>JBBDGP010002262.1:1255000-1671172 GCA_037952835.1 Lithobates septentrionalis
GCATTCTCCACCAATCAACAGATGCCACAAATGAAAGAGATGTCTCAAAATTCATGCTCGGACATTGCTGTTACAGTGCGACCCCCTCGGTGCCTACCAGTCTATGAATTAATGAACAATCTCCTTTGATCTCCCAGCCCAAACAGTCCCGACAGTAGTATGTTAATGGCCCCCTGGTGAGTTGATTACCACCTAGGGGACCTTTCCTGATTCCCATCAGTGTATTGGAAGCATGTTAATGGCCCCCTGAAGAATGAATGCCTTAAGGTCTGCCAATACCCTTTGATCTAATCAACACCTCTAGGGCTTCTCGGGTTCACATCAAGGTAACTACACTTCTTAAGGTGAGCTTTGTTCTATCATGATATTAAGAAACATATTCCCATATATAAAATATATATATACCCACACATAGATACCCACATATACACGTAGATACATATATATATATATATACATACATATACACATCCTATGGGGCAAGGCAGTTTAAATTGGAGTCCTTGCAATGGTCCACTTGAATCTCATTGATATAAATATGATATCCAATATCTCCATCACATTTCCCCCTGAAGTTCATTCTTGAACTTATGTCCTCCTTCAATGATCTTGCACCCACCCACAACAGCCCAGAAGCCCCGACCCTTCCCCACCACCACTGCGGCCTCCTCTTCCTTTCTTGAACACACCGGAACTCCTCAAAGTAGGCTTAAGATAGCAAAGACATCCTGGTCCTTTGGAGACTTCACATCCAAACCATGAGTGTCTGTATTGCAATGTTTCATCACTCCTCTGCCTTGGAGGAGCGGAACTCCAACATTGATGGCGGGATCCTGGCATATCTAGTCCTGTATCTTTGTAAGACCATGTAATGGTTGCATCGATTGGATTGGACCGCGAGACAGCACTTTTCAGCATGGTGAAGGAAAGTCCAGGAAAGTCTTATTCGTGACACATTTATCTCAAGAAATAACATGGTGGTCGCTGCTTCTTCAGGTGGGGTCGGGCGGGCCTCCAGACAGTCGTGCATGAATACAAAAAGAGAGAGGAGAACGTTAGTGTACAGATATTGGAGAAATGCTGGACAGGAACAGAGTGTTGGCCATTAAGACTAAATACTCATAAAGGGTGTAATGTGGACGAGTAGAGTGGGTTCCCCACAGGGTACAGAGTCTGAGCAACAGCCAGTATCATCCATGGCCCTTGATGGTAGGGATAGACAATACTGTCTGTTATTGCCAGGTCCCTGGGTTCACCACACCTGCTCACGGGGCTCAGGTTAAAGTAGTAGGTAGACTAGGGGAGGTGAAATTACATTAAGACATAAAACTGGATGTCCAGGGATACTTTAGTTAAAATATGGTCTTTTTTTTAATAAATAAGTCTTTTTTAAACAAAAATGATATGACTGATGTCTTAATTACATTATCTTGAGAAGATAGATGATAGAAATCAAAGGAAAAAAACTCAGAGAGCATAATATTAAAGAAGAAAAAGGAATGGAAGAGAGGTGAGTAATGAAAATGAACAGGAAAAATAGTGGAAATGAAAAAAAGAACAAAAAAACGAGAAAAACTACAGATTGAACGCTGCTCCAACCAAGACTGTTAAAGAGCCTTGAATCTGTATATATAAAAAAAATGAATACATTGGTTAACAAAAACATAATAAAAAAATAAAAAACAAAAAACAAAACAAATGTTTTTCTTAAAAAAAAAAAACCCTCCTCTCCCATTAACAGTATTTTTGCAGGTCAGGTACACAGATATTAACAACAAAAGGGAGAGAGAAAAAAAAAATAAATAAAAAAAAAATAAAAAAAAGTTAAAAATTATAAAAAAAATGATTAAAACTTTTGGAATTTAGGTAAACCTGACTGCACTTTATTACTAAAAATTGAAGAGGCTTATCCCTGGAACAAGAAAAATATAGTTCTAGGGTCCTCTCTTACATGTGCAACTTCTTAGTACTGGTCTGGATTGGATCTGGCTTCCTCAGAGATTTGTTTCTGAGTTAGTGGCCTTTCTGTTCCTTGAGAGAAGATACCTTGTTGAGGTACACATTCTCATAGCTTTGGCATTCATTCTCCTGATAGTAACGTACATTATTACCTGCATCAGGAAAAGCAATAAGGCTGCACAGGTTAGGACAACAACAGGGTGGAGCAAAATGTTTAGGAAAGCTGTAGCGTTCGGACTATACCCAAATAAACTTTCCCACCAGGAAATCTTAGCGTCTGCATCTAAAGCGTGGGATACTTGGATCAGTCTATTTTGATCATGGGTGAGTCGTATGGTGGCTTGTTTTTCAGCATCTCTTAGTACATTTAATATTTCATCCTGTTGTCCGAAATCCATCAGCCAAGCTTTTAACTCAGCCCCAAATCCCAGAGGAAGTTTCTGTAAATGTATGGGGGTATCAGGTTTGATATCAAGCCTTTTCTCTGGGGTAATAGGGGTCCGCCCTTGTGTCCCTGCTATATCTATTCCAAGGACAGGGGAAGATGTGCAGTAGACTCCCTGAGGTAACGTACCACGCTGAGTACAGTTCAACCCGTAGGCAGAATATAGGGCATCACTGGATGTTTGATACCAGCACCAATACCCTTGGCCCAAGTATTTTATATAAGGTTGGGACATTTCCTCGGCATCCATTTGACATGACCCTTCCCTGTGCCAGCATTGTTGTCTCATGATCCTATCCTGTTCCCCTTGGCATAACACAACCCCTTCCTTTCTCCAGCACCCATCAGTATCAATCATTTGAGGTTGTCCGGACTCATAAACCATTAGATCATGATGGACTCGGGGGTGTAACACGGTAGAGCCCGTTAGGATAGTACCCAAATTGACTGTGGTATAAGCATGATGCTCAGTCCCTGCAACCGGAATCAGGGATGAGACTGTGCAAGTCAGGTTTTTACAGCCATGGAATTGAGTCATCCACCAATCCATATGACTCATAGCAAACTTGGGTACTACCCTACCTGCTTGTTTTCTCAAATTTAGTGGAAATTGTCCTGCTGAAAAAGAAGCAATCATTACTCTGAGGTCTTGGGACAATTCTGATTGTACCTGGGTGCAAGATAAAGCAAGTTGGATGCTTTCCTGTACTTTGGATAAACCCGCTATCAATCCTGTGAATTTCTGTTTCATTACCTCAGATATTGAGGCAGTAGCATTGATGTGCGCATGTTGTAAATTTTCGAGGATATGATTCACGTCTAGCTGCACCTTGACCCCTTCTCCAACATGTTGTGCCAACCCTCCTAACTTGTTTCTGAGTATTTCTAAATCCATAGTGTTTAGGCTACCCAGGGCAACACCCCCTGCTCCTAAGGCAGTCTCTGTTAGGCCTCTCTTTACTCTAGTGTGGGAATATTCTGAATATCCCAACTGCAGCCACCCCTTCAACATGTATATTTGATTCTTTGTGAAGGCTGCACACCGTTTATCCCACTTATCAACCCGGAAATCAGATAAGGTTATCCTCCAAGTATATAACATAAATTGCGTGTCTGTTAATACCGTCCAGTGAGAAGAGAGTAAAGGGATGACTAGATCTGCTGCCTTCACTATAGGAGCCTTACAGGAGTCTGAACTAATTTTTGCTGGCACAAGAACATCTAACTCATTGGGTACCCGTACAACTGTCACACAGATTTTTCCTCGCCCCTTCCAGGGATACCAACGTTTAGGATCAATAACTGGGGTACTGATTCCGGGAAACATGTCATCATTACTAAGCTTTGTCATTTGCATAAAGGTCCAACAGCCTTCGTCAAATGCGTTGCAGAATGGCCACACAAATGGGCCATCTAGATGTAAGTCTAAATCCAAATCATATCCTTGGGGATCCTGCCAGTCTACAGTCATATGCACGCCTCTCATTTCTTCATTCATTGGCCTTCCATTCATCCACTCATTCACACTAGGCAGATCCACACCGTTGCATAAAACATCCCACTTCCATGGGTTTGGACTGTTAAAAGCCAAGGACTGACTTGGGGGCCAATAAGCGGTGTCAATAAAATAGTGACCCTCTGTATCGGGGTCACAAGTTTCCCTCATTACTTGCAACACAAAGGCATGTATGGACAGTCTTGGTTGTAAATCCAGGACCTCATACTGTTTGTTTTTAGCATCGGTCCTAATTTTTAGGATTACAGTGTTTGTATATTTGGTAGAGAGAGTCACATTTGCTCGTTCATACCACATAGCCTGATGGGCGCTACTACAATTCAACTGCAAGACAACCTTTTTCTTTGACAGATAGTTTAGTGGATGTGTCTTCCTATCATAGGTGGGACTTTTAGTGAACAGGATCTCAAGGGTTCCCTCCGCGGGGTGAAAACACTTATCTGCTAGTGACCCTTGAACAAGTTCTGGGAAGTCATAATAGTACCTCTTATGTTCCTTCTCTTCCCCCTGATTGAAGATAATGTAAACAATATACCACCCTTCATAGTTCTCCCCTGTGGGATCTACGGGATATAACTTGCTATTTTTGCATTTTATCCTCCATAACTCTGACCCCTTGGTTAAGTTTGTTATGGACATTTCATAGGTCTCGGTATCAAGATCTACAAACATCCTCTGGGTAGATTGACTGTCATTTGATCCTTTAGGAAAAATTCCTGGGATTAGATATTCCACATTCTTGGGGTCCCAATCTCCTTCACACAAGGCAACGTAGTCATCTAGGTGATATGTTACATACATTGTGGTATCAGGGCTCTCTCTTACCACCTGCTGTATTCGTTCCCGCTCATCAGGACTGGTCTTCCAGTACGCAAGACTGCAAAGCCTATCTAGTAGATACCCTGCATCAATGTCCCCAAAGGCTGTATGAAATCTGTAAGGGTGGGGATCGAGGCCGGTGGTATGTTCTAGGAAGGTCCCATCAAAACCCATCCCTGCTATGGCATGAATGAGTATATACCCACGAAAGTACATTGGGTATCTGGGGAGTAGTTGTCCTTGTTTGCACTCGGCCTTATGGATCTGTGTGTGACTCCACCCCTCAGGTTTTATTACCCATTTACTATACTCCTTCGGTGGGATCCAGGGTACAGGCTCTGTTTGGATTTCCTGCTTAGGAGCTGCTGTTTCTTGAGCCGAAACGAGAACATACCAGCTGAGTAAACCTAACAATAGGGAAGATGTGCCCATCCCACCCACCTTCCTAAATCTCCTTCTGAACTTGTTTGCAATGAGAAGCATGCACCCAAGAGATTTTTCCCTCTATCTTCACTGAGGTGGGGGTGGTCAGCAATACCTGGTAGGGACCCTCAAACCTGGGCTCCAGTCCTCTTCGTTGAAATTTCTTGATTACCACCCAATCTCCAGGCTGTAGGGAGTGAGATTTACCGTCAGAATTTGGGTCTGGAATAGAAGAGAACACTTGGGCATGCAACTTGGTGAGCTGCTTATGTAATTCCTGCACATACATCTTTAAGGAACAATGCATTAATGTCATCTCTTGTGGAAAAAACAATCCTGTCATTGGGGGTCTCCCGAACAATATCTCGAATGGAGATAGTTTTTCTGGTCCTCTAGGAGTATGTCGCATGGATTTCAATACCAGAGGGAGAGCTTGCACCCAAGTAAGGCGCGTATTTTCACAAATTTTGGCTAGTCTATTCTTGATCATTCCATTATACCTCTCAACCTTTCCTGATGCCTGTGGGTGATAGGGAGTATGGAACTTTTGTTCAATTTGGAGTCCTCCCATAACCTCAGCCATCACTTGACCTGTGAAATGGCTCCCTTGATCTGATTCTATGGCCTCCATTAGGCCATACCTGCACACAATTTCCTGCAATAGTTTCTTTGCGGTGACAGACGCAGTAGCATTGGCTACAGGCCAAGCTTCTACCCAACTGAAAACATGTCCACACATACGAGAACAAATTGGAATTGTTGGCATTTTGGCAATTGAATATAATCAATCTGCAGTCTCTGGAAGGGGTACTGGGCTTTGGGCAAATGTTTAGTTGGAGTTTTGACAAGCCTCCCTGGATTATGTATCTGACATGTTTCACACCCATGGCAGAATCTCTCCGCAACAGTGGTGAATCCAGGGGCCACCCAGTGAGATGTGATTGTGGAGACCATAGCTCCTTTGGACAGATGAGAGGGGCCGTGCGATGCCTCAGCCAAATATGAATACAGTGCTGGACGGGTACAGTACCTTCCATCCTCATGGGCCCAAAGTCCAGCTGTTTCTTTACATCCCTGGTCTCGCCACTTCTGTTTTGTCTTTTCGTCAGTTTGCACTTGCAATCTCTTCAGAACAGTCAAATCTACCTGATCAGGGCTGTCGGAGCATGGTGTGGCCATGAAGATTCCCACAGACTCAGTACCAGTTACAGCTGCTGCCTTTGCAGCAGTATCTGCTTTAGCATTCCCAAGTGAAACCTCGTCCGTGCCTTTGGTGTGTGCGGCACATTTTAAGACTGCTATTTCCTCTGGGAACCAAAGTGCCTCAAGGACTTTCTTAATGAGCTCACCATGTTTAATGGGTTTTCCACAGGTGGTCAGGAAGCCTCTCAGTTTCCATAGTTGGCCAAAATCGTGACATATTCCAAAAGCATATCTCGAGTCAGTGTAGACATTGAGCTTTTTTCCTTTCCCTACTATGCAAGCTTGCATGAGAGCCATAAGCTCTGCCACCTGGGCAGAATGATTCCCAGGTAGTCTTCCTTGGAACAGGATTTCATCCTTGGTGACTACTGAATACCCAGTAACAGGGTGCCCTTCTTCAGTATAGAAGCGGGACCCATCTACAAAAACAGTGAGGTCAGCATTGTGGATAGGGGTGTCTCTTACTCTCTGTGCTTCATGATAGTTATCTTCCATTTCTGCTTTGCAGTCATGGCTTTCTATTTCATCTTGCAATGTCTCTGGTAGCAATGTAGCTGGATTTAATTTTGCACACCTTTTGAGGGTAATATTTGTGGGCGTTAAAAGTGCCAGTTCATATTTGGTCAATCTTGCTGACGAAATGTGCTTTGTGGTCAGGTTCTGCATGACCACGTGAACCTCATGGGGTACATAAACTTCTAACGGGTTCCCTAGCACAATGTCTGCAGTTTTAGTCAGCATCTCAGCAGCTGCTGCTACTGCCCTCAGACAGGGTGCCATTGCATTGACCACTGTGTCAATCTGACAACTGTAATAGCCAATGGGCTTGTCATGTCCTCCATGGTCCTTTGTCAGGACTCCAGCAGCGTGGCCTCTAGACTCATGACAGTAAAGCCGGAATCCCTTGGTATAATCTGGCAGGCCCAAAACAGGGGCTTCACTGATTGCAGCCTTCAATGTCTGAATAGCATGTATTTGCTCTTCACTGAGTTCCAGTTTCCCCTGTATGTTTACCGAATCATAGAGTGGCTTACAAACATTGGACATTTCTGGTATCCATTGTCGGCAATATCCAACCAACCCTAGGAATCCTCTCAATTGTTTTGCATTTTGCTATTCAGAATAGCCTTCTTTCGGTCTTGTGTTAAGTGTTTTTTTCCTTTGGAAATGCAATGACCCAAAAACACAACTCGGTCCATGTTGTATTGTAACTTGGCGGGGGATACCCTGCATCCCTCCTCTCCAAGGTGATTCAACAAGGAGATAGTGGCCTCTCTACATGCTTCTCTTGTGTCGCCTCCAATCAGCAAGTCATCCACATACTGAAGGAGAGTGATACCCTCCGGGCAGTGCCACCTGTCCAAGCACTCTTTCATTGCTTTGCTGTACTCGTTTTGGCTTGATACCATCCCCATGGGCAATCTACACCAGGTATATTGCTGCAGTTCAAAGCTGAAGGCAAAGAGGTATTGACAGTCAGGGTGGAATGGTACCGTGAAAAAAGCATCCTTCAAATCCATAACTGTGAAATATTGATTAGAAGGGATGATGTTACTCAGAATAGTGTGAGGGTTTGGTACCACTGGAGCATCCTCTTGGATGATTTTGTTAATTGCCCTCAGGTCTTGTACCATCCGATAAACGTTCCGGCCTGGTTTTTTCACAGGGTACAATGGGGTATTAGCTGGTGAGCTCACTTTCACCAGTATACCCTCCTTAAGGAGGTGTTTGATTTGGTCTCTAATTCCCTCCAATTGAGCCAATTTCAAGGGATACTGAGGTAATCTAGGAATGATAGCATCTGGTTTTAGTTTGATCCTAACAGGGGGACAGCGGATCATAAGTCCCGTGTTCCCCTCTTTAGCCCAAACATCTGGATTGGTGTTTTTGACTAAATCACTGGGCAAGCTTTCTGCAAAGCTTGCATCCTGTTCTAATTTAGACAAAGCAATGATGCTATCCCAGGTTTCTACCATTTGGTGCTGGCCAGGATCAGAAGGGATCTTTACTTCCACTCCATCCTCAGTGAATTGTATTTGTGCTCTCATTTGTGAGAGCAAATCTTTTCCCAGCAAATTGCAAGGAACTGAATCGCTCAAGAGCAGGGAGGCTTCAGTTTGAAAGGGTCCGACTCGAATTTTTGTGGGAGTGGTTTCAAATAGGGGATATGATATACCCCCTAGCCCAACTCCTCTCACGGTATTTTGAATGGGAAAATTCACCTCACTAGATTTTAAAATGGTACGAGCTGCCCCGGTGTCTGTTAATAGATTTAGGGTCTGATTATTTAAAAGCATTTGTACATAAGCACTCCCTTGTTCATTTGTCGAGATTACAGGCAACACCGGGAGCTCTCCCCATCACTGGAGGTCTCTTCCAGATTCCTTCTCCTGTCGTGGTGGCCTATTTGGTCTTGCTGCTCTACAATCCTTCTTGAAGTGTCCGGGTCTGTGGCATTTGAAACAAACTGGTTTCCCCCTTGGTTTCTGTCCAAGATCTGCACTGTTCAACTGATCAGTGACAATGCAGATCTTTTGAGGTTTTTGTGACTCCCAATCTGCTATATTCCTTTCAATCGCAGTTGCAAGTGACAACAAAGAGGAGAGGGGCTTATCTCTCCAGTCTGGATTTGCAGTCATCAATTTTTCCCTGACGTTTCCTCTCAACCCGGTAATGAAGCTATGGATCAATACGGGTGATAGGGCACTGTTATTAATGTCCCCACCAGCTGATTCCACGGCTTGTTTAAAGTGATTGTAGTATGTCATACAATCTTCCTTTGGACCTTGGATCACTCCTGACACCTTGGTCCAAGACTGGGGAGGGTAGACTGTTTTAATCAACTGTGCTAATTGTTTAGTGAGTATATCTCCTTGATGGCTGGAGTCCACATACAGGGTTCGTGGAATATTGGTTTTACTAAGGATTTCATCCAAGTCCCCATCGCCACAGACCCTCTTCATTATTTGAAGCATATCACTCCAGTTTGCATTGTAGCTTGCCTGGATATCCAGCAGCTCTTTGGCAAATTTAATAGGATCTGTCCTTGGATGGGGGATAACACTCAGAAATCCCTTCATCTCAGAGGGAGTCCATGGCACGTGATGTGTCATCTTTCCCGTGGATCTCCCACTGTTGTCATAGACCACCTGTTCTCTTACAGGATAGACAGATACGTCATCTGAAAAAGATATCAGTTGTGGATTGGTCTTTTGGGGTTCTGTCACCGAATCCCAATAAGACTGTGGACGATGGTTGCTGCCAGGTGGGGGCACTTTATCCAACTGCAAAGTGCCCTGAAGGGTAGCATTAACAGCCCCATGGTACACAGGTGTGCCCACATTGGGTGATATCCTTTCCCCATTAGAGTGACACCACACAGGTCCTTGCTGTGGGGTGCTAGTTACTTTGGGGTATAAAGGTACATAGGCTGTGTACTCTGTAGCAGAACTGCCAGTATTGCTTACAGGAGCAGGGTTGTTAGTTAACTGCCGTTTAGGGGAGAATGCTGGCTCGCAGCCTGTAAATGGGGGATTACTATATTCGGGAGGGTCTTCCGTCAGAGGGGAAGAAAGTTTCCCTTTTGATGGTATCTGCTCTCTGGAACTAGGGAGATTTTTCTCCCCTGATTCCAGCATTCCCTCCCCCCGGTTTGCTGTGCTATCTCTTTCCTGTGGTTTCAATGCTTCACAGGAAGAGTTTTTCTGTGATTCATTGGGGGTTTTAACTGGGGTGTTAAACTTGGCAGCAAGTTGCAGCTTCCCCTTTTTTTCATCTGCTGATAGATGACAATTCCTATCACTTTCTGAGTATCTGGCCAACAAGGACCGGGCGACTGTATAAGGCCCCAATCCTGGCCATTCCTCATCATCCCCCTGTTCATCACTGTCACTACTCTTGGGATGTGGCTCTAGTGGCTGTCCCTGCTTGTCCCTACTCTGCAGCATCATCTGGTGTTTTTTCTCCTTAACTCCCACCGTAAAAATATTCACATCATCAGTTCTATGCATGGATTCTACCATCCACGTGCTCCACGCATCTCTTTCATTTGTTCGTGTCATCTTCCCGCGGTGATTGTACCACAGGGCTTCCCAAGCTTTTGGCTTAAAAGTACCTCTTTTAGAATACTTTTTCCCAGTCCAACTATCCCAATCTTGCAAATATTTCACAACCCAAGGTCCATATTTATCTATCATCTCTTCCCTCGGGGTCAAGTGGTAGGGTTCCCCACGGTTAGACGCCCTCTTTGAAGCGATTTGATTACCCATCCTTTACGGACTCCGGACCTTGAACTGATTCCCCCACCCTTTTTACAGGTTGCCTTTACTTCAGAGGTAGCTACTCTCTGACCAAGAATTGGGTTGACAGGTACCGCCCCTGTCACCCTTGCCGATTGTTTTTCACTACTTGCCAGGCCAATTTCCTGTCCTGGCTATAGTCCTTCAAAAAATTAGCCTGGAGATTTCCCAAACTAAATAATAGTTTAATCCCCCCGTGGACTTTTCTGAAGTACTCTAAAAAAAATGCTTAACGAAAGGTTATTACTAATGATTAACACGAACTTAGATAATCAGGACCCTATGCGTGCTTGTAGTACAGGAGGTAGTTAACTGATGTACACCTAATTGCAATACAATTTGTAGGAGTTACAACATTACAGATCTAATCACAAAGCTTACGATTCCCAGTTAGTAGTTTACACAGAAAGATAGATACATACATCGAAGATCATTCAGTGTGTACTAGGCCCACAGGTGCAATTCGATCTTAAAGACCGGGAAGCGTCTTGACCTAGACTCATGCAAGGGTCAACCAGAAGCGCTTGTTGGCAGAAAGGCCCAGATCCTACTTCTTTCCACTGCCTTCAAACGTCCAATCAGAACCCCTTATCATTCACGCAGACACCCTGCTGCAGTTTTGGCCCAACCGAGCAGGATGCCTTCTCATACACTTTCAGTACAATTTTATTTCACTTATACAGTTCATATCAGTCTCATCAAAGTATTAGTACAGACAAAAGGTTATATATATATAAACAATGTTCAAAGAAGCTTGCTAGTTTGGGTGTTCATACAGGGGAGACAGACATACAAACAAAGACATAAAAATGCTTACCGTTCCTGGAGTTAGACTTTTCCTCCACCCGCAAAATCACTCAAACGTGAAGCTTCCTCACACGTTGGGGCACCATTTGTTTTGGAAATATTTATACCTCACTTAAACGATTAACTATACAAATATAAGTGATTAAACCTTTGTCTACATAAAAATAAAAACGAGCGATAACAGGGAAAAAAGATAAACAATTACATTTATTTACACAGAAAAAGAAGGTTAGAATGATTAGAATTTATCTTATATCTCTATAATGTTGGCTCTAGGCTGCAAAGTTAATTTAGGCATAAACTCATAAATGTTTGCAATGGACATATACAAGATATACAAAGTAATAAGATAAATCCTAGGATTCAAGAAAGGTTAGAAAGAAAGATAGACATAGATTTCAATATATACTTTACACAGACAGCATATCCCTCAGATGTTCTCGGGCTGGACTGCCTGTAACCATTTAGCCCACTTCCTTTTATATGCATTCTCCACCAATCAACAGATGCCACAAATGAAAGAGATGTCTCAAAATTCATGCTCGGACATTGCTGTTACAGTGCGACCCCCTCGGTGCCTACCAGTCTATGAATTAATGAACAATCTCCTTTGATCTCCCAGCCCAAACAGTCCCGACAGTAGTATGTTAATGGCCCCCTGGTGAGTTGATTACCACCTAGGGGACCTTTCCTGATTCCCATCAGTGTATTGGAAGCATGTTAATGGCCCCCTGAAGAATGAATGCCTTAAGGTCTGCCAATACCCTTTGATCTAATCAACACCTCTAGGGCTTCTCGGGTTCACATCAAGGTAACTACACTTCTTAAGGTGAGCTTTGTTCTATCATGATATAAAGAAACATATTCCCATATATAAAATATATATATACCCACACATAGATACCCACATATACACGTAGATACATATATATATATATATATATACATACATATACACATCCTATGGGGCAAGGCAGTTTAAATTGGAGTCCTTGCAATGGTCCACTTGAATCTCATTGATATAAATATGATATCCAATATCTCCATCACACCCTACAGACTGAGACTGGGTTGGCCATTAAAGTTCATGGGTGTGTAAAGGCAGGTGTCCCAATATTTATGACTAGATAGTGTATCTGGCAAGCTTTACAATGGTGGTGGAACCCTCCTACACATAAATACTACTTTTAAACATAGTTTTAGGACCTGGGAGATGAGGCAACCTCTCTAAATGAAGCAGCATGTTTGGGAAACAAACCCAGACGCTCAGGGATGCTAAGCAGAAGTTCTAACTTCTAAGCCATGGAGCTGACACATATGAAAACCTCCTACACATAAATACTGCATTTCTTTGGACAGGTGATGGATTACATTACTCAAGAGTTATTCTTCTTGATTTATTTTGTGATATTTGGTGTTTTTTTGTAGGTGAGTGTAGAATAGTGATATTGCCCTCAAATTTTTGGGAATTACATTTTGATTTCTGATGTTGGTACACATATCACACTTTTTGGACTCAAATTATGATTATTTGGAAATAATAAAAAGCACAAAAATGGTGACTCATTTTAAATTTGCATCAGCAATGGTATTGTTTGTGGTTTGTAAAGACATTATTATGTTTTTTTTTATGTGTGCAAGTTACCACAACACCATTATCTCCTAGTTTATAAGATCAAAGATACAAATATTGGTGTCCCTTGTCAATTTTACATTTTATTTTTTAAAATGTAACTGCCTACTCCCAAACTGTCATTTGAAGTAAAACACATAGGGGGTTATTTACGAAAGGCAAATCTAGTTTGAACTAGAAGTGCACTTGGAAGATCAGTCACTGTAAATCTGAGGGGGAGATCTTAAATAAGGGGTAGCTCTGCTGATTTTATCATCCAATCATGTGCAAGTTAAAATGCTATTTTTTATTTTCCTTGCATGTCCCCCTCATATCTACAGCGACTGCACTTCCAAGTGCACTTGTAGTGCAAAGTGGATTTGCCTTTAGTAAATAACCCCCTAGTGCAGCACCCAGCTGTCTCCCAGGGGCACGTTCCTAGACCTCATCCTCCATGTACAGCATGTTAACTTAGGCTTTACTAGCCATGAACATTGTTGAATTCTGAATAGCAATGGAGGGGAAAAGGGATTTTTACGGTGCAGAGATAATAGACAAATAAAAGTTATATAAAAAAACAGATTTTTAATTTATCATTCAAAGTTAAAAACATGTAGATAGTACATAGTTAACAAATATTGCATACTAGCCCTAGGGCATACTAGCCCTAGGGCATACTAGCCCTTGGGCTAGTATGCAGCCATATCATCTCTCAAAAAACACACTTGTGTCCTGTTTGACCACTGTAACTGTATAAACACTGTAATATTTGTTAACTATGTACTATCTACATGTTTTTTACTTTGAATGTTAAATTAAAAATCATTTTTTTTATATAACTTTTCTTTTTCTATTATCTCTGCACCGTAAAAATCCCTTTTTCCCCTCCATTGCTATTCATACTTCTTTCCAGGGATGTGGTGCCTATCTATTTGGGTGTTTCACCATTAATCGGACCCAAACTTTTGCCATTGTTGAATTCTATTAAGGGGCTATCCCTTTTGTATATATTGGATGTTAACATTACTTTGCTGACTTCATGCATGTGTGGAATGTAAGGTTTTGCCTGCCCCTGTTCAGAAAATCTGAAGCTCGCTTACCATTCAGAATTTTGAAAATTCGTTACTCACCTAGGTCGTGGGTATATACAATAGTGCACTCCACATTAAGATAGAGAGATTCGTTCTCTCATCTGTTACGTTTTTTGAACCTTGGTCATGTCCTGAAGAAGCCTAGCGGCGTAACGTAGACGCACAAGGGCTCACTGCACTAATAACACAGATGCATATATATGATGGTTTTTTACTCCTTTTTCAAGATTCTGTCTGTATTTTGTATTTTTTGAATAAATGTGTTTGTTTATATTGTTTCTTCTCCATTGTTTCCTGGCCCCTAAAGTCCAATCTTTGGCAGTACTGCCAATAGTACTTCCCTTTTTTCCTCAATATTTACGGACGTGGCAATCAAGTGCCCTTTCTTTTTACTGGGATGTTTACTTTTCTTTTTGGTCATTTGTCCCTAAAGCATCAGTGAAAGCTGCATGTTTTAATAAATTGTACATTCCATTCTATTATTTTAATATAGATTTTCTTGTTTCTTGTTATTTTAATGTTTTGCACAACTTTACATGAATTTTTTTTGAGTTATACATGAAATATGATCATTTTGTAGGAGTCATGGTGTCCTATATTTCTTTTTATTGTTGAACTGAGTACAAAGTATACACAAACATAATATCACAAAGCATACATAAAGAATAGGTTATCCAGAGGGTGTCAGTACAAAATCAGTGTCAGTACAAAATCACAGTAGATAAACAACATATAAGGTAATGTAAAGGCACAAAGCCTCCAAGACATAACATAATACACAGTAGAACCAGTAAAGAACCAGTAAACAAACAGTCTAATGCCGCGTACACACGATCGGATTTTCCGACAACAAAACCGTGGATTTTTGTTTGAAGGATGTTGACTCAAACTTGTCTTGCATACACACAGTCACACAAATGTTGGGCAAAAATTCCGAACGTGAGAACGCGGTGATGTACAACACATACAACGGGACTATAAAAAGGAAGTTCAATAGCCAGTGCACCACCCTTTGGGCTCCTTCTGCTAATCTCGTGTTTATCTCGTGTTAGTAGAAGTTTGGTGAGAGACGATTTGCGCTTTTCAACCTCGTGCTTTTCAGTTCGTTTCTGCTTGTCAGTTTGTGCTTGTGGGTTTGTATGTGTTCTTCAGTGTGTGTTGTCAGTTCGTTCTATTCATAGTTCGCTTCTGTTTTTCAGTGCGTTCTTGTCCGCTCGTTTCTGATTTTCAGCTTGTTCTTCTCAGGTCCTTTCTGATTTTCAGTGCGTTCTGTTAGTTTGTTCTGACCAGCCGACTGTTTTCTAGCCATGTTGTGGTTATGTTCCCGTCGGAGAGCTCGTGCCATTGTTGGGCTTGGTGTTGGAGTTCTTGCTTTGACCCAAGTCCAGTCCATGAACAGGGGGAGGAGGAGTTCATGGACCAAGAATTGGTTTCTCCAGTGTGACCAATTCTCTCACATGCCTTTGCTACGTGAGATCCAGGAGAATAACCCTGATGATTTCAGGAATTATCTCTGGATGAAAGACCGCATTTTTCACTGTCTGTTGGCTTTGCTTACCCCCCTATATTACTAAGCAGGACACCTGCATGTGGCAAGCCATCACTCCCGAGCAAAGGCTCATTGCCACCTTGCGGTACTTGGCGACGGAGAGAAGTCTCCAGGATATTAAGTTTATGACTGGAATCTCCCCCCAGGCTCTGAGAATCATTATTCCAGAGACCTGTTCTGCTATAATTCAGGTCCTGCAGAAGGACTATATTAAGGAAAGTTTTATCCTTTAACATCACTTTCTATGTATTTAATGTTTGCTAATGTATTGTATTAATTTCATCATTCCCTAATTACCATGATTGTAATATGCTGTGAATGTCCTCTTTGTCCTCATGCATACTGTAAGCTTTCAATGCTCCTTTTTTGTCCTTTATGCATATTTGCCTTCACTAACCTCCACAGCATGCTATCCTGGGCCCATACACACCTAGCCTAGTCACTTAACAATGTATTTTGTCAACTCCATTGTAGTGCTTACCCTAAACACCACCTAAAATGTGTCCAAATGTTATTGTTGTCCTTAAATTCAGGCAGAGTGCAAGAGGCTTTTTTTTTGGGGGGGGGGGCAAAACTCATTTGGAACCCTCCCTCCCCCAACCACTAAGTCAACCGATACCAATACTCTATCTGCTGACTTTTCCCAACCCACACACACTATACCTACCTCTTTTGTGGTTATATTTATGGATGAATTCCCCAAAGCATGTAGTGCAAGGGCCTGCCTGGATACTTTCAAATGGTATTGCTTAAAGTTTTGTTCTCCTATTATCTTTATAGTTAATTGCAGAATGTAAAAATGTGCTTCAATTTGGATAGTGTGTATTCATATTTTTGGATTATGACACTTCTTACCTGTCCAGTGGGCTGCCAATAGTGTAAGTAAGGAGGGGCTGGCCAAAGTAAACACACATTATTTATGCATTCAGCCCTCAATGAAGTGGAGAGGGTTACCTACCTGTCCAAAATATCTCCCCCCATCACTCAAATTTTTATAATGGGCCATCAGAGGGGGTGAGGAATCTGATAAGTGGATCTTATACTTTTGACTTTAAATACTAATTTAAATAAATGTTATACGTTATACGCTCCGGCGTGATGTTATCCCCAATGATAGTTATCCGTATGAAGTGAGAAAAGAAAATGCTTCATAGTGTGAATCCATCAAAAGTAGAAGTTTTATTTAGAAAATCCATATAGTAAAATCGTAGTCCATAAACTAAAGCTAAAAACAGTGCTCAGATAACCGGCTCACAGCCGAGGGGCAGCGCGGTGAGGCGTGCGTTCCACCGCCCAACAGCTGAAACCGTAACTAACACAAAAGGAAGAGAGATGTTGACGTGTGCGTATCACGAGGCCACGCCTTACGCGTTTCGTCATCAAGACGTCATCTGAGGCCCCTCATTGGGGATAACACCACGCCGGAGCAGGACATAGCACCCCTGGACGGAGGATCACTTCCCGGTTCCGCCATCGCAGGACTGTCTGCATTTGCCTTTTACCCCTGCAGGGGTTAGGCAGTCCGGTAAGTGTACACACGAGTGCGGGTGGAGTGAAGGACGGAACATCCCAAGCTGAAAGCTGTGACTACGTTTTCCCTTCACCAGTGGGACACATTCTTTGGGACTCTTTTGCGGACTTTTTCTATTTAATTTATCACTGGCTATAATTATTTTCTTTTTTGCCTATACACACACATGGACTGTTTTGCATTTATTGCTTTAATGTGATTGTTTAATGCCCACAGGCTGGGGTTAATTTCACAATAATATTTACCACAATAGTTTACATTAAGATTTTTTTCTTTCAGATCTTCGCTTTTCATATGTTTTTTATGTATTTTAATCACTGTTTATGCGGATCACCATAATTGTTCTCACGAATGTTTACATATTAGGCTGGTTCCCTAGCTATATACATTTTTAAGATATAGGGATTACTTTCAAGATACGGTTATTCACTGTATATGAGATTTTTTCACATGCGGTTTAGAGCACTTTGCATTTATTATTTTTTACTTCACAGGTGCTGAGTTGTTCCCCTTCTTCATTTGGTGTGGGGTTTGTGGTGTCCTCATGTGTCCTGATTCTTTTCTCCCCTATGTGAATACAAAAAACATATACTTAGCAGACAGATATTTGAAGCGAGAAATAGGAATATGAAACATTGCTTGAAATTGCCATACAATTGTCTATTTTGGCAGAGTTCCAAGCTGAAGACATGATTTTTTCCCTTTCAAAAGCTGGAATACTTACCTGTTTTGTGCAAGTTTCACACATGGAGAGATCCCTAGTATCCACTGGAGCACCTGCGTGGGACACCATAAAAAGGTTGTTCTGGTGTCCCACACTAGTGCTCCTACATCCAGATGTGTAAACAGCTGCTGAGTGTACTCTCCTTACAGTAAATCAAGTTTGCATTTCATTATAGGTACAAACACATCTAGACAACAATGTACTCAACTTCTTTTAATACAAATAGGCATGAACAAATGTAGTTAACCTGCATCTGGCAAAAAACATTGTATTAGTGGTCAAAGAAACGATGTTCAATACGAACTATTCCTGTGCCCACGAACCTCAAACTTGGCATTTTAAACTGTACAACAGTAAAGAAAAGCACATGGACCAGCACGAAAGTAATAATAATAATAGGAACACACGACAAATATTTTTTTTTGCGATTGGGAAAAATGTCTGTGCCAAGTGTCAAGTTTCCAGTGCTGGGACAGGTCTTCTTCCCAGGCTAGCATGTAAGGTGTCTTGGATCGTGCTGAGACAGTGCCTTATAAATCACTGAGATTCCCCCCCTCTGCTCCCTGGCCTGGCCACACCATATTTCATATGCAGTTATTTGAGGACCGTTTGGGAGTGTTTTGCACTTTTTGTGTAAGAAATTTGAGATCTGAGAGAATCTGAAGAATTCAGATGCTGGCATTTCTAGGTTACTAACACAGAATGCTTTAGAGAGTGGGCCCAGTGGTCTAAGGAAGTGTCCTATTCTGTACATCCCTTTGTCAATCCACCAATGTTATGTTAAGACCCGGGGGGAAAGCTGGATTTTGGAATATGTGTTTCAGTGGTTCTGTGGGGAGGTCAGTTTATCATTGCTTCTCAGGCTGTCCCAAAGAGCAAATGAGTGTGAGAGAGTAGGGGATAAGATTGGAGGTCTTATGCCCTGTACACACGATCGGACATTGAACGGACATTCCGACAACAAAATCCATTGGATTTTTTCTAACGGATGTTGGCTCAAACTTGTCTTGCATGCACATGGTCGCACAAAGTTGTCGAAAAATCCAATCATTCTGAACGCGGTGATGTAAAACACGTACGTCGGGTCTATAAACGAGGCAATAGCCAATAGCTTTCGTCTCTTCATTTATTCTGAGCATGCGTGGCACTTTGTGCGTCGGATTTGTCTACACACGATCGGAATTTAAAGGATCGGATTTTGTTGTGGGAAAATTTTATAGCCTGCTCTCAAACTTTGTGTGTCAGAAATTCCGATGGAAAAAGTCCGATGGAGCCCACACACGATCGGAATTTCCAACAACACAATCCCCAATCGCACTTTCTCCATTGGAAAATCCGACCGTGTGTACAGGGCATTAGTTTCTTAGGGCTCCAGAGGAGATAGGGGGACTGCCTGCCTCTCAATGTGTATCCAGTCGGGTTGTTCCCAGCGTGAATAAACTACTAATATTTGCGCCAGTTGAGCTGTTTGAAAGTACCAAAGTAGATTGGGAAGGCCCAGACCCCCCTCCACCCTAGATCTAAACAGGATTGATTTAGAAAATCTGTGACCCCTTTTGTCCCAAATAAATTTGATGATTTGGAAGCCCTTTAGGCGAGTTTTGTCAACAGGGATCGAGACAGTTCTAAAATAGTATAGGATGCAGGGGAGCAAGGTCATCTTAATTGTATTAATTTTACCTAACCAGGATAGGAAGATCCCAGACCACCAAGCTAGGTCTTCCTCCAGTTTTTGGAATGGACTCAGAATGGACTCATTGAGCCTCCAACGTCTATCAGGTTTATGGCCTGCCGGGCGCTGAAGTGTCAGGATTACCATGGAGTGGTCCGACCAGGCTTTGATATAGGCCCTGTTCATTAGTGGAATGGATGCTGGAATAATGAGGATATGATCTATCCTCACAAAAGATATGTGGGGGTTCGAGAAGTGTGTGAAATCCTGCATAGTAGGCTTTACTTCCCTCCAAATATCTACTAGGCCATGTTGGAAGATCAACTTGGCTATTTGGAGGCTCTGTTTGGTGGGTCTAGTAAGGCGTTTGCCAGGGGGGGCGCGGCTTGTCCAGCCCCTGGTCGAAAGCAGTGTTGGAATCGCCCCCGAAAATCACTGTGCCCTCCAGCAATGGCATTAGGGTTTTCAACGGGTGTCAAAAGAAGGCTAGTTGGCCTCTGTTGGGAGCATAGTACAAAATGAATGAATATAATTGGTCATCCAGTTCGCCCACTATGAGTATATACTTTCCTTCTGGGTCCTTGAGTTCAGATTTAAGGGTAAATTTGCACCGTTTAGAAATGAAAATGCCCATTCCCTTAGTTTTGTCTTCAGCATTGGCCAGCGTGAAGAAGGGGAATTTGGAGTGGATAAAGGATGGGCAGAATCGTTTAAGGAAATGCTTTTCTTGCAGAAGGACTACGTATATCTTTTGGGCATGAAGATATTAGAAAATTTTACGTCGTTTAATTGAGGTATTCAATCCTTAAGCATTATGGGAGACTATCTTGAGGGGTATTTTTACTGGAGGGTCGTTAGCTATTGAGCAGAGGTGGGGGTCGTTCCTCCAGCATTGGTTATGAGTTACACTAAAATCCCTCTAGAAATCAGGGATTAGTCTTCTCTAGAGAAGGGTAAGGTACCTGTTCTACTAGACAAGAAGGGGTGCATAAACACCACCCCGGCAGAGGAGCCTCGTGAAATAGATAGTATATAACAAAAAAAAGGGCACTGAGCCTGGCATTAACAATGTCACCTCCAATAAACCATGTTTAAAGGTTAAGGCAGGTTTGGAGGTGAAAATGTAGTATTCAATAGTAAACATTTAACAAAAGATATATAACGATTAGGAAGGTAAGTATTATCCTGGATCCTTAAAAACTAACGGGTCCTGAGGGTATGGGGTGGGAGGTGGGGAATGGTTAGGGGTAAGAGATTTCAAGGGATATGGTGCCCCAGAACAATAAGGGGGGAGGAGAAGATCACCAGGTTTGGGTAAGATTATTGGGTTATCCCCCGCTTAGGTAGGTGGGGGCATAAGTGAGAAGGGGGAAACCCAGTATGTGTAGTTGGTATAGAGTCTGAGGCAGTTATCTCCCCTATTTGTGTCCCTCACGAGACCGCCTCGGCAGGGGCGTGTGGGTAACCCAGGAGGGTACCCATCTAATAAGGCACAAGTGGGGAGTGCAGGTCCTCCCAGTTAGCAGCTGGGATGAAGCAAGGGCAAGGAGTGATAACAAAAGACGTTTAAGTCATGAGGGAGGAATGGTTTCCTTGGACTTCTTGGATCGTTGGCGATTTGCTGAGTTAGGTTGCGATCCTGTGGAAGTTTCGGGTCTTGGCTGATGAGACCTAGTTGCAGCAAGAGCTTTTCTCCTTCTTGCAGAGATCCGAAGGTGTATGTTTTGCTTTTCCAGAGGAATTTGAGTTGGAATGGAAAGAGCCACCAGTACTTGATTTCTTTGTCCATCAGGATTTGAAGTAACGGCTTTAAGGCTCTCTTCTTTTGGATAGTGGATGGGTATAAGTCCGCGAATATTTGCAGGTGATGACCCTGAAACACAATTTTAGACAAGGCTCTCGATTTTCACATTACCTCCTCCTTGCAGGATGTAGAAATGTGGCTTGACCACAATGTCACAGGGGAGCCCGTCAGCCCTAGGGGGTCTGAGAGCCCTGAGAGCCCTGTGAGCCCCGGTCTAGCTCCAATCTGTACTGCAGTGTGTCAGGGAGTGAGTCCTTAATAAAAGATCTAATGGTTTCAGGGATGTCTTTATAAGATTCAGGGAGCCTACTGATTCTAAAATTGTACCTCCTATTCCTGTTTTGGAGGTTGTCAATTTTAGCATTGGCAGTCTCTAATTGTTCCTGCAGTATTTGTATGCAAGCGGTGTTTTGGTTTGTTCTGGAAATGGTGACTTCTAAATTTGTCTCTATGATTTCCATGCAGGTTCCTATGCTCTGGAGGTCTGCTTTAATGTCACTTGTGAGTTTGTTAGCCGTATTGTGCAGGCCTCTATCTAGAAGGTCTGAAAACTTGGCGAACAGGTCTGCCACATTGACTGGCTGAAGTAGGCTTGAATCCCCGGGCTGTAGTGGTTGGTGAACCTGGGGAGGGCCAGCCTCCATGGGGGAGAAGTCTAGGTCTGCCAAGGAGCGTTCTATGAGGGATTCAGTGGACACTGGGGAGGCTGGGTCCAGGGAAGGAATGCTTGTAGTGAGATCTTGCTGCAGCAAGGAGGGGGAGGCCGCGGTCTGTGTGCTGGGAAAGCAGGCTTTGGCAGAGCAGTGAGGTGCTGTCACCATCTTGGCTGTCTCTGTCTCTGGCTGAGATAAGACGGCTTCAAATGCGGGCTTAAGATTCTTACCGCTCCTGAGTATATCGGGTGTGTCCCCGGGGTTTCCGCCGCTCGTGTGGGGTAGATCCAGACGGTTATTGCCGTTCGTGGTGCCGCTGGAGAGGCCGAAGCTGCTGAGGCGGGACGGAGCTCCCGGACTAAGCGTCCATTTTAGGTGCCGCCGTGCATGCGCTCCACTATGTACCATTTTCATACACAGGAAAGACTCAGCCAGGAGGAGGCTGTGGAAAGCAGCCTGACCGAATCCCAGGTTCCTCCCCTCTGCCTTCCAACCAAAAGGACCAGGAAGGCGAGGACCCTGGAGGAGTCCGCGACTTCTTTAATTCACCAGGCTACTGCGGTACTTACCACGACCCCTGGTGGCCCCGAGTCGTTTGGTAGGTGACAGCCAGTAAACTGAAATGCATGGAGGAGGGCCAACGCCTCATCCTGTGAGGAGATCATTCTTCAGGCCCTAAACAAGGGGATGAGGGGCCAACTTACAAATCAAAGCCACCTATGTGAGTTGGACCATACTACTCCTACTCCATCTCCAGAAACACCAACAACACCACAGCCACCCAACCCACAAGAGCAGCATGAAAGGAAGCGTGAAAGGAGTGTTGAGAGTGATGGCCTGGGTTTGGTGTGGTCTGGCAAAAGACGCAGGCTGTTGTAAGACCACAGCCTCGGGACATATATGTCACCTGCTGCTGCTCCCGATCTCTTGGAGTCCTGGACCATATTGTGCTCCCTATTAAATGAACTCTTCAGGTTACCAGTTTTGACAGTCAAATAATTGATGTCTGCCCTGGGGTACAAAGGCTTCACCAATTCCAATTGTTTCTCCAGTGTTGCCTTCCTCTTTATTTTGTTAGGAACCCTATTAAATATCTATTTTTTTTTGGACAAATACTTGGCTATGTGTGTTACTTCAAAAAGGAAAGTTTGTTTGTGAGTAGGCAGGTACCTTTCAAAAATACAATGTCAAATTAAAACAAGGGACACCAACATAGTTGTATCTTTGAGGTTAAAATATACAAGATAATAATGGTGTTGTACTAACTTGACACACAAAACGACAAAAAATATTATGGGGATCACTAGAAAAAAAATTCTGGAGATCACGAGAAAAAACAAAAAAATATGGAGATCAATAAAAACCACTTGACCACTGTAACTGTATAAACACTGTAATATTTGTTAACTATGTACTATCTACATGTTTTTTACTTTGAATGTTAAATTAAAAATCAGTTTTTTTATATAACTTTTCTTTGTCTATTATCTCTGCACCGTAAAAATCCCTTTTTCCCCTCCATTGCTATTCATACTTCTTTCCAGGGATGGTGCCTATCTATTTGGGTGTTTCACCATTAATCGGACCCAAACTTTTGCCATTGTTGAATTCTATTAAGGGGCTATCTCCTTTGTATATATTGGATGTTAACATTACTTTGCTGACTTCATGCATGTGTGGAATGTAAGGTTTTGCCTGCCCCTGTTCAGAAAATCTGAAGCTCGCTTACCATTCAGAATTTTGAAAATTCGTTACTCACCTAGGTCGTGGGTATATACAATAGTGCACTCCACATTAAGATAGAGAGATTCGTTCTCTCATCTGTTACGTTTTTTGAACCTTGGTCATGTCCTGAAGAAGCCTAGCGGCGAAACACGTAGACGCACAAGGGCTCACTGCACTAATAACACAGATGCATATATATGATGGTTTTTTACTCCTTTTTCAATATTCTGTCTGTATTTTGTATTTTTTGAATAAATGTGTTTGTTTATATTGTTTCTTCTCCATTGTTTCCTGGCCCCTAAAGTCCGATCTTTGGCAGTACTGCCAATAGTACTTCCCTTTTTTCCTCAATATTTACGGACGTGGCAATCAAGTGCCCTTTCTTTTTACTGGGATGTTTACTTTTCTTTTTGGTCATTTGTCCCTAAAGCATCAGTGAAAGCTGCATGTTTTAATAAATTGTACATTCCATTCCATTATTTTAATATAGATTTTCTTGTTTCTTGTTATTTTAATGTTTTGCACAACTTTACATGATTTTTTTTTGAGTTATACATGAAATATGATCATTTTGTAGGAGTCATGGTGTCCTATATTTCTTTTTATTGTTGAACTGAGTACAAATTATACACAAACATAATATCACAAAGCATACATAAAGAATAGGTAATCCAGAGGGTGTCAGTACAAAATCACAGTAGATAAACAACATATAAGGTAATGTAAAGGCACAAAGCCTCCAAGACATAACATAATACACAGTAGAACCAGTAAAGAACCAGTAAAAAAACAATTACAAACAGTCTAATGCCGCGTACACATGATCGGATTTTCCAACAACAAAACTGTGGATTTTTGTTCGAAGGATGTTGACTCAAACTTGTCTTGCATACACACAGTCACACAAATGTTGGGCAAAAATTCCGAACGTGAGAACGCGGTGACGTACAACACATACAACGGGACTATAAAAAGGAAGTTCAATAGCCAGTGCACCACCCTTTGGGCTCCTTCTGCTAATCTCGTGTTTATCTCGTGTTAGTAGAAGTTTGGTGAGAGACGATTTGCGCTTTTCAACCTCGTGCTTTTCAATTAGTTTCTGCTTGTCAGTTTGTGCTTGTGGGTTTGTATGTGTTCTTCAGTGTGTGTTGTCAGTTCGTTCTATTCATAGTTCGCTTCTGTTTTTCAGTGCGTTCTTGTCCGCTCGTTTCTGATTTTCAGCTTTTTCTTCTCAGGTCCTTTCTGATTTTCAGTGCGTTCTGTTAGTTTGTTCTGACCAGCCGACTGTTTTCTAGCCATGTTGCGGTTATGTTCTCGTCGGAGAGCTCGTGCCATTGTTGGGCTTGGTGTTGGAGTTCTTGCTTTGACCCAGGTCCAGTCCATGAACAGGGGGAGGAGGAGTTCATGGACCAAGAATTGGTTTCTCCAGTGTGACCAATTCTCTCACATGCCTTTGCTACGTGAGATCCAGGAGAATAACCCTGATGATTTCAGGAATTATCTCTGGATGACAGACCGCATTTTTCACTGTCTGTTGGCTTTGCTTACCCCCCTATATTACTAAGCAGGACACCTGCATGTGGCAAGCCATCACTCCCGAGCAAAGGCTCATTGCCACCTTGCGGTACTTGGCGACGGAGAGAAGTCTCCAGGATATTACGTTTATGACTGAGATCTCCCCCCAGGCTCTGAGAATCATTATTCCAGAGACCTGTTCTGCTATAATTCAGGTCCTGCAGAAGGACTATATTAAGGAAAGTTTTATCCTTTAACATCACTTTCTATGTATTTAATGTTTGCTAATGTATTGTATTAATTTCATCATTCCCTAATTACCATGATTGTAATATGCTGTGAATGTCCTCTTTGTCCTCATGCATACTGTAAGCTTTCAATGCTCCTTTTTTGTCCTTTATGCATATTTGCCTTCACTAACCTCCACAGCATGCTATCCTGGGCCCATACACACCTAGCCTAGTCACTTAACAATGTATTTTGTCAACTCCATTGTAGTGCTTACCCTAAACACCACCTAAAATGTGTCCAAATGTTATTGTTGTCCTTAAATTCAGGCAGAGTGCAAGAGGCTTTTTTTTTGGGGGGGGGGAAACTCATTTGGAACCCTCCCTCCCCCAACCACTAAGTCAACCGATACCAATACTCTATCTGCTGACTTTTCCCAACCCATACACACTATACCTACCTCTTTTGTGGTTATATTTATGGATGAATTCCCCAAAGCATGTAGTGCAAGGGCCTGCCTGGATACTTTCAAATGGTATTGCTTAAAGTTTTGTTCTCCTATTATCTTTATAGTTAATTGCAGAATGTAAAAATGTGCTTCAATTTGGATAGTGTGTATTCATATTTTTGGATTATGACACTTCTTACCTGTCCAGTGGGCTGCCAATAGTGTAAGTAAGGAGGGGCTGGCCAAAGTAAACACACATTATTTATGCATTCAGCCCTCAATGAAGTGGAGAGGGTTACCTACCTGTCCAAAATATCTCCCCCCATCACTCAAATTTTTATAATGGGCCATCAGAGGGGGTGAGGAATCTGATAAGTGGACCTTATACTTTTGACTTTAAATACTAATTTAAATAAATGTTATACGTATGTTGGCAAAGAATTTTGTGTCTAATCTGCTTGCAATGTTATGTGCAAAAGTACTATTTTTTTTTCTTGTTTAACTCCACAGTTTCCTTCCAACCCACAGGAATGACAGACTGTGGCCGCCCATTTTGCCAGCAGTGGGACTTTCCCAACTGCGGTGGGGCAATCGATGGGAAACACGTCCGCATCATCCCACCCCTCAACTCGGGGTCGTACTACTTTAACTACAAGGGGTATAGTAGTACTGTGTTGTTGGCGGTGGTGTCAGCAACTTCCGAATATATCTATGTGGACGTGGGGAAGAATGGCCAGATGTTGGATGGTGGAGTTATCACCCAGACAGAATTTTACAGAAGGCTCCAGAATGGCAGCTTGGGATTGCCTCCCCCAGAAGACAAAGTGGCGGGCCTCCCATTCATGTTTGTAGCAGATGAAGCATTTGCGCTGGGGGATCATCTGATGCAGTAGTTTCCAATGAGGACCATCACCCCGGACCAGAGGGTTTTTAACTACCGGCTGGCCAGAGCCAGAAGGGTGGTGGAAAATGTCTTTGACATAATGGATAGCCGGTTCCGGCTATTCTTAAGTTCAATAAATATGGCCGAATATAAACTAAACCATATTATTCTGTGCTGCTGCATTTTGCACAATTTTTTAAGAAAAAATGCAGCCAACTATCTGGCCTCAGTTGCGACTGAGGCCGGCTCACCGGAACAAAGCATGACAGCACTTGAACTTGGCCGTCCTGGCTTGCCCCCCCCAAAGTGCCTGTGAAATACGCCACAGCTATCTAGAGTACTTTGCAGGTAGGGGAACAATTGATATGCCAGATAATGTTTAAAAACTTTTGAAAATACATTTCTTTGTAAAAACTGAACTCATATTTCATTTGATTTACTGCTTGTGTTTCTTTTATCTGTCTCCTAGGTTCTCCAATGGCTTTTATTTTTGGCCATTTTCTTCAATAGGGCAAACATAACTTATTTGATACATGATGTGACAATCTTTTCTTCAGCTAACTATTATGTTCTGTTGTGGGTCTGCTACACACACACAATGTTTTTATTGTTAATGTATGTAATGTATTAATGCTAAAAATAATCATCCTTTTCAACTCCATGAATTAATTGCTTGGAGTTCCTAAATAGCCTTATTGGGGCAAATTTTAGAGCACCGTGGGGGTTATTTACTAAAGGCAAATCCACTTTGCACTACTGAAAGTGCACTTGTAGTGCAAAGTGGATTTGCCTTTAGTAAATAACTACCATTGTCACTGTAGCTACACCAACTTACTCCTAAAACTGGTATTGAGCATTGAAAGAAGAAGCCACGCATTGTTGAGTATAAAACATTTTACTCCAAGCACATTCACATGTGTGTTATAAAGGGGTTTTTAACAAACCAACATCTTTGGTGTATAACATGTATGTGTGACAGTAGATATAGCCTTTTTTTGTGGCTAAACAGGCATGTTTAAAACCATAACATACACATCCAAAACTCAGGAACTTACAAAGTTCAACTTTGATAAAGTGAAGGCAATATGAGACATTGGTATGTCAAAACTGTGTTGATTTTGCCTTCATCAGATGGGGTGATCTCACCCCTGTAAAAGCCAAATTTTGAAGATGCACACAAATTGGGAGTCAAAATGTGAATTTCCATCATTATCCCATGCCTAAAATGTGTGTCTTTTCCCTACATCTATTTTGATACATGTATCTGCCATCATGGATCAATGTACGCATTAGTGGGTGCAACCCCTTCCTCGCAACTAAAGTAGATGAGAGGAAGGGGTTGCACCCCCGAAACACGTCCATTGATCCCCCATGATGGGAGCTAGCACATGTTGACACACTGTGTGCATCTTCAAAATTTGGCTTTCCAATTACTTTAAAATTTTTATAAAAAGATAAACAATAATGACAACATTGTTTGTTTGTTTTTTAGATATTGGCTAAAACATCAATGATGTTGGTCAGTCTTTTTTCAACATCATTGATGTTTTCCTTGACCTTCTCTAAATCCCGATTGCACACCATTATTTTGCTGATGAGGACTTATGCACTTGCACTGCTGAAGTGAGTTTCTTCTTCCACAACATCCACATCACCTAAACATTTAAAAACACAACATGTATTATAAATATGCAGGCATACATCTATTACCTGAAGCTGTGGTCTCAGACACTGACCTGTTGTGGTCATCATTTTGACCACTTCCTGAACCTCGGAATCAACATCCTTATGTTGTGTGCTGAGTTGTTCCCCTTCTTCATTTGGTGTGGGGTTTGTGGTGTCCTCATGTGTCCTGATTCTTTTCTCCCCTATGTGAATACAAAAAACATATACTTAGCAGACAGATATTTGAGGCGAGAAATAGGAATATGAAACATTGCTTGAAATTGTCATACAATTGTCAATTTTGGCAGAGTTCCAAGCTGAAGACATGATTTTTTCCCTTTCAAAAGCTGGAATACTTACCTGTTTTGTGCAAGTTTCACACATGGAGAGATCCCTAGTATCCACTGGAGCACCTGTGTGGGACACCGTAAAAAGGTTGTTCTGGTGTCCCACACTAGTGCTCCTACATCCAGATGTGTAAACAGCTGCTGAGTGTACTCTCCTTACAGTAAATCAAGTTTGCATTTCATTATAGGTACAAACACATCTAGACAACAATGTACTCAACTTCTTTTAATACAAATAGGCATGAACAAATGTAGTTAACCTGCATCTGGCAAAAAACATTGTATTAGTGGTCAAAGAAACGATGTTCAATACAAACTATTCCTGTGCCCACGAACCTCAAAATTGGCATTTTAAACTGTACAACAGTAAAGAAAAGCACATGGACCAGCACAAAAGTAATAATAATAATAGGAACACACGACAAATATTTTTTTTGAAGCAATTTCCTGATCCTTCTATACTGATCGTGCTCCCTCAATTTCAGGTCTTGCCAGCGTTTCCTCAATTGCTCCTTGGATCGTCATACCCCAAAATTCCTGTGCAGACTTCTCACAACTTTAGTCATGATCTTGGCCTTTCTCACATTTGGGTTTGGGTACGGTCCATACTTCCCATCATAGCCTACCCTCTTCAAGATGTCCACCATCTCCACCATCTCTACAAAGGACATATTTGAGGCCTTATATCTCCTCCTGGATGTGGAACTGCCTTTCTCCGGGCTTTCCTCATCTTCCTCATTGCTTCTCTCTGCAGGCACCTGCTGTCTCTCCTCCATGTGCTCTCCCACTGCCCCGAAACAGAAGAGGCAGGGAAAACACTAGAAAGAAGGACAGGGGCGGAGTTTCATGCATGCGCAGTGTATATAAAGCATAACACGCGGAAGTCGTACGTACGATCTTTGAGTGGAGGACGGAGGATCGTAAGCGCCGATCATGCAAACGAAGGTACAATGTTAACTTGGGGCATCAGTGGTTAGTGGCCTATGCTGCTTAGAGATTGAGGCCTATATTGGGACAAGATTAGGAGAGTTTAGCCTGATATTAGGGTTTGTCTTGTGTTGTGTCTTGCAGAGAAAATGGTGGATAAATTCACGGACCCAGGCTTCCTGCCTAGATTCCTCGGCATGTACAGGGAGCTGCCATGTCTCTGGCAAGTCCAAAACAGGGAATACTCCAACAAGCTAAAGAGGAAGGCAGCCCTGGAGAAACTGTTAGATTTGGTGAAGCTGCTGTATCCAACGGCAGACATCACCTATTTGAAGGCCAAAATTGGTAGCCTGAGGATCACATATAATAGGGAGCGCAAGAAGGTCCAGGATTCCATGAGATTCGGAGCAGCAGCAGATGACGTATATGTCCCCAGGCTGTGGTCCTATGACAGACTGCGTTTTTTGTCAGACCAGAGTGAACCCAGGCCATCACTATTAACGCTTCCTTGCACTCTTCCTTCCACACTTCCTTCAACATCAGATGAAGCTCCTGAAGTTCAACCTGGGCCTTCCACCCAGGAAGATGTGGAGGAGCCCAGCTTGAGCCAGGTATAGCATTGTTCAACATATTTCTTGTCAAAAATTGAATGATGTTAACTAGACGTTATTGATCAATAATTTCTGATTTAACAAAGTGGTTTACATATCAATAGACAGTAGTTGCCAAAAATGATTGGGACAAGAATGAAAAATGCTGGGGTCAGAATGATAGTCTTTTCTATTTGTTAACATTCAATTTGCAACAGTCATGAGCTTTAAATTGTTTATGATTGATGACCAAAAAACTAAAACTATGTACCATTTTCGTCTCAATATATTTTATTTTCAAAATAAATGAAAGACATTCAGAAACATAGATATAATTAGGATCTTTAGCCCTGAGTAGGCCAAGAAGGCCATATGTAGAACATATAAGTACAGAAGGGTCATACAATCATTTTACACTCATGTCAAAGAAAGCATATAATGTGAATCGATCAGAGAGGCCGAATATCCAATGTGCTCTTAGTGTTCAGCAAATGTTGACACAGGCATGTGGAATGGTAAGGGGGGAGGGGAAGGCTCCGCTACCCCAATAGGGATCATGCTGTGGCAGAGCCCATCACCCCCCAGTACCCCCCGCCCGAGGAGAATCCAAGAGTTGCTCATTCATGTGAAAAAACTCTAGTAAGGCCCCAAATATTAAAAGGTTCAACAGTTAAACATTACCATTGTCCTCTGTGCATAAGATATATGTCAAGCCTAATACAGGAGAGGCTACCTAGTCCATTCTAACGAATAAAAATTAGGAACAAATATCTGGAATTTGGAACATTTATGAGCTGATATACATAGTAACTTATGACATGATTAGCAGCTGGATAATGTCTGACCTTGGCCTTGGTTAGACCTATTGGATTGAAGGTCAGAGCCCAAGGCCCAACAGAGAAGTGAGAGAGAAAGAGAAAGAAGGTGAAAAAAAGAGATGAAACAGGATTAGGAGAAAGTGAATAGGAGTCGACGGGGGGGGGGGGGGGGGAGTGAGCAAGGTGGTGTTTCTCTCGAGATCATTGTTAAAGGGTAACTCCCACAAATGTTGCCCATGGTTCCCATGTGTGTTTGAATTTGTCCGAGCGATCCAGGATTACACTTGCCATTTTTTCCTGTTCATAATCCAGGATATCTTTCTTTTAGCTAGGAGTGTTGAGACAGATGGTTGTTTCCAAGCTTTGGCCAGTGTGAGCTTGGCTCCCAGGATGATAAAGTAAATGAGGCATTGTGTATTCTTGGAGGCCTCCTTCACTGGGAAGTAAAGGGGCACTATGAGGGGGGACATCTGGACAGAAATTGTGGTGATTTTGCTGATCCAGGAGAAAATCTTGTGCCAGAACTGACGTATTCTGGGGCATGTCCACCAAATATGGAGCATATCACCTCTTAGATCGCATCCCCGAAAACAAAGGGGTGATGCCGATGGAAATATTTTGGCCAGCTTCGAAGGGACTAGGTACCATCTAGTTAGCACTTTTATACTATCTTCCATGAGGCAGGAGTAGAGGATGCCTTTATGCGATTGGGAAAAATGTCTGTGCCAAGTGTCAAGTTTCCAGTGCTGGGACAGGTCTTCTTCCCAGGCTAGCATGTAAGGTGTCTTGGATCGTGCTGAGGACAGTGCCTTATAAATCACTGAGATTCCCCCCCCTCTGCTCTCTGGCCTGGCCACACCATATTTCATATGCAGTTATTTGAGGACCGTTTGGGAGTGTTTTGCACTTTTTGTGTAAGAAATTTGAGATCTGAGAGAATCTGAAGAATTCAGATGCTGGCATTTCTAGGTTACTAACACAGAATGCTTTAGAGAGTGGGCCCAGTGGTCTAAGGAAGTGTCCTATTCTGTACATCCCTTTGTCAATCCACCAATTTTATGTTAAGACCCGGGGGGAAAGCTGGATTTTGGAATATGTGTTTCAGTGGTTCTGTGGGGAGGTCAGTTTATCATTGCTTCTCAGGCTGTCCCAAAGAGCAAATGAGTGTGAGAGAGTAGGGGATAAGATTGGAGGTCTTATGCCCTGTACACACGATCGGACATTGAACGGACATTCCGACAACAAAATCCATTGGATTTTTTCCAACGGATGTTGGCTCAAACTTGTCTTGCATACACATGGTCGCACAAAGTTGCCGGAAAATCCAATCGTTCTGAACGCGGTGATGTAAAACACGTACGTCGGGTCTATAAACGAGGCAATAGCCAATAGCTTTCGTCTCTTAATTTATTCTGAGCATGCGTGGCACTTTGTGCGTAGGATTTGTCTACACACGATCGGAATTTAAAGGATCGGATTTTGTTGTGGGAAAATTTTATAGCCTGCTCTCAAACTTTGTGTGTCAGAAATTCCGATGGAAAAAGTCCGATGGAGCCCACACACGATCGGAATTTCCAACAACACAAAACACAATCGCACTTTCTCCATTGGAAAATCCGACCGTGTGTACAGGGCATTAGTTTCTTAGGGCTCCAGAGGAGATAGGGGGACTGCCTGCCTCTCAATGTGTATTCAGTCGAGTTGTTCCCAGCGTGAATAAACTACTGATATTTGCGCCAGTTGAGCTGTTTGAAAGTACCAAAGTAGATTGGGAAGGCCCAGACCCCCCTCCACCCTAGATCTAAACAGGATTGATTTAGAAAATCTGTGACCCCTTTTGCCCCAAATAAATTTGATGATTTGGAAGCCCTTTAGGCGAGTTTTGTCAACAGGGATCGGGAGAGCTCTAAAATAGTATAGGATGCAGGGGAGCAAGGTCGTCTTAATTGTATTAATTTTACCTAACCAGGATAGGAAGATCCCAGACCACCAAGCTAGGTCTTCCTCCAGTTTTTGGTAAAGTGGTGGGTAGTTTGCTTGATGGAGGAGTTCAATCCTAGGGTTTAGTTTGATCCCCAGGTACATAATTGTTGAGTCACTCCAAGTGAACCTAAAGCTCTCCCTAAGCCTGACCAGGAGAGGATCTGGGATGTTAACATTAAGTGCATGGGATTTGTTATAATGACCCTAAGGCCCAAAACCTCCCCAAATTCGTCCAAAAGAGGACAGATGTTGGGAAGGGTGGTTAGTGGGGATGAAATAAACATTAAGATGTCATCCGCAAATAATGCGCATTTGTAGTGACGGGAGCCGGGTCTGGATGTTGTCAAGGAATTGATCTATCACCTTTTGAGAAGGGCCGCATTCTCCGCTATATAATGATTTATAGCGTTTTTGGGATTCCCCCATAATGCGTTGGGGATTCTGGGACAGGGTCCCGCCTTGAATTTTAATTTTGGGGAGGGCCGGGGATCTAAATTTTGGTGTAAGCCTGCCTGCTAGCATAGAACCTATTTTCTCACCATGGCAAAAGAACCAGGCTCTATTCCACCGCATCTATTTTTTTGCCTTGGTGGTTAGAGCGAGGTTTAGTGCCTTTCGGGCAGCATCCAATTTAGTAGTGGGAACTGTTCTCGGGTTGGCCTTGTGTTTTTTAGCTAAAGCAGTATATTCCAGATCTAACTTTTCAATGTCCGCTTTGTTAGTCTTGTTAGTCTGGGAGGCTATTTGGATCAGGTGACCTCTAATTACCGTCTTGTGGGCTGCCCGTAGGCATGAGGGACTAGTGTCAGGTGTGTCGTTAGTAAGGAAATAGTTTTGGATATTATTTTCGATTTCCGTTGCTCTGATCGGATCACTCAGAATGGACTCATTGAGCCTCCAACGTCTATCAGGTTTATGGCCTGCCGGGCGCTGAAGTGTCAGGATTACCATGGAGTGGTCCGACCAGGCTTTGATATAAGCCCTGTTCGTTAGTGGAATGGATGCTGGAATAATGAGGATATGATCTATCCTCACAAAAGATATGTGGGGGTTCGAGAAGTGTGTGAAATCCTGCATAGTAGGCTTTACTTCCCTCCAAATATCTACTAGGCCATGTTGGAAGATCAACTTGGCTATTTGGAGGCTCTGTTTGGTGGGTCTAGTAAGGCGTTTGCCAGGGGGGCGCGACTTGTCCAGCCCCTGGTCGAAAGCAGTGTTGGAATCGCCCCCGAAAATCACTGTGCCCTCCAGCAATGGCATTAGGGTTTTCAACAGGTGTCAAAAGAAGGCTAGTTGGCCTCTGTTGGGAGCATAGTACGAAATGAATGAATATAATTGGTCATCCAGTTCGCCCACTATGAGTATATACTTTCCTTCTGGGTCCTTGAGTTCAGATTTAAGGGTAAATTTGCACCGTTTAGAAATTAAAATGCCCATTCCCTTAGTTTTGTCTTCAGCATTGGCCAGCGTGAAGAAGGGGAATTTGGAGTGGATAAAGGATGGGCAGAATCGTTTAAGGAAATGCTTTTCTTGCAGAAGGACTACGTCTATCTTTTGGGCATGAAGATATTAGAAAATTTTACGTCGTTTAATTGAGGTATTCAATCCTTAAGCATTATGGGAGACTATCTTGAGGTGTATTTTTACTGGAGGGTCGTTAGCTATTGAGCAGAGGTGGGGGTCGTTCCGGGCAATTAGTAGCACTTACTGCTATGTATCTATGGGGCCCAAGACAGATCACATGCCAGATGAGGACCTTTGAGAGTGCTTGAAAGTATTGGGGGTCACCTCCCCAGACGACTCCTGCAAAAAAAATGTAGTTAATACATTGATTATGAGGGAGAAAAGAAAGGCTGAAAGGAAAGTCTGAGGACAAGAGAGTCTTCCGTAGAGTGGAGGGGACAGAATCCTCCAGCATTGGTTATGAGTTACACTAAAATCCCTCTAGAAATCAGGGATTAGTCTTCTCTAGAGAAGGGTAAGGTACCTGTTCTACTAGACAAGAAGGGGTGCATAAACACCACCCCGGCAGAGGAGCCTCGTGAAATAGATAGTGTATAACAAAAAAAAGGGCACTGAGCCTGGCATTAACAATGTCACCTCCAATAAACCATGTTTAAAGGTTAAGGCAGGTTTGGAGGTGAAAATGTAGTATTCAATAGTAAACATTTAACAAAAGATATATAACGATTAGGAAGGTAAGTATTATCCTGGATCCTTAAAAACTAACGGGTCCTGAGGGTATGGGGTGGGAGGTGGGGACTGGTTAGGGGTAAGAGATTTCAAGGGATATGGTGCCCCAGAACAATAAGGGGGAGGAGAAGATCACCAGGTTTGGGTAAGATTATTGGGTTATCCCCCTCTTAGGTAGGTGGGGGCGTAAGTGAGAAGGGGGGGAAACCCAGTATGTGTAGTTGGTATAGAGTCTGAGGCAGTTATCTCCCCTATTTGTGTCCCTCATGAGACCGCCTCGGCAGGGGCGTGTGGGTAACCCAGGAGGGCACCCATCTAATAAGGCACAAGTGGGGAGTGCAGGTCCTCCCAGTTAGCAGCTGGGATGAAGCAAGGGCAAGGAGTGATAACAAAAGACGTTTAAGTCATGAGGGAGGAATGGTTTCCTTGGACTTCTTGGATCTCGCAGATTCCCAGACCGGATTCAGGGGGCTGGTTGGGAGTTGGCGTTTTGCTGAGTTAGGTTGCGATCCTGTGGAAGTTTCGGGTCTTGGCTGATGAGACCTAGTTGCAGCAAGAGCTTTTCTCCTTCTTGCAGAGATCCGAAGGTGTATGTTTTGCTTTTCCAGAGGAATTTGAGTTGGAATGGAAAGAGCCACCAGTACTTGATTTCTTTGTCCATCAGGATTTGAAGTAACGGCTTTAAGGCTCTCTTCTTTTGGATAGTGGATGGGTATAAGTCCGCGAATATTTGCAGGTGATGACCCTGAAACACAATTTTAGACAAGGCTCTCGATTTTCACATTACCTCCTCCTTGCAGGATGTAGAAATGTGGCTTGACCACGATTTCACAGGGGAGCCCGTCAGCCCTAGGGGGTCTGAGAGCCCTGAGAGCCCTGTGAGCCCCGGTCTAGCTCCAATCTGTACTGCAGTGTGTCAGGGAGTGAGTCCTTAATAAAAGATCTAATGGTTTCAGGGATGTCTTTATAAGATTCAGGGAGCCTACTGATTCTAAAATTGTACCTCCTATTCCTGTTTTGGAGGTTGTCAATTTTAGCATTGGCAGTCTCTAATTGTTCCTGCAGTATTTGTATGCAAGCGGTGTTTTGGTTTGTTCTGGAAATGGTGACTTCTAAATTTGTCTCTATGATTTCCATGCAGGTTCCTATGCTCTGGAGGTCTGCTTTAATGTCACTTGTGAGTTTGTTAGCCGTATTGTGCAGGCCTCTATCTAGAAGGTCTGAAAACTTGGCGAACAGGTCTGCCACATTGACTGGCTGAAGTAGGCTCGAATCCCCGGGCTGTAGTGGTTGGTGAACCTGGGGAGAGCCAGCCTCCATGGGGGAGAAGTCTAGGTCTGCCAAGGAGCGTTCTATGAGGGATTCAGTGGACACTGGGGAGGCTGGGTCCAGGGGAGGAATGCTTGCAGTGAGATCTTGCTGCAGCAAGAAGGGGGAGGCCGCGGTCTGTGTGCTGGGAAAGCAGGCTTTGGCAGAGCAGTGAGGTGCTGTCACCATCTTGGCTGTCTCTGGCTGAGATAAGACGGCTTCAAATGCGGGCTTAAGATTCTTACCGCTCCTGAGTATATCGGGTGTGTCCCCGGGGTTTCCGCCGCTCGTGTGGGGTAGATCCAGGCAGTTATCGCCATTCGTGGTGCCGCTGGAGAGGCCGAAGCTGCTGAGGCGGGACGGACCTCCCGGACTAAGCGTCCATTTTAGGTGCCGCCGTGCATGCGCTCCACTATGTACCATTTTCATACACAGGAAAGACTCAGCCAGGAGGAGGCTGTGGAAAGCAGCCTGACCGAATCCCAGGTTCCTCCCCTCTGCCTTCCAACCAAAAGGACCAGGAAGGCGAGGACCCTGGAGGAGTCCGCGACTTCTTTAATTCACCAGGCTACTGTGGTACTTACCACGACCCCTGGTGGCCCCGAGTCGTTTGGTAGGTGACAGCCAGTAAACTGAAATGCATGGAGGAGGGCCAACGCCTCATCCTGTGAGGAGATCATTCTTCAGGCCCTAAACAAGGGGATGAGGGGCCAACTTACAAATCAAAGCCACCTATGTGAGTTGGACCATACTACTCCTACTCCATCTCCATAAACACCACCAACACCACAGCCACCCAACCCACAAGAGCAGCATGAAAGGAAGCGTGAAAGGAGTGTTGAGAGTGATGGCCTGGGTTTGGTGTGGTCTGGCAAAAGACGCAGGCTGTTGTAAGACCACAGCCTCGGGACATATATGTCACCTGCTGCTGCTCCCGATCTCTTGGAGTCCTGGACCATATTGTGCTCCCTATTAAATGAACTCTTCAGGTTACCAGTTTTGACAGTCAAATAATTGATGTCTGCCCTGGGGTACAAAGGCTTCACCAATTCCAATTGTTTCTCCAGTGTTGCCTTCCTCTTTATTTTGTTAGGAACCCTATTAAATATCTATTTTTTTTTGGACAAATACTTGGCTATGTGTTTTACTTCAAAAAGGACAGTTTGTTTGTGAGTAGGCAGGTACATTTCAAAAATACAATGTCAAATTAAAACAAGGGACACCAACATAGTTGTATCTTTGAGGTTAAAATATACAAGATAATAATGGTGTTGTACTAACTTGACACACAAAACGACAAAAAATATTATGGAGATCACTAGAAAAAAAATTCTGGAGATCACAAGAAAAAACTAAAAAATATGGAGATCAATAAAAAAGATATATTATTCTGGAGATCACTATAAAAAAAAACAAAGATTATTCATGAGATCATGAGAAATAATAAAAAATCAGTTTGTCAGAACTCTGTGAATATCAGCAGCAATGCAAAAATTTATTATTCTAGCATTATAAAGAAGAAGAGAATGCGCTGCATTGAGAGAGTTCAAAATTTGCCATGTGATGAATGTGCTATCTCCATTACGAATGCTAGTTTTACAAGACCGAGCGCTTCCGGCTCGTACTTGATTCCGAGCATGCGCGGACACACGATTGGACTTTACGACAACTTTCCGACAACAAGGTTTTGTTGTCGGAAAATTGGAGAACCTGCTATCAAAAATTTGTTGGTGGAAATTCCGACAGCAAATGTTCGATGGAGCATACACAGAGTCTGACTTTCCGACAACACGCTCACATCGAACATTTCCCGTCGGAAAGTTGAACCTTGAAATAAAGGACATCAACGCCAATAGTTGCATTCGTCTTATGCATGTTTACTTCAGAATATGCACTGTACAGTGGACCACTTCTCTAAGTCAGGAGTGATACCGATTACAAGTGATTTCAGACTTTTATATAAACTTCTAGCATTACATTCTATGGCGGGCAAAAGCCCAAAGTTACACGTCACAAGTACGCATTTCACTAAGTATCTCAACACAGGTTTTGGCCAGCTTTCTGGGTTACTTTGACCTGAATATTTTTAATTAAGGAATTGTTTTGACAGAAAGGGAAGAATAATTATTTGGGAAAGGTTAATTTGACTTTTAGACAGGGACTTTCTATGTCAACATCTTTCCATATCACATCCTTTCCGAGAATTGTGTCAGGTTATTGGCAGAACATTTTATTGTCAACTGGTCAGCCACTTGTGTTGCAATACCAAAAGAATTCAGAAACATCTTAGAGAAAAACAAGAATAATAAGAAATTTCAGAGATACAAATTCATGTTGAAGAGGAACTCTGGATACATAGAAAGTTATGGTTCATATATTTCATATCTTCACACTGGTCAGATGTGACCCAAATTGAACTTTTTGGCCTAAAAGCAAAACGCTTTGTGGGGCGGAAAACGAACACTGCACATCACCCTGAACACACGATCCCAACTGTGGAACATGATGGTGGCAGCATCATATTGTGGGGATGCTTTTCTTCAGCAGGGACAGGGAAGCTGGTCAGAGTTGATGGGAAGATGAATGGAACCAAATACAGGGCAATCTTAGAAGAAAACCTGTTATGCAGCGTACACACGACCGGACTTTCCGGCAACTAGGTCCGACGGTCTTCCCGACTGACTTCCGACGGACTTTCTGAACGAACGGACTTGCCTACACATGACCCGACTTTTCGGCAGACTAGGTCCACCGGTCTTCCCGACGGACTTTGGACGGAGTTACGGCGGATTTTCTGAACGAACGGACTTGCCCACACACGGACAAGTTCGTTCATTTTGAACGTGACTCGGGTACGACGGGACTAGAAAAGGAAGTCAATCTAGCCGCTTTTATCGGAGGAGATTGACACCTTGCGAGCCCCGTCGCAGAGCATACCAGGCCCTTAGGTCTGGTGTGGATTCTAAGGAGAACCCCCTACGCAGAACAAACGGCGTGGGGGTCCCCCAAAATCCATACCAGACCCCTATCCGAGCACGCAGCCCGGCTGGTCAGGAAAGGGGGTGGGGAAGAGCGAGCGCCTCCCCCTGAACCGTATAGTACTCTATTTGGAATGATTTGTTGGTATCAGGACTGAATTCTAGGGTTTATGCATTGTCCCTCATTCTGTCTCCAATTGCCACGTTTTTGCCGTGGCGCCCCATAATTAGAGCTATATACCACTCCCAAAGCTGGGTAAGGGGGGACGATACCGGTACACCCTGAGGTGTTACCTGCACTGTAGATACTGGTACCCCCTTGGGTTCTGGGATTTTTTCCTTAACCTCTGGTAATTGTATATTCATCATTTTTGTTTTCTCCTTCTTTTCTACCTTGTCTTTCCTTTTTTGTAACACTTCGTAAGCTATTTGAGCAATCTCAACTAACTCAGGGGCAGGTTTCTTTCTCCATCCCACTGTGCGAAGCTCTATTTCTTTCTGTAACTCAGGCAACATTCCACCCACCAATACATTCACATACTTTGGTCGCTTCATATCACTTTCATCATCTGGAATCCAATCAGTATGCTTCTCAATAGCATCCTTGAATCTATTCCAGTAATCTAACACATCCTCACCTTTCTTTTGCACAACATCCATCAATCCTCGCATATCTTGCAAATACATTCTATACATCCACATACTCTTCTGGCACAGCACAATCAATCAAGATCCAGATATCAATATATGTAGCTTGTTGCGTTTTCTCTATCCACATCACATAACTTTTTATACCATTTCTTTGGACATTTCTCTAAGTTGGGCAGATCAACAATAATTGCCCTAATTTCATTGGGTTTCCAGGGGACATAAACTTTTCCTATTGTTGCGGTATAATTACCCTGGCCATCTTCTACATGTAGAGCAGCTTTCTCTGAGCACATTTTATAGGGGGGGGGGTTTATATCCTTCCTGGATACTTCTTCCCAGGCTGCTAAACATTCAATCCCCCCACAATCAGACATTTTAAAAAGCAGATTAAACAATGCATCAATTGTAGGTGTATTAAGGGGCCCCTCTGGCTGCCACCATTTAGATGGGTCCTTCTTATACTCCTTTTTTGTTAGTTTACACCATTGTACATGATTTTTCAGGGCATCTGGGTCTCCACTCACCATCAGAAGGCTGTCTTTAAATGTGACAATGATAGAGGTATGTTGTATACAGTGGCGGGACAAGGTCTTCTACCGCCCAGGGAGAAGATGTCAAACTGTGCCCCCCCAAGATGTTTCAGTATTATTTGTCAGCAAAATCTCCTGCCCCCCCAAAAAAAATCAAGCACCAATCTGTATGCTTACCCCATGACACTAATTGCCTTTGCAAGTCAAAATTCTGCCCAAACAAAAATTCTCCCCCTCACCGATATTCCCCCAACACAAATCTTTGCCCCTGTCCCCTCTCCCAGCTCAAATCCTCTCTCTCCCCAAATCCCCCTGATCTAACACAAATCTCCCCCACCCCCAAAACCCCCCCTCCTTGAAAGAATACCCCTCTAGTCATCCCTACTAGCACAAATTCCCCCCCCCCTTCCTTAGACAAATCTCCCCAAATTTCTCCTCCTAGCACCAATCTCTCCCCTCCCAAATCACCTCTTCTAGTACAGCCCTCCAAATCCCCCCTCCTAGTACAAATCATCTTCCCACATCCCCTCCAATACAATCTGCCCCCCAAATCACCAATTCTAGCACACAACCCCCCCATATTTCACCTTTTAAAACAAGTTCAGATCCCCCAACAGAAATCCCCTCACCCCCTCTTTAGCACCAATTCCCTCCAATACCTGCTCCTAGCACAAATTCGTTCCCCCGCCCCCCTCCCAGCACAACAAATCCCCCCAAATGACCCCCTAGCACATCCCTCCTAAATTTCCCCTTCCAGCATAAATCCCCTTTGTCTCTTCCAGCACAAATCCCCCCAATCCCCCCACCTAGTATTAACTCTCTCCTATTACCCCTTTCTAGCAAAAAATACTCTCAACCCCAGCAAAAATGTTTGCTACTCTACCCCCCACCCATACTCCATTGTGTCCCCAGTGCAAGTTCTCCACTCCCTCCAACACACAGATCTCAGATGCAGCGCAGCAGATGGCTGTGCGATGCTCTTCCTTCCAGGCTCCTCCTAATCTTGACACCTCAAAGCTGAGGAGGAGCAATGGAGAAGCTGACTTTTAACACTTTTGACAGGCAGCCCCTCCTTTGTCCTGGCCCTGGTTGTACGTGTTCTTAAGGTTAATATCTTAATAAATCAGCATTTCAGTTTGTAGCTGAGGACTGACAAACCTCTGGTGGAGTGGATTAATAAAAATGTAGTCATCCTTTCCAATACCTTGATGCAGGGAGTTTCCAACATATTTGAAGATCCTTGGGAGTGATTATAAGCTTATATGTTTATTCTCAATGATACCTTTCACTACCCAGTTATTATAATGTTTTAACATTCCTTCCTAAGCCATTTCAGATCACAATATTTAATTACCTCTGGTATCCAAAGAGTTAAAAGAAGTCTCTAGTTAAGTGAATTATAGTGGTGGTATGCTTGCGTGCTACTGTCTAGCTTTTGATAATTTCTTCAGAAGAATGAAAATGTTTTGCTGGGAAGCAGAACACCTTGGGGAATACTGTGACCTTATAAGCCACAGCAGGTTGTCCTTATGTATTCTGTGCAGACTGAAGAAGAAAAAAAGTTGTCATTCTTTTACCTTTGTTGATACTTTACTTTGGCATAAAACAATGTCACATTTGCAGATACTGCTCAGAGAATAAAAAATGCTGTGAGTTTTTTCTATACCAAAAAGATTTTCCTTTTCCAAACGGAAGTGATGTTATTTAGCTCTCATTGCCATAATGCTGCAAAGAGAACATTTATGAATCAGTCAAACTACAAAGGTGCGGTCAGAATTACAGGGAAGATAAGGCATTGCTGTTTGACACTTGTATGAATATTCCCTCTTTGGCAGCAGCCTGGAAACAGCAGTGAGATTATACAGGGCATAGAACAGCATCTGTGGGGATTTACAACCAACTATCAGAACAGAAGTGTTGTCCTCAGAAGACAAGGACACAGGTAGATTAACAATGGCACAAATAGCTATCTCTGTCCTGCATAGGTGCCCACTGACTACCCACCTGGCCTCAGATGTAGGGATGAGTTTGGGGTTAAGGTCAATAGAGAGTTCAACTCAAACCTAGCTGTTCAGGGGTCAGGAAACAGGTTAACTAAGACGCTTAATTTGGCATGTTTTCTCACTAAAATCTCCAGCTGTTACTACTACTGTCACTACACAAATGACTTCCCAGCCCGTCTAATGGCTTGTTTCACATACAGGTAGTAAACAAGGCAGCTGGTATAGCGAGTGACATCATTGACCATGTGCCATGACCACATTTGGTCAATAACATCACCCAGCATCCCCGGTAGGTTTTTTGACATTTCCACTGGGGGCAGGATCGTCATGTGTGCGTCATCATGTCTGTGTCAGTCTGTCTTCAGCGCATTACTCATTATGATTGATTATAAATCTACATTGTGGGGGCAATATGATTATTGATGGATTTATGCTGTGGGAGGGTTTTTTTTTTTTAATAAAGGCCTTTTTCACAGTGTGGGATTTTTTTTTTTTTAATTTAGTAAGAAGGGGTATCGGGGGAACCATCATGTGTTAAAAGAAAATGTCAGATTCTGATATGTCCCCCTACCTTGCAGACCCTCATATCCACAAGGCCAGGGATGTGGGCATGAGGCTCCTGTCTCCATAATTTTTTTTCTAAATGTCACTTTTGCAGAATTACATCCTACAGGTGCACCACTTGATCTGCAGGTTTAAAGTGTATTTACACTTCTGCAGTCAAATTAGGAAAAAACACTATATGTTTTGTATGTGTTTACATTTACACAGTATATATAAAAAAAAAACCCCAAAAAACCTTTCTAGGTGTTTCTATGTGTTTGTTTGAAGCAGGCCTTGAGCAGACTACAGGGTACCCTGAACAATTTCAAAGGAGAGGAAGCGTAATATGTCTCCCTTGACTAAGAGGAACCCAGCGTCTACATCTTTAAACCTTTGTAAGGACCATACTCAAATCTAATTTACAACGGATGAAGATATCTACTAGCACAGTACAGCCAATTAATTATGGTAACATTAACTTTCCATCTCACTTTGCAAAGCGGAGGTTTTGAATTTTTACAGGAGCAAGTAAACCACTTGAATGCACGGTACATCATGATTTTGATGTTAAATATCATTGTTAGGTTCCCGGTGATACCTCACATGCATACACCAATTGCTGTTTACATACGACACAAGACGCTTACGTTCACACTGTCCCTTTCATTTTTTTTTTAAATAATTTTTATTGTTATCACAGGGTATGTAAATATCCCCTATGATAGCAATAGGTAGCGACAGGTACTCTTTTTTGAAAAATGTGGGGTCTATTAGACTCTAGATCTCTCCTCTGCCCTTAAAGCATATGACCACACCAGGATCAGTGTGATAAGATGCTTTACCAATATCCCAATGGCGCTGTTTATATCCGGCGAAACTGAAGTCATGAAATGCTCGTAGCTTCTGGTTTCTTAGGCCATAGAGATGATTGGAGCCATTCTGGTCTCCAATCAGCTCTATGGTCAGCTGGCAGAACCACCCACTGCATTCTTGGGTTCCCTGGTGGGACAGGAGAAAAAACCCGAGAAAACCATGGAAGGTGGCAAAAGGGGGGTGTCCCCTCCCACTGCTTGTAAAAGCAGTCTAGTGGCTATTTAGCCACTAGGATTGCTTTTGCATGTAAGCCGACCGCCGGCTGAAAAAAATTATACCAAGATGATGCCTAAACCTGCAGGCATCATTCCGGTATAACCACTCAAAGTCCGGCAACATAAAAGTATGTTGGTGGTCCTTGGGCATATATTGTAATGTTCTTTTTTTTCATGCAGCCTGTGGGCTGAACAAAAAGAGAGAACCTAACAGATTCCTCCATTCACATCGATCAATCATTGGTATGCTCACCATTAGAATACCACCCTGCATCCACCCACTCCTAATGATGGGCATGAAAAGTGAATAAAAATATATGCTGAAGCATAGGGGAGATCTGCCCCTATGTGCACCGCTGCCCCTGTGCTTTGGCATATATGCTCTTTTTTTGAACTGTGGTGGTGAAATCACCTCCTACAGTGCTGGAGTCACAGATTTACGTATCGTGAGAGAAAACCCTGTTGCTGTCAAAATAAACAAATCAGTGCTGCAGCTGAATGGCGTACCTGCAAAGCAAACAGCGGTTAACAATAAATTACTGTATCAATAAAACAATAACTTAATAAAACAACTTTTTTATTGCAATCTGTGCCAAAAAAAAAGAAAAATATATGGCAAAGCATAGGGGCAATCTGCCCCTGTGTCCACCCCAGCCCCTATGCTTTGCCATTTATGCTCTTTTTTTTTACTGTGTAAGTGAAATCACCTCCTACAGTGCTGGAGTCACGGATTTACGTATCGTGGGAGCGAACCCTGTTGCTGTCAAAATAAACAAGTGCTGCAGCTGAATGGCGTACTTGCAAAGCAAACAAGGGTTACCAAGAAATCACAGTAACAGTACAGTAAAACAGTAGAATGACATACCTTAAAAGCAAACATGATAAAACACAGTAACAATAAAACATACAGTATAGCATAAAATACAGTAAAACAGTAAGAACAATTTGTGTAATTCTCTTCCACAAGCAGTGGTTTCACACACAGGTTGGACTTGATGGACTTGTGTTTTTTTTCAACCTCACCAACTATGTAACAATAAAGTGGCAACAATTTTTGGCTTTTTTATTTATTTTTTTATTCTTTTTTAACTTTTATGTATTTTTTCTTTTTTTAACATTTTTATTATAATTTTGAACATTCCAGGTTAGGGTCTCTCAAAATGTGATTGCCATCTAATATGTTTTGAGACCCTGTGTGAAAGTGTGCCCTAGGACTGTGCCGTGCTGTACTCTATGCTAACACTCCACTAGTGTGTGGTAGCGATCGAAACAGTCCCCATTGCAGAGATCAGGTTTGCCAGGACAGGAGGGACAATAATAGCGGGTGTCACGCCTATGTCCGCATTTTCCACAGACACAACATCTTCTTTGGGGTGCTTTTTGGGTAGGGGTACCAGGGAGGACATCCAGAAAATACCTCTCAGCCGGCTCACTGCATTTGGGTTGGGAAATTTGGCTACAGCACCTTCTGGATACAGAAGTGCTGTGATGATCTCTTCCTGGATGTTTAGAATGGATCCATTTCTTCCAGACGCTTTGTATAGTTGAACAGAGCCAATTGGAATAGGTATACAGAAACTGTTTTGTACCAGCGTCTGGCCTTACAGGCATTTAAGTACGGCCCCATCATCTGGTTGTTGAGGTTCACCCCTCCCATTTTAAGGTTGTATTCGTGGACACAGAGGGGCTTCTCAACAACGCCAGTCACTGTAGTAATTTGGACTGCTGTGTCTGCGTGAAGTAAAGACAGAATGAAAATGTTCCATTTGTTCTTCCATCTCACTGCAAGCAATTCATTCGACCTCAAGCAGCCTCTCTCCCCCCATCTAAGTCGGCTATCTACAACCTGTTGGGGGAAGCCCCGGTGATTAGATCGCACAGTGCCACATGCACCAATTCCTAATTGAAAGAGGTGTTTAAAAAGTGGCATGCATGTATAAAAATTGTCCAAGAATAAATGGTACCCCTTTCGGAATAAGGGTGACACCAAGTCCCAAATAATCTTACTGCTGCTCTCTATGTAGTCTGGGTAGTCATGGGGCTCCACTCTGCTATCTTCTCCCTTGTAAACCAGGAAACTACTGTATATGTATAGCCTGTTGCCCTGTCACAGAGCTTAGACGTATTGACCCCATATCTGGCACGCTTGCTGGGGAGAAACTGTTTGAAAACAAGGCAGTCAGAAAATGTAATCAGGGACTCATCAAAGCAGACATCTTGATCAGGGATAAACAAGGCTGTAAATTGTTGGTTGAAGTGGTTTATAAGGGGCCGAATTTTGTGGAGCTGATCACATTCAGGGTCACCCCGAGGATGACAGAGTTCATTGTCATTGAAATGCATGAAGTCCTGGCCATGGCAGCAGAGAACACAGGAATATGGTGAATTGGGTCAGTGGACCAATATGATCGCAACTCACTCTTTTTAGTAATGCTCGTGAGGAGGGATAGGCCTAGAAAGGTCTTTAATTCGGGAACCGGTATATGTTTCCAGCCAAATTCTCTGGCAAGGGTCAAATTTGGACTTGCGGCGATAAATTGACCAGCGTATAGATTGCTTTGGTCCACAATAGAGTTGTATGTATCGTCCATGAAAAAGAGCTCATAATATTCAAGGGAAGTAAAATCCGCTGTTTCCACCTGAATTCCGGGTTGGCCAGTGAATGGGGGAAGTATGGACACTGCAGAAGTCGTGGTCTGCCAATCAGGATTTGCAAGCAAATCAAGAAGAGCACTATGGGCTTTACGGGCCTGTGTTTGAATTCTTGGTGGCTGCTGGACTCTACTTGTGCTAGCCAGCGCACCAGCTTGAACTGCACTTATGGGACTTGCCAAGTCACCAAGTGTTACTGCAATGCTGGTTTGTCTACAACCAGGATGTACTAGGCCACTGGTGCTTGCCAGTTCACCAGAAGGTTGAGCGGAACCAGTACTGACTCTCGGCTGCATATGAGAACCATGCGATTGTTGCACCTCAGCAGCAGGAGAATGAGGTCAGGTACACCTGACCTTAGCAGGGACCTCTATTCTGTCATCAGCGCTATCTGTCAGAGTGCCGCTGCTCTCTACAAGTTCACATAGTGAGCCTGAATCCGATTCTGATTCTGACAGTGAGGCTTCCCCTGTGCTCTCATCTGTCATGCGCAGTATCCTGTAGGCCTCTTCACTATTGTACCTTTCGTTTGACATTTTGGTCACTAAATTTACAGGTACCTAGTGTGACTCACAGATAAAAAAGTACCTGGTTGTCAGAGACTGCTTGAATTGCTACAAAATAATTAACTGCTAGCGCTAGCATGGATCAGGCGTGACTCTTCTAATGCTGTGGTTTTGTGTGCTTGTAAATCACTGTCACTTGTGGAAGTGACAGTGATATACTGACGCTAACACTAACTGATGTCACCAGTGGCACTAATACACTTACGTCACCCACGACACTAATACAATGATCAGAAAATAGATCTGTACACTATACTAAATGACACTGTGACATGGAAAACCCTTTTTAGAGTACCCTGACCCTATACAAGACTGATGCTGATGCTAACTAGCTAACTAGCATCATCTGTGACACTAATACAATGATCAGAAAAATAATCTGTACACTATACTAGTGACACTGACAAGGAGTGAAAGGGTTATCTGGGGGTGATCAAGGGGTTAAACCTCTATTAGGAAATATATGGGGGGTACCCTAAACCTACCTGGGACTGACACTAAGTACCACTAACTGTCCCTAACAAGTGACACCAATACAGTGGTCAGTAAAAAATCTGCACTTGGTGACACTGTGACAGGAAGTAAAAGGGTTAACTGGGGGGGGGGGCGATCAGAGGGTTAAATGTGTGCCTATGTGTCCTGGTGTCAATGTAGTGCTTGTGTATTTACTGTTGGATGCTTTCTCCCCGCACGCTGGAACCAAAAAGGGCTCCAAGAGAGGAGATTGCATCACTTCTTGTGCCTGTGTTTACATTACACAGGCAGAGGAAGTTTTGTCATTTGCCAGAAACGATCAGCAGGTCCAGGCCAGAAATCATTGGCCTGTACCTGAAGACTGATACCGGTTCTGTAATGAATCCAGTTGCCGTGGGGATGGTGGGGGGACGCGCCCCCTACCTGCGGGCGCACTCAACATACGGGTACGTTGTTTCACACAGCAGTATATGTGCGGTGGGTGGTCCAGATCCTACTAATCCTTAAACACAAGTATTCATCTCAGATGAATATTTGTGTTTATTTCAATTAAAATCTGAAGGGAAGAACTGTGCAGTGCTGGCATAGACTGCTAATGTTGTAAAATAATGTGGTGATAGCGGTAATCAGGACAGGCTTTCTAACCGGTTCAATCTACTATTTCACAAGTTAGCCAGCTAACTAAGTTGTGGGCCTCTTACATGTTAAGGCCAATAAGGAGTGAGAAAACATAGAAATACAAAGTGCAGTATTCCTTACAGTGTAAAGAACCAAAAGCGAACACACAAACAAAACACACTCCACTCCTACCAACGCCACCCCCCCAATAATAGACAATAGCTAAAAAGCCCATGGTACCAGCAAGCCAACAAATTGGCGATGATATACCTTCAAATTTACAGTTATTGGGATAACAAGTCCACTATGTCAAGCCAGGGCTGCCAGATTTCGGAAAACTTTTTGGGGCAGGTCTAACCCTTATAGATCAACTTGAAGACAGGTAAATCTTTATTTGCCATATGGTAAAATTGTTGTATTGAGAGTGAATCTACCCTTTTAAGAACACATCTTATGTATTCTTATGTTTACATTTTATTCTCCTATAAAAGTATCCATGCATTGTGGAATCAAGGAGGCTTTGGCCAATTATGGCTCAGGGCATTTAGTACACGCCCCACACTATATAAGGCCACCTGCACGGGGGCCCTGTGTAGTGTGTGTTCCGGCATTGAGATAGATAGATAGACAGAGAGACAGTGTCATTTGATTTAAGTTAGATAGATTAGGCAGGACAATCAGTGAGTTAGCTGCACTTACAGTGTATTGTGTATATATATGCATCCCAGGTGTTGTATATATATATATATATATATATATATATATATACACTGTATTCAGTTTAGCTAGATCCGTCCTGTTATCTTGCTACTGATAGGCAGGCTTGTCTTGTTACAGTATTTACAGCTACCTGAAGAAAATTGCTGGTGTTCTTTTGATCCTATTATTACCACAGTCAGGCAGCTAGACTATTTACAGTTAGTGTAGTGCATCCTCACAGTGTTCAGTTAAAGCTACAAGTTAGTTTAGTGTGACCTCTGCACAGTGTTCAGCTAAAACTACAAGTTAGTGTAGTGCACAGTGTTCAGCTAAAGCTACAAGTTAGGGTAGTGCGTCCTCCTCACAGTGTTCAGCTAAAGCTACAAGTTAGTGTAGTGCGTCCTCCTCACAGTGTTCAGCTAAAGCTACAAGTTAGTGTAGTGCGAGCTCTGCACAGTGTTCAGCTAAAGCTACCTGTAGAAGGTTGGTGGTGTTTTCCTGATCCTATCACTACCGCAGGCAGCTAAATAAGCTACAAGTTACTTTTTTGCGAGCTCTGCAGTGTTCACCTAAAGCTACCTGTAGAAGGTTGGTGGTGTTTTCCTGATCCTATCACTACCGCAGGCAGCTAAATAAGCTACAAGTTAGTGTAGTGCGTCCTCCTCACAGTCTTCAGCTAAAACTACAAGTTAGTGTAGTGCGACCTCGGCACAGTGTTGAGCTAAAGCTACCTGTAGAAGGTTGGTGGTGTTTTCCTGATCCTATCACTACCGCAGGCAGCTAAATAAGCTGCAAGTTAGTTTTTGGCGAGCTCTGCACAGTGTTCACCTAAAGCTACCTGTAGAAGGTTGGTGGTGTTTTCCTGATCCTGTCACTACCGCAGGCAGCTAAATAAGCTACAAGTTAGTGTAGTGCGTCCTCCTCACAGTGTTCAGCTAAAACTACAAGTTAGTGTAGTGCGAGCTCTGCACAGTGTTCAGCTAAAGCTACCTGTAGAAGGTTGGTGGTGTTTTCCTGATCCTATCACTACCGCAGGCAGCTAAATAAGCTGCAAGTTAGTTTTTGGCGAGCTCTGCACAGTGTTCACCTAAAGCTACCTGTAGAAGGTTGGTGGTGTTTTCCTGATCCTGTCACTACCGCAGGCAGCTAAATAAGCTACAAGTTAGTGTAGTGCGTCCTCCTCACAGTGTTCAGCTAAAACTACAAGTTAGTGTAGTGCGAGCTCTGCACAGTGTTCAGCTAAAGCTACCTGTAGAAGGTTGGTGGTGTTTTCCTGATCCTATCACTACCGCAGGCAGCTAAATAAGCTACAAGTTACTGTAGTGCGTCCTCCTCACAGTGTTCAGCTAAAACTACAAGTTAGTGTAGTGCGAGCTCTGCACAGTGTTCAGCTAAAGCTACCTGTAGAAGGTTGGTGGTGTTTTCCTGATCCTATTACTACCGCAGGCAGCTAAAAAAGCTACAAGTTAGTTTTTTGCGATCTCTGCACAGTGTTAACCTAAAGCTAGCTGTAGAAGGTTGGTGGTGTTTTCCTGATCCTATCACTACCGCAGGCAGATAAATAAGCTACAAGTTAGTTTTTTGCAAGCTCTGCACAGTGTTCAGCTAAAGCTACCTGTAGAAGGTTGGTGGTGTTCTCATACTACAGGCAGGCAGTTGATTTTGCTAGCTGCAGTATCAGTAAATATATATATATATATATATATCCCAGCTTAGTGCAGCTACAGGCCATTAGTATGTCTGGAAGGCCAACAAGGAGAGGCAGACAGTCACAAGCCAATAAAAAAGGGCAAGCAGGCTCTGTGTCTAGAGGCAACAGTGCTGGTCGTGGAGACGGTGCATCCTCATCAGCACGTGGCCGTGGAACGTGCTTGGCCTTTTTTTCGGCAGCTTGCCGTGTTGAGCCGCAGCATGCGGAAGACTTGGTCGAGTGGATGACCAAGCCATCCTCATCCTCCTCATCCTCTTTCACCCATGCTCAGGGTACTTTGTCTGGCAAAGCAGCTGCCAACGCGGCCTCTTCCCTCGGCTCAATGGCATCAGTGACTCCTTCCCTAGCCCCACCATGTCCTCCTGAGGAGTCCCTTGAACTGTTTGACCACAGTGTTGGGTACATGCTCCAGGAGGATGCCAAGCGTTTAGAAGGCTCTGATGATGATACTCAGCTAGATGAAGGCAGTAACGTGAGCACGGACAGAGGGGGTGCCCAAGAAGGATAGCAATCTGGCAGTCATGCTCCCCCTGCTGCAGCATACTGCCAGGTTTGCTCCAGTGATGAGGAGGGAGGGGATGATGAGGTCACTGACTCAACGTGGGTGCCTGATAGGAGAGAGGAGGAGGAGGAGGAGGAGGCAAATCACCAAAGAGGCAGGATGCCCTCCAGGGGCCAGCTTAAGGGCAGCACACTGACTGCATCACACCCCAAAGTTCTGCATGTGCAAGGCGCTGCTGTCTCTGCGCGTTATTCCAAAAGTTCTTTGGTGTGGGCCTTTTTTGAGACGAGTGCATCAGATCGCACCACTGCTATTTGCAACATATGTCTCAAGCGTATCTCACGTGGCCAAAACATCTTCCGCTTGGGCACCACATGCTTGACCAGACATATGTTGACCTGCGATGCAGTTAGTTGGCAAGCGTATATAAAAGACCCACACCAAAGAACAAAGAGGACTTCTCCTTGCTCCTCATCAGCTGAGATCTCCAACTCCACTATACCTTCAGTCCTCTCTGAGACCTGCACTGAGAGGAATAAAGGTGTAGAATTAGGTGTGTCACAGCCAAGTACTTGTGGGCAATCTACTTTCGGTACACCGACGTCAGATTGTACCAGGCAAATTTCCCTGCCCCAGCTGCTGCACCGCTGAAAGAAGTTCGCTCCCAGCCATCCACATGCCCAGCAGTTGAATGCTAGCTTGGCAAAATTGCTAGCACTTCAACTGCTGCCTTTTCAGTTGGTAGACTCTGCCCCCTTCCGTGAGTTTGTGGAATGTGCGGTTCCTCAGTGGCAGGTACCCAAATGCCACTTTTTCTCACGGAAGGCGATTCCGGCTCTCTACCGGCATGTGGAAGGCAATGTCCATGCCTCGCTGGATAGGGCGGTCAGCGGTAAGGTGCATATTACCGCTGACTCATGGTCCAGCAGGCATGGACAGGGACGTTACCTAAGTTTCACCGCGCATTTTGTGACTCTGCTGGAAGCTGGGAAGGATGCAGGACAAGGTGCAGTAGTGTTGGAGGTTGTTTTGCCACCACACCTCCAAAATGCCACTACTAATGGTTGTGACACACCTCTCTCCTCCACCCCCTCCTCTTCTTCTTCCTCCATGGCCTCTTCCTGTGCTTTGTCCTCGGAACCAGCGGTGCTCCGTAGGCGTTCAAGGGGCTACGCAAGTACGCAGGCCAAAAGATGCCATGCGGTGCTTGAGCTGGTGTGCTTGGGGGACAGGAGCCACACTGGGGCAGAGGTTCTGTCAGCTCTGCACGGGCAGGTTCAGAGGCAGGTTCAGAGGTGGTTCACGCCACGCCAACTTAAGGCAGGAATGGTGGTTTGCGACAATGGCACCAACCTCCTCTCCACCCTCCGACAGGGACAACTGACCCTTGTGCCCTGTTTGGCTCACGTCCTTAACTTGGTGGTGCAGCAGTTCTTGGGCAGGTACCCAGGCTTGCAGAATGTCCTGAGGCAGGCCAGGAAAGTCTGTGTGAATTTCCGCCGGTCATATAATGCCATTGCTCGGCTGGCAGACCTCCAAAAGGAATTTAACCTGCCCAAGAACCGCCTAATCTGTGACATGCCTGCCAGGTGGAACTCAACGTTGGCCATGCTGCAGCAGCTGCACATGCAGCAGAGGGCCATCAATGAGTACCTGTGCGACTATGGCACCAGGACAGGGTCAGGGGAGCTTGTTTTTTTTCCCACGCCAGTGGGCCACGATCAGGAAAGCATGCACTGTCCTGTCACCATTTGAGGATGCCACAAGGATGGTGAGCAGTGACAGTGCATGCATCAGTGACACTGCCCCCCTTGTCCACCTGTTGGAGCACACGCTGCATGGAATAATGGACAGGGCACTTGAGGCAGAACAGAGGCAGGAAGAGGAGGACTTCCTTAGCTCTCAAGGCCCCTTTATCCAGACAGTGTTCCTGCGTGCCCGCCGATCACACAGGAAGAGGATGAGGAGAAGGAGGAGGATTGTGTCAGTATGGAGGTGGAGCCTGGCACTCAGCATCAGCAGTAGTCTTTAAGGGATTAGTCCCAAGAAACACATGGACTTGTACGTGGCTGGGAGGAGATGGCTGCGGACCATGTCATCCTTAGTGACCCAGAGGACTTCGGACCGAATGCCTCAGCAAACCTATGCTGCATGGCCTCCCTGATTCTGCAAAGCCTGCGGAAGGATCCTCATATTCGTGGTATCAAGGAGAAGGATCAATACTGGCTGGCAACCCTCCTTGATCCACGTTACAAGGGTAAGGTTGCGGACCTTATCTTGCCGTCGCAGAGGGAGCAGAGGATGAAACATCTTCCAGAGGCCTTGCAGAAAGGTCTGTGCAACGCGTTCCCAGAGACTGGGAGGTTACAAACTCCTGTTTCTGGACAACGTGTTGCTGAGGCTTCGGTCAGTCAAAGAAGGAGTGCGGTGGAGAAGGTGGCCGTCTGACCGATGCTTTCAGACAATTTTTTAGTCTGCAGCCCCAAGGTATGATCAGTTCCAGCAACCATCGGCAGCGTCTGTTTTACATGGTGCAGGAATACCTAGGGGCAAGATCTGACTTGGACACCTTTCCCACTGAAAATCCTCTGGGTTACTGGGTCTTGAGGATGGATCACTGGCCAGAGCTTGCACAGTATGCAATTGAGCTACTGGCCTGTCCTGCATCCAGCGTTCTTTCGGAACGCACATTCAGTGCTGCTGGAGGCTTTGTAACCGATCACAGGGTGCGTCTGTCCACTGACTCGGTCGATCGACTGACCTTCATAAAAATGAATCAGTCTTGGATCACCACGAGCTACCAAGCACCTGATGCTGATGTAACCGAATAATTTTTTTTGAAATCTCAGATTCCTTCAAAGACTGCCTATGCTGATGCTGAGTGACTATCCTGAGTAATTATCCTCTTCCTCCTCAATGATCATGCTGATAGCTTGTAAGAACATTTTTGGTTCTGGCCGCCGCCACCAGTGCCTAAGGCCCAATTTTTCAGCCCCTGTTTAACAGGGGCGTGTAATTACAATTTTTGATGCAATACTTTGCAGCAGGGCTTGTTCTTGCGTTCCAACTAGAGTATCTGTGAGGGGTTGCAGTGTTGTGGCACCAGCACCAGTGCCTAAGGCCCAATTTTTCAGCCCTTGTTTAACAGGGGCGTGTAATTACAATTTTTGATGCAATACTTTGCAGCAGGGCTCGTTCCTGCATTCCAACTAGAGTATCTGTGAGGGGTTGCAGTGTTGTGCACCAGCACCAGTGCCTAAGGCCCAATTTTTCAGCCCCTGTTCAACAGGGGCATGTAATTACAATTCTTGATCTAATATTTCACAGCAGGGCCTGTTTCTGTGCCCACCAAGATTAACTGTGAGGATTTACAGTGTTGTGCCACCAGCACCACCACCACCACCAAAGGCCCAATTTTTCAGCCCCTGTTCAACAGGGGCATGTAATTACAATTCTTGATCTAATATTTCACAGCAGGGCCCGTTCCAGCGCCCACCAAGAGTAACTGTGAGGACTTACAGTGTTGTGGCACCAGCACTACCATCACCAAAGGCCCAATTTTTCTGGCCCTGTTCAACAGGGGCATGTAATTACAATTCTTGATCTAATATTTCACAGCAGGGCCCTGTGAGGGCTTACAGTGTTGAGGCCACAACAACACCTAAGGCCCAAATTTCTGCTGAGTATATAGGGCAGGCCCCTACTTTCAAACACCCAACTTACAAACGACTCCTACTTGCAAATGGAAGGAGACAACAGGAAGTGAGATGACATCTACCCCATAGGAAGGGAAGTTCTCTCCTGTAAGAGTTAATATGGGAAAAACTTTTCTCCTTTCCACTGATGCTTTATCACCAATCCTTGTTTCACTAAAAACCCCAAATTTTCAAAAAACATTTGTCACTGGGACAAATAGTGAGGTGAAATCTTCTGAAGAGGAGCACAGACAGCAAAACAAATGTCACAGGGGTGATAACCATTCCCTAAGTTTTCCAAAAAGCCTAAAAACAGATTTTTTGGCTGGAGCTACACTTTAAAAATGTACCAGTTCAAAATTACAAACAGATTCTACAACAAACAACAACAAACCTATAGTCTCTGTCTTGTTTGCACCACCTGTATACTGCTGTTCAGAGTATATAGGGCCTTGGGGCCCCTTTCCTTTTTTTAATTTGGTTGCGGGGTTCCCCTTAATATCCATACAGGACCCAAAGGGCCTGGTAATGGACTGGAGGGTACCCATGCCGTTTGTCTCACTGATTTTCATCCATATTGCCAGGACTCGACATTACATTAAAGCCGCAAGCAGTTTTAAATGACTTTTTTTCCTTGAAAAATGTCATTTTGTGAAGGGACTGTTCTAAGCACAGGAAACACATGCCACTTTACAGGCATACTATAGACACCCCCCAGGTACGATATTTAAAGGAATATTTCACTTTTTTTTTTTTTTTACTTTAAGCATCATTAAAATCACTGCTCCTGAAAAAATGGCCATTTTTAAAAGTTTTTTTTTGCATTGATACATGTCCCCTGGGGCAGGACCCGGGTCCCCAAACCCTTTTTAGGACAATACCATGCAAATTAGCCTTTAAAATGAGCTTTTGATTTAGAACGTTTGAGTCCCATAGACGTCAATGGGGTTCTAACGTTCGTGCAAATTTTCAGTCCGTTCGCAGGTTCTGGTGCGAACCAAACCGGGGGTGTTCGGCTCATCCCTAGTGTCAGCCAGTTCGCAGAATTTAGAACATTATGTGGGAAATTCGAGCACTCGCAGAATGCCCCATAATGAACGGCGAGACCATCAATGCAGTGCATTGATGGCTGCTGATTGGCCAAAGCATGCACCTGACCTGCATACTTTGGCCAATCACAGCGCGCTCTGCTGTAAGAGCCATGATTGGCCAAATTCATGGTGCCTTTGGCCAATCATGGCTCAGGGGGCTGAGTCCACGCCCCACATTATGTTAGGCTGCTTACATGGCCGTACATAGTTTTATAAATGAGAGCAGCAAAATTACATTTGTAAAGGAAAAAATGTCATTTAAAACTGCTCGTGACTGTAATATATTGTCGGATCTCGGCAATATAGATAAAAATCATTAAAAAAAGAGTCCCCCCCAGTCCATTACCAGGCTCTGTGGGTCTGGTATGGATATTGAGGGGAACCCTGTGCCAAAAAAAAAATGACTTGGGGATCTCCCTAAAATCCATACCAGGCCCTTCAGGTCTGGTATGGATATCAAGGGGAACCCCACACCGAAATTAAAAAAAATGGCGTGGGCTCCCTCCCAAAACCCCTACCAGGCCCTTCAGGTCTGGTATGGGTTTTAAGGGGAACAGCAAGGCAAAAAAAAAAGGGTGTTAGGATCCCCCCAAAATCTATACCAGACACTTATTCGAGCATGCAACCTGGCAGTTTTAAATTACATTTTTTCCTTTAGAAATGTCATTTTGCTGTGGTACTGTTCCAAACACAGGAAAGATGTGCTACTTTACAGGCAGATTAAGGACACCGATAAGGCACGATATTTAAAGGAATATTTCATTTTTCAAACTTTTTCTTGCATTGATACATGTCCCCTGGGGCAGGACCCGGGTCCCCAAACACTTTTATGGCAATAACATGCATATAAGCCTTTAAAATTAGCACTTTTGATTTTTCATGTCTGTGTCCCATAGACTTTAACGGTGTTTGCACACATTTTTTGCCTGTTCGCAAGTTCTAGTGCAAATTGAACTGGGGGGTGTTTGGCTAATTATGACCACATCAGGTTCCTCAATAAAATAAGTGTAGTTTTTACTCACATGGTTCAGTAACTAAAAAAATGTGGGTCACCCATGATATTGGGTGCCAAAATACAGGCTGCTTAATCGCAAATGACCTATTACTGATGCTGCATAGTCGTTCAAGTATAATTTTTTTACGTTTTTGGAATTGGCATCAAAAAATGATTACCGGTGTATACCTGTGTATATTAAAGTCTAAACAGTCAAAATCAAAAAATCAACACAAGGGACATGACTATTAATGTGGTGTGTTTCTTGTGCAGCTGGCCCCTGGTTTCTTTAAAATTTTCCTCCATCAAAATCCCCTCTCCACCCCCACCACTCTAATCATGTGGTGTAGCAGAGGTTAATAACTAATAGAGCACAAGGGACACAGTGCATTAATAGTAAGTCATTACCTTGTGCCAGTGGCAGCTGGTGCTCCAAATTTCAAACTAAAATCCCCCGGGGGGAAACAAACAGTGACCAGCCACCCCCCACCCCGCAGGAGACAAATGGTGGCGATGACCCGCAACCCCGTTACCCCCCACCCCCCGCCGTTGGAGACAAATAGCAGCGATCACCCACCACACCCTGTGGGGGGAGGGGGATACACTGTGTATGCTGCCTTACTTTATGGAGTAGGGGGAGGAAAAGCCGGGGCTGCTTTGGTGAGCACACAGTGGGACATTCTCCTCCCAGTTGCACAGGAACAGGAAGTGTGTCCTGAGACATAATTGGCCAGGAAGTCCTTGACCAATAGGGGCTTCCTGATTGGCCGGGAGGAGGATCAGTATGGCAATAGCAAATATTCATTCGCTAGTGTCACACAAGTGGATGAGCCCTTTTTGAAGCCTATTAGAGCATCTGGCTCTATATTTACATTTTTTTTGCAAATTTATTATAGCAAAAAGTAAAAAATGTTATTGTTATTTTTTCAAAATTGTCGCTCTTTTTTTGTTTATGGCGCAAAAAATAAATACCGCAGAGGTAATCAAATACCACCAAAAGAGATCTCTATTTGTGGGAAAAAAAGGACATCAATTTTGTTTGGGTACAGTGTCGCATGACCGCACAATTGTCAATTAAAGCGACACAGTGCCGTATCGCAAAAAATGGCCTGGTCATTAAGGGGGCAAATACATCCGGTCCTTACCCACTTCCCACCCGGCCCATAGCAAAATGACGACGGGGCGGTGGTTCAGTTATCCTGACTGGGCATCATATGATGTGCAGTAGGATAACAGCCGCTGCGCGCCCGTGGGGGGCGCGCATCACAGCAATCGTTGGTGCGGTGTGTCAGTCTGACACACCGCTACACCGATCTCAGTAAAGAGCCTCTGGCGCAAGCTCTTTACTACGGGATCAGCCGTGTCCAATCATGGCTGATCATGATGTACACAGGAAGAGCCATTGATCAGCTTTTACTCACTCGCGTCTGACAGAGTAGAGGAGGGCCGATCATCGGCTCTCCTGACAGGGGTGTCTGGGCTGATTGTTTATCAGCACAGCCCCCCCTCGGATGCACACACTGGACCACCAGGGAAGCCACCAGGACCATCAGGGAAGCCCCCAACATGTGGATGGCCAGGTACGTACCCCATGGCCATCCACATATACAAAAATATGCCAAATATATGCCAATCAGTTCTCACAAATGGGCACTGACTGGCAACATTATGCAGCAGATCAGACAAGTGATGCCCAGCAATGCCACCCATCAGTGTCATCAGTGCCACTCCTCAGTGTTCATCAGTGCCACCTCTCAGTGCCCATCCATGCCCATCAGTGCCCACCTATCAGTGACCATCAGTGTCCATCCGTGCCACCCATCAGTGCCACCCATAAGTACCCATCATTGTCGCCAATGAGTGCCCATCAGTGCCGCCTATGAGTTCTCATCAGTGTCGCCATGAGTGCCCATCAGTGCTGCATACCAGTGCCACCTATCAATGCCCATCAGTGCCACCTATCAGTGCCTATCATCATTTCCAATCAGTGCCACGTCATCAGTGCCACCTCATTGATGCCACCTCATCGGTGCCCATTGGTGCCACCTTATCAGTGCCCGTCGGTGCAGCCATATCAGTGCCCGAAGAGAAAGGATCTGGGCTGCTCTGTGCATATCCATTGCAACAGAGCAGGTAAGCATAACATGTTTATTATTTTTATAGGAAAAAACAGCCTTTACAATCACTTTAAGTGGTTAAACAAACAGCCCTAATTGTTCATTGCATAGACATTTTACCATTAGTGCATTGCAGCAATCGTTTTTTTTACTATTCTTATCTCAGCCTTTTCAGGAAAGCATTATATATTATATAAGTGCCTTTTTCTGCTATATATTTTCTGATGTCATGTGGGGTCTCGGCTGCACTTTATGAAGTGCCATTGGTAGGTACTTGTATATCTACAAATTCATGTAAACCTTATAAACAATAACTCATACAGCAAAATGTCCCAAAAATAAACCTGAGTTTCTATTTAAGGTTTATCAATGCTATGTTATACTCAGACATTGTACATTAAGTACTGGTATAGAAGATTATTAATCAGAATATATACTGTGTGATATAGTGATAATATCACAATGCAATGACTTTTTACTTCTGCAGTTAATAAAAAATGTGTTAAAATGTTGTGATGTATTGCTGATGGGTTTTTAAGCTGTAAGAAATCAGCAAATGTTGAAAATATTCCCAAATCCAACTTAACAAATGGTTATTAGCAAGTTTTTCTTTATACTTTAGCTTAATCTTAACTCTTTTGTCTATTCAGCTAAACAATATGTGTTCTTTATAATCAACCTATTAACTGAATGAACCTTCACAATAGACAGCTTTATTAATGCACTTTCCCCGGAGTCAATTATTCAGGACCAGTTTCCATTCATGTCAATGATTTACCCTTATCATGAGAAGATTGTGACATAATGGCCCTTTCTTTCTTAAATAACCAATGTTTCTTTAGCATTTGCTTTCCATGTATGCTGTTAGTTACCAGCCTGTCAGTATGTCCCTTGGACAGGCAACTGGATTGATAGCAGAAAGAATTATAACCTGGAACAAAGGCAAAGCACATCAATACAGTCCTGTTTCTAGTAATGAACATGCATCTGAAAACAGATAATTTGTATAACAGGCTAATCTTACTAAACCTGCTGACTATGCATTTTTTTCGTCTTTCTAATGTTTCTCTTTTTTACAAGATAAACTTTTTCATAGGGGTAAAAACATCTGGAAAGTACAATTTTACATTAATTTTCCACTACTAAAGAAACTAACAAAATATTTTTGGCATATTTTTGGCATATTGTACCTCTACTCTTATGCCCTGTACACACGGTCGGACATTGATCGGACATTCCGACAACAAAATCCATGGATTTTTTCCGACGGATGTTGGCTCAAACTTGTCTTGCATACACACGGTCACACAAAGTTGTCGGAAAATCCAATCGTTCTGAGCGTGGTGACGTAAAACACGTACGTCGGGACTCTAAACGGGGCAGTAGCCAATAGCTTTCGTCTCTTCATTTATTCTGAGCATGCGTGGCACTTTGTCCGTCGGATTTGTGTACACACGATCGGAATTTCCGACAACGGATCTTGTTGTCGGAAAATTTTATAGCAAGCTCTCAAACTTTGTGTGTCGGAAATTCCAATGGAAAATGTGTGATGGAGCCTACACATGGTCGGAATTTCCGACAACAAGGTCCTATCACACATTTTCCTTCAGAAAATCCAATCGTGTGTACAGCGCATTACAGTTAGAGAAGTCATAGACATAGTCTTTCCCACCTACTGAAAATGTGGGTGTGATTTGAGGTTGCCTTTTTTATTAAAAATGGAATACCCTTTTAATTACAATTACAACTAACTTCTTGATCCCTTTCAACCTCCACATTAAAATAAAATCACACTTAACCAATTCAAAAACAGGCTAGTTCTGACATTTATCAAATGCCTGTAATAATCAGCATTTTTTTCTGTTCAAAAACTTATAACTCTCAAACAATGTATATTTTATTAAAACAAAGTCCCTGAAGAATAAAATGGTGGGTGTTGCATTTTTTTATGTCACACACTATTTGCACAGTGGTTTATCAAATGCAAATTTTTAGGAAAAATTATTTTTAATGAATTTTGGTGCACACAAACACAATATAACCACTTGACCTCCAGAAGGTTTTACCTCCTTCAAGACCAGGCCATTTTTTGCTATTTGGCACTGCACTACTGATGGTATTTGATCATAATTCATGGAGCCAATCGGTGGGTCCCAACGATCAATTATTGGCCGGGACACACTGGTCGGCTTGTGCTGTAACAAATCACAGCACAGCTGGGGTGGTGGGCTCGCATGCATGTGCGTCCTAGCCAGGAGTGCTGATCACGTATCATATACATCATCCAGCACACAGCCATATAGCAAGCAATCGTGCTGCAAGTTTGAAAATGACTTGCTAAGCTATTGCTAGACTTGCTAGGCTTTACAAGTTGGTTGCACAATTGCAGCAATTCCACATTGCATGACCTCAGATCAATTTTCTTTTCAAACATTCTGCAAGTTTGCTGCAAGTTCTGGTTCAGTTATGTTCTGCAATAGTCATCCCACCACAGGGATCACTGTGGCTGAATTTTCATGCTGAAGTGGCAGTCTTTCTCCATCTTGGGCTCACTTGGCTTGGCTGAATCCCTTTCTTCCTGGTGTTGCTTGGCAACCCAGGTGCTTGGGTTGCTGCCGTCAACCTGCCCACATGCGCGACGGCATGTTGCGGGACGCCGCCCCGCCCCCTGACATGGTACTATGTAACCAAGAAAATCCCGGACTGCTGCACTCTGAAGAACGATCATCTTTATTCCATGATAAAATCAACAAGAGTCATCAAATGCAGACAGGAGATAGCAATAACTAACGCGTTTCACATGCAGAGATGCTTACTCATAGCTTACTCTGCTTCCATGACCTGGACTAGATACGAGCAAATCTTGTGGTTCATGCATTCAATGACCCCGGCTCCATAAAATTCTGGCCCCTCGTAAACCACTTCAACGAACAGGTTGTAGCCTTGTTTATTCTAGATCAAGTTGTCTGCGTTGATGAGTCCCTGATTAAGTTTTATGGCCACTTGTCTTTCAAACAGTTTCTCCCCAGCAAGCGTGTCAGATATGGGGTCAGTTGTATATGCTCTGTGACAGGGCAACAGGCTATACATATACTTTTATGGTTTACGAGGGAAAAGATAGCACTGTGGAGCCTCCCAACCACCCAGAATACATAGGGAGCAGGGGTAAGATTGTTTGGGACTTGATGTCAACCTTATTCGGAAAGGGGTACCACTTGTACTTGGAGAATTATTATACAAGCAAGACACTTTTTAGTCACCTTTTTTGATTCTGGAATTTGCGCATCTGGCTTCCCCCAATGGCTTGTAGATTCCCGACTTAGAGGGGGGAAGAGAGCCTGCTTGAGATGTAATAATTTGCTTGCATTGAAGTGGAGGGACACACGGAATGTTTTTGTTCTGTCCTCCATTCACGCAGATATGTGACAATTGAAATTCCAACGGCGACTGGTGTTGTTGTGAAGCCCCTCTGTGTGTAATTGGCTCTGAATGCTTATGTGCTATACAAAGCATCAGGACGAACTGGATCCTTCTAAAAATTCCAGGAAGAGATTATCCCTGCCTATCTGTTTTCAGACGGTGGTGTGCCCCAACTTCCCAATGCAAATGCAGTGAGCTGGCTGCATGAGAGGCACTTTTCAGAACTCCTCTGTGGTACCTCTACCCAAAAAAACCCCCAAAGAAGATGTTGTGTCTGTAGAAAATGCGGATATAGGCGTGACAAAAAGGAAAACACATACAAAATAAAAAAAAACAAAAATAGTTGTATTGTTCTCTCTCTATTATTCTTGCTGTACTGTTCTGCTCTGTTTTACTGTATATTATGCTTCACTGTAATGTTTTATTGTTACTGTGTTTTATCATGTTTGCTTTGCAGGTATGGTATGTCTTATTGTTATAATGTAATGTTGCTTGGTTTTATTATTAACCACGATTTGCTTTGCAGGTATGCCATTCAGCTGCAGCACGGGTTTATTTATTTTGACAGCAACAGGGTTTGCTCTCACAATACGTAAATCTGTGACTCCAGCGCTGTAGGAGGTGATTTCACCACCACTGTTAAAAAAAGAGCATATATGCCAAAGCATGGGGGCAGGGGTGGAGGGGCAATTTGCCTCTAACATTAGGGGCAGATTGTCCCCATGCAGTCGAGCGATAAGTCAGTTTTCTAACCATGCTATAAGTCCTTGTTTGCACTGTTCATACACTGAAAGTACACCAAATGTTTCTTTTTAGCATAGAGGTAGCTGTCAGTTTTGCCCTGCAGTAAGTTGCAGTGAGAAAGTGGTGTGATGCGCATTTCAGCACATCACATTGTTTCTTTTTTAAAGTGACACTTAATTCATGTCTCTGCATAGAACAGTGAAGTGCTATGCCATTGAGTGTGCAGCAGAAAAAAGCAGCGCATCTGCATTTTTCTACACAGCATCACACATCATACCAGCATTGTAGGGGGGGTGGGATACATAGAAAAGAGTTGTTTTCTATGTGCCCTTGAGGTGACTGGAATTTATCAAGTAGGAAAAAATGCCAAACACCCCACATAGGGGTTGATTTGCTAGAACTGTGCAAAATCTAGTGCAACTCTGCATAGAAACCAATCAGATTCCAATTATTTTGTCAAAGCTAAAGGCTGAGTTCACACATATACGATGGTAGAGATGTGTGCACAACAATGTGGTGTGAATCACGTGCAATATCTGTGTGATGCAAATTCAGCCATACAGTTTGTACGGCTGAAATCACATCAGATTCGCACCTAAATGGTATGGGACCCTTTTTTTGGTTCGTGCTGGAATCGGATTGCAGGGGTGTGGACACCCCCCGTGATCCGATTCCACAGTTTGCACTGTGTTCTGTTGCATTCTGCAAAGTGATTTGGGTGTATCATTAACTTTCTATTGACACCTGCAGTTGTTCGCAAAGAGCAGTGTAAAATGCCTGTGAGTTAAATGCGATGCAGGAACCCACACAGGAATCACACTGGTTCCCGCATCGCATTAGTGTGAACCGAGACTAAATGAACAAGCTAAAGTTAGAAGCAGACTGGCTACCATGAACAGCTGCACCAGATTTTTCACTCTCCAGTTCTGGTAAATCAACCCTATAGTGTATTAATTAATCCCTGCAGGATCTTCTTTTCTTATTGTGTCTTGCATAGTATTTTTAATTTATTTTCTCTGGAGTTAGAAATGTGTATTTATTATTTCATACACAGCACTGTGTAATCTGTTGACAATTTATAAATAAATAATAATAATACCTAGAACTTAAATAAATACATAAAATAAAGCAAAAAAAGTTTGACCTCAATGGCTAAGGACACGATTTTCTGTCTAAACTGTCTAAATTCCTCAAAACTTCATAGTATGCTAGAGTGATATGAGTCCTAGGAATAATCAAGCCAAGCCCAAAGGCCAGCCCAAGACAGCTGTCAGAATTTGTAAACTTGTTCAGAGACATTAGTCCTCTGTAGTAAACAAAAGAGTATAACAGGAGTTAGGTTAACAGCCCTGCAAAGAAAATTACCGTATTTATCGGCGTATAACACGCACTTTTTTCCCCTTAAAATCAGGGGAAAATCGTGGGTGCGTGTTATATGCCGATCCCCGCTAATTTTGATAGTTCGGGGAGATCGCCGCCGACATACACATAGCGTGTAGATTTAAAAATGGCACCGCGGAGTTCGCAGGGACTCGGCAGAGCGGAACGAGCGCCGCCGAGATCACAGTGACTGGGCGGAGCCGAGATACACATAGCTGAGTGTACTCGGCTCTTCTCGGTGCCGCTCACAGTCACACCCAGTCCCGCCATTGGACCTGTGTGATGTCCATCATAGGGCGGGACTGGGCGTGACTGTGAGCGGTGCCGAGAAGAGTCGAGTACACTTGGCTATGTGTATCTCGGCTTCGCCCAGTCACTGTGATCTCGGCGGCGCTCGATCCTCTCCGCCGAGTCCCTTCGAACTCCGCTGCGCCATATTTAAATCTGTAATGGACACTGGGTGCAAGGCTGAAATGACAAGGCTGCACTGACCACTGGGGCAAGGCTGCACTGGGGCAAAGCTGCACTGACAAGGCTGCACTGAAAAGGCTGCAATGGACACTGGGGCAAGGCTGCACTGACACTGAAAAGGCTGCAATGACACTGACAAGGCTGAAGATGGACACTGATAACGCTGCATTGATGGGCATTTTAATGTAAGTTTTTTTTTCCTTAAACTTCCCTCCTAAAAGTTTTTTTCCTTAAAATTCCCTCCTAAACTTGGGGTGCGTGTTATACGCCAGTGCATGTTATACGCCGATAAATATGGTATATCTTACAGACAGTAACGTTTTTCCTAGGGCAGGAGCATGTGCTATATGTGCTACAGTAGTAAGTGGGCATTAAGCCTTCAAAGGTATTTGCACCCCTGTGACCAGAGTAGAAGTCAGAAGGGGACAGAGTTTTATGACAAGTCACAATATAAGCAGAACATCTCTGTCAAATGATTCCTGACATTGACGTGTTCAGAACTTGAAAGTGGCAAGATGGGTATGAAGACACTGCAGGGAGGTAAAAAAACGCACCTACTTGCATGTGTTGCTCCTTTTCTGGCTGGATTATCTTCCATGCTGTCTGACTTGTGACCACAGTTCAGTTCTCAGTTCAGGAATTTTCCCTGAAATGCGCTGGGGACATTTTTAGAAGTGCCAAACTTACTAGTCACCTCTAAGTCTCTACTAGACATTAATAGAAAACGTGAGTATTTTCAAAAAAGCTAAATTTTTTAGGTTTGCATGTATTTATAATTCTCTTCATAACAATAAAGTGCTTTTAAAATGTGCTATTAACAACATTGCAATGATTACAGCAAATCTTACAGGCAATATTGATTTTTCACTATTGGACCTGATTGTAGTGATTACAAGGAGAACATTAGTAACTGAAAAGAAATTGTTCTCAAAATACATTTAGGCAGTTGTGAAATCTGAGTGTGCTTTCAAGGAAAGCAAATATAGGAAAAGGAAAAAGAGACCATTATATATTCTGTATTAGTCTTCAAATGTGATTCAGCCACAAGGAGAGAAGCCTTGTTTCTGTATCTAACAGAGTCCCCGATGTTTAGAATATTGGCCTGTCAAGAGTTCTGTGTCTCACTGACAATGTCCTCTGGGCTTGCCTAAATGATTTAGTATCATGTTCACAACAAGCCCTTTTCCATTAAGTTGATGAACAAAATGTCATTTTTTTAAATTAATACATTGGTCACCATCTTACAGAACACAACCTATACTGACACATTTTAGTGCAACCTGAACTGAGAAGCTAAATATAATGTATCAAATGGATAACTAAATACATGTTAAAGTTCTCTTCATTATGCAACAAAGTTATGGCTTATTTGGTTTTTCTAAAAAATATAGATATTTTATGTCTTATTAGTTGTCTTCATATTCTAAATGCTCAATAATGAACTCAGATTCCAAGTGAACCTTAAAAGCTTCCAATTAATATAGAATGTGTGTCACATTACATTACATTGGGACCCAGGGCAAATTGCCTTGCCAGACTGTATCACTGAGGAGCTTAGGAAGCATGCGTGTGGTCAGTTCAAGATTTGCTTAAAGCAATCGTATAATGATACAAAATGGGCTACATTTTCAGCACTAGTACATTGTGAGAATCCACCAAGCATAATAATTGTGCTTTTGTGATTAAAGGTCGGTTGGCAGCAGTAAATTTCCATGTGGTCATTTAAAGAAGTGTTTGGTAATGTCATGTACCTAATACATCAGTGAACGGGAAAAAGTAAACACAAACTGTGTATAAACTATATGCAAAAACTTTACTATAGATTGACACATAACCATAAGAGACAATAACAGACAACTGGCACTCTTGTACAAGTAGCCCAGAATTATCTGTCTTATTCAGTATTTTCAGTTTTATATAATTTATAAAGGCGAGTTGACATAATTTCTAGTAAAATTTTAAGACTCCATACTCAAAAGGCAGTGAGTTGTATATGTAGACACAGTTCATTATTCTGCCCCCCTACAGCAGATACATAGAAGCTGATTTACTAGAAGCAAATGGTCTGTTCAATTTGCAGGGAAATGTGCACTTTGCAAGAGAATTTTTCCTAAGCTTAATGGATGAGGTGAAGCTCTGCTGACTTCCATCTTCCAATAATGTGCCAGCAAAAATAAAATTTCTTTATATTCCTTGCACATACTCGGGTATTCTTTGCAAAGTGAGTTTCTATCACATTACAAAACTAAGGGGATATTTCCTTGCAATATGCAATTTTTTTTTGCAAAGTGAACAGCCTTATTGCCTTTAGTAAATCAACCCCATGATCCTTAAAGCAGATATGATGAAATCAATAGCGAAAACACAGCTTGGGATCATGCAGGTATAGATACCAGTGATTAGAAACTGTTTAGGAGTTCACTCTTGTGCACCAGTATGTATGTGCCTGTGTTAACAAATGTGGTAAAACAGAAAGAGAAATTCAAAGAATCACCTTTTGGAAGCATTTTTTAATGCAAGCACAAAGTGTGAACTTGGTAGGTTTTACCCCTTTGCTGCCAAAGCTATTTTTTGCTTTTTTACACACGATGAAAAAAATAATTTTATGCCTGAAGATTAATTAAAACCCAAGAGCAAAATATATTTTCTGAATGCAGAGATCCTGGAGAATAAAATCACACAGTATTAACATAATGATTTATCAAGGCCAAAGTTTCAGCAAACAATACACTGAAACATACACTAATTTTACTTTTAGTGCACTCAAATGCAATATTTTAATACAGTTAGGGTAAAATATAAAAGAATAGGTTACACCACGTAAATAGATACACAAAAAATCTCAAGCCTTAAAATTGCGTTCACTCAAAAAATGGCAATGAACTTCGATACCCAATATTTTCCTCTCGCTCCAGCATGCATGGTAATTTGTAACATGAGTAGCAAAACTGATGCTTTTGTACATACCCACTCCCGACATGTGCGTTTACATATGTATGTGTGTGTGCATGGGGTGGGGGGTTTAAAATTCTTGTGGGAAAAATGTAAATACAATTTTTTAAACTTAACTTTATTGCTATCAAATAGGGGACCAATAGCCCCCTATATGATAGTATTTTTAATGTGACATATTCTCTTTAATGAGACATTAGGAGTCTATTAGACCCCTTATGTGTCTTCTGTACTCTACTACAGCTAATGAAGTGCAGATCATGGTGCAGCAGTCTGGTTTTTGTGTAAAACTCCCACTGCCAGCAATATATGACATATGACAGTAAAAGGCAGTACACGGCTTAAAGAAGGTGAAGATACTTAAAGGCAAGAAATCTAAATAGTACTAATGAATGATAACTCAATTAAGTTAAAATTCACTTCAAGTATCCAATAATGCGAAAAGCAAGTTGCTGTTTACGCATTTCATCTGCACAGGAATAGGTGTTTTTTTTAAAGTAAAAAGGAATCTGATTTGCAGTATCACTTATCTGTATATAGTTCCTTAGATTGCATATTGAATAAAGACAAATAGTCCATAGATATCCATAAAGAATATCCACCCCATAACCACCACCAGCAGGCTAAGCTATGCATTTCAACCTGACTGAGTGTTTTAAGAGCTGCCTGCTGCACCATAAAGATTCATTATATTGTAAATGAGAAACTAATTTCTGTACAAGAGAAAGAAGATTTTAACCATTAATCATCTCTTTTAAAATGAAAATTAATTATATATAAGCCATTAACAAAATAGTTTGTAACTGATGCCAGAGATACACAAAATTAAAATGAAACAATACTCCTCATTGTATAAACCTACATCCCATCTACGGTTTAGGAGCTGTGGGATACAGGTCTGTAATTCATATATCCCAAATGTCTCTGTAAATAGTAACCTGCTTCTCCCCTTTCATTAACAAGAACTCTGTCTACTAACTGAAATATCAATCAGGTGGTACTTCCCTGGTGATATTGTATCAAACACTTGAAGACATTTGAAGGATTTTTAGATTTAGGAGACTGTGAGATTGATTTACTAAAGTCAAATGCATTGTTTGCTTTGCAATTGAAGTTGCAATGGAGTTTTCCCTCGAGCTTTGTACATTTCGGCGAAATTTCACTTTTCAAAGACTACCCAATCATGTGCAAGGAAAATAAAAAACTGCATTTTTTCTTGAACATGATTGGGTGCTGGGTGTCTTCACCTCCTTCACTAAGTTCTGGAGAAAATGATCTTATACTGCACAACTTCCCTTGCAAAATGAATAACCTATTTGCTTTAAGCAAATCAACTCCTATGTTTCTAAGAGATGAGCTGTTTCATTTTGTATTTGCTTAAGCTTTACTTGTAATAATTATTCTCTCTACCAACAATATATGCTATTGTTTAATAACTTGTTAATCCTGGAGCAATTTTAATACGGAGAAATTTATTATACAGTGGAGAACAGCTCTATTATAGGTTGTATTTGAGATGTGGTATCTGTCTGCAGCAAACAAAAAAGAAAGAAACAAAAGTTTTTTTTTAAATTATTATTACAAGACCTATTAGCAGATGAAGTGAGAAGATGGTGGAACATGACAGGTTTGCAAAATTATTTAGCCCATAAAGTGATCCCAGGGGGTCTGTATATTATAAAGATTTTCTGCAAAATTTCTAACAAAGTGGAATGAGATTCTTTCTAACTGATCAATGAAATTACTGGAAATTATTGTATCCTGGGAACAGTTGAAATAAGATAAACTGAGGAAAAAAAGGCAACATAGCTTTAATCTAAGGAACTTTTTCCACAATTTGTTACTTAAATGTTTGTAAAACTATTTTCGATGCTAAGAAGTTTGTCTGGAATAAAACGCTACAAAAACACTTTGATATGGAACAGACTAATTATCTTCTAAGTATAGGTGATAATGATTTTACTGAGGTGTCCTGTAGTGAGTTTTTATTTCCAGATCAATAAGCATTATATACCCTACTATCTTTACTGGATGAATCTGGTTATATTACATGTTAAGTGTCTGATCCTGATAGGTTTGATATTAATAATAAAGAGTTCTATCCCATTAATGCCAGGGCAGACCAGCTAAGCCTGACATAATTTATTATTTTCAACTAACCACTTGTTGACCACACTATAGCCGAATGATGGCTACAGCGCGACTGGCCAGTTCAGGAAGGGCATCATCATTGTGTCCTATGGACACAGCTGATCACTGACCGAGGTAAATGCCAATGCCAAGCTGCTGCTAATAAAGCAAACAGAATATTGGTATGTATTAAAAGGGGGATCAATGCAAGAGATAAAACGATAATTCTCCCACTCTACAAGGCTCTGGTCCGGCCACACCTGGAGTATGCTGTCCAGTTCTGGGCACCAGTCCTCAGGAAGGATGTACTGGAAATGGAGCGAGTACAAAGAAGGGCAACAAAGCTAATAAAGGGTCTGGAGGATCTTAGTTATGAGGAGAGGTTGCGAGCACTAAACTTATTCTCTCTGGAGAAGAGACGCTTGAGAGGGGATATGATTTCAATTTACAAATACTATACTGGTGACACCACAATAGGGATAAAACTTTTTCGCAGAAGAGAGTTTAATAAGACTCGTGGCCACTCATTACAATTAGAAGAAAAGAGGTTAATCCTTAAACTCCGTAGAGGGTTCTTTACTGTAAGAGCGGCAAGGATGTGGAATTCCCTTCCACAGGCGGTGGTCTCAGCGGGGAGCATTGATAGCTTCAAGAAACTATTAGATAATCACCTGAATGACCGCAACATACAGGGATATGTAATGTAATACTGACACATAATCACACACATAGGTTGGACTTGATGGACTTGTGTCTTTTTTCAACCTCACCTACTATGTAACTATGTAAAGAGCAAATCAGCGACTCTTTACCACATAATCAAATGTATGCAATCACAGCTGATTGAGATATAAACACAAGCTGGTTAGCTGATAGTGTGAGGAGAGGAGAGCCAATAACCAGCTTGTGTGAAAGGGGCATCTACACATAATCAGGGCACTGATCATCAATGTTCTGATGATCAGTTCACCCCCAACAGTGCCAAACAGTGCTGCCTATCAGTGCCAACCAGTGCTGCCAATTAGTGCTCATGAGTGTTGCCAATGAATGCATATCAGTGCTGCCAATCAGTGCCTATCAGTGCCTCCTCATCAGTGTAACGTATCAGTGCCCATCAGTGCCATCTATCAGTGCTGCCTATCAGTGCTCCCTATCAGAGCCCATCAATACCACCTTTCAGTGACCATCAGTGCCACCAATCAGTGCCCATCAGTGCCACCTATCATTGCAGCTTCATCAGTGCCTCTTCATCAGTACCCACCAGTGCTGCCCCATCAGTGCCCATAAGTGCCACCTCATTAATGCCATCAATGCAGCCTATCATTGTCCATCAGTGCAGCCTCATCAGCGCACATCAGTGATGGAGAAAAATGACCTGTTTATAACAAACTATTAAAACTTTTTTTATTTTTTTTATTTTGCATTTTCAATTATCAAATATTTGTTCATTTAGCAAAAAAATAAAAAATAAAACAGTGGTGATTAAATACCATCAAAAGAAAGCTCTATTTGTGTGAAAACAAAGCTGAAAATTGTCCTGGGCAGGAAGGGGGTAAAAGTGCCCAGTAGGCAAGTGGTTAAGGAAAGCTAAAGAAGGAACTCCTCAATGCAGCACACCTTTTACTGAATTCCTTTTCCCTCTATTCCTCTAACAATTTACCTTCGGGTTGAGTATGGGTTTAAGGGAAAAGTAGCTCTTTTCCAGTTCTGGAAATGGCAAACTAATGTGCAGTTTACCACTATAGCAACTAATTACCAATAATACACTCCCTTGCCTTTAAACTGTGCTCAAGTAGTTTGAAGGCCAACAATTGTAGTTTTCTTATGTGCCAGCCCCCTCATTATAAAATGCATGGTTCCCATCAGCCTTTTGTCATTGTATTTTGGAGCAGATAGGAAGAGTGTTTACAGGGAGAGATAGTTGTGTTTTACAGTGCTCTATAGTGCTGGATACAGTGCTGGACACATTACTGTGGATTGCAGGAAGGTGGGCTATATATTAGTATTTACTCCCCTCTCCCCGTGTTCACAGCGCAAAGACTTAACAGTCTTTTTTAGGACAAACTGTGTGTGTCAGCAATACCTTCAGTTGCTGTTTAGCTGCTGGGCCCACCGTTTTATTGTATATGTTAAGAAAAAAATGCAGCATTGGGTTCTAGTGTTTTGGGGCTGGAATTCAGTGTTTTAGGTTTTATTTTTTGTGGAGGGATATTTTATTACAAGGTAATACAATTTACTGAAAAGTAATTCCTGCTCTTTACATATGCCACCTTGCATACTTTTCAATAAAAAAGTAATTCTTAAAAAAAACTTGATGTGCTTCTTTTTCATTCTTTCCACCAAATCAATGCATAACACCACTCTTCCACACCACTTCCCCTTTAACCGTATGTTTTCTAATCTGGGATTTGTGACCTACATAAAATGTCAGGTCATACTGTATAAGGCTTGTGTTCCCTTTAATCTATCGATCAAGAGATAAAGTCTATAAGGCCTGTGTTTGTGTTGTGAGTAAGCAAACATAGAAGGGAAAGATAGCCATAATGTCACCATTTGCAGACCCTGCAGATCATGCTAATTTTAACATTGTTCTGAGTATTAAGGTGAATAGGGATGAGCTTCGTGTTCGAGTCGAACCCATGTTCGACTCGAACATCGGCTGTTCGACCGTCCGTCGAATTGCGAACGTTATGGGCCGTTCGCGCCAAATTCGTGTGGCGCGTCACGGCCCATAATTCACTGCGGCATCGCAGTGCATTGCTGGCTGATGATTGGCCAAGCATGCACTATGACCCGCATGCTTGGCCAATCACAGCGCCGTCAGTAGAGAGAGCTGTAATTGGCCAAAGCCAGGGTGGCTTTGGCCAATTATGGCTCAGGGGATTTAGTACACGCCCCACACTATATAAGGCCGCCTGCACGGCGGCCCTGTGTAGTGTGTTCCGGTGTGCTGATAGAGAGAGAGACAGACAGTGTCATTTGATTTGAGAGCTAGATTAGGCTAGATCTGTTCCTGCTCTTTACATTTAGTGCAGTGCGTCCTGCTCACAGTGTTCAGCTAGATCTGTTCCTGCTCTTTACATTTAGTGCAGTGCGTCCTGCTCACAGTGTTCAGCTAGATCCGTTCCTGCTCTTTACATTTAGTGCAGTGCGTCCTGCTCACAGTGTTCAGCTAGATCTGTTCCTGCTATTTACATTTAGTGCAGTCAGTGCGTCCTGCTCACAGTGTTCAGCTAGATCCGTTCCTGCTATTTACATTTAGTGCAGTCAGTGCGTCCTGCTCACAGTGTTCAGCTAGATCCGTTCCTGGTATTTACATTTAGTGCAGTGCGTCCTGCTCACAGTGTTCAGCTAGATCCGTTCCTGCTATTTACATTTAGTGCAGTGCGTCCTGCTCACAGTGTTCAGCTAGATCCGTTCCTGCTATTTACATTTAGTGCAGTGCGTCCTGCTCACAGTGTTCAGCTAGATCCGTTCCTGCTATTTACATTTAGTGCAGTCAGTGCGTCCTGCTCACAGTGTTCAGCTAGATCCGTTCCTGCTATTTACATTTAGTGCAGTCAGTGTGTCCTGCTCACAGTGTTCAGCTAGATCCGTTCCTGCTATTTACATTTAGTGCAGTCAGTGCGTCCTGCTCACAGTGTTCAGCTAGATCCGTTCCTGCTATTTACATTTAGTGCAGTGCGTCCTGCTCACAGTGTTCAGCTAGATCCGTTCCTGCTATTTACATTTAGTGCAGTGCGTCCTGCTCACAGTGTTCAGCTAGATCCGTTCCTGCTATTTACATTTAGTGCAGTGCGTCCTGCTCACAGTGTTCAGCTAGATCCGTTCCTGCTATTTACATTTAGTGCAGTGCGTCCTGCTCACAGTGTTCAGCTAGATCCGTTCCTGCTATTTACATTTAGTGCAGTCAGTGCGTCCTGCTCACAGTGTTCAGCTAGATCCGTTCCTGCTATTTACATTTAGTGCAGTGCGTCCTGCTCACAGTGTTCAGCTAGATCTGTTCCTGCTATTTACATTTAGTGCAGTCAGTGCGTCCTGCTCACAGTGTTCAGCTAGATCCGTTCCTGCTATTTACATTTAGTGCAGTGCGTCCTGCTCACAGTGTTCAGCTAGATCCGTTCCTGCTATTTACATTTAGTGCAGTGCGTCCTGCTCACAGTGTTCAGCTAGATCCGTTCCTGCTATTTACATTTAGTGCAGTGCGTCCTGCTCACAGTGTTCAGCTAGATCCGTTCCTGCTATTTACATTTAGTGCAGTGCGTCCTGCTCACAGTGTTCAGCTAGATCTGTTCCTGCTATTTACATTTAGTGCAGTCAGTGCGTCCTGCTCACAGTGTTCAGCTAGATCCGTTCCTGCTATTTACATTTAGTGCAGTGCGTCCTGCTCACAGTGTTCAGCTAGATCTGTTCCTGCTATTTACATTTAGTGCAGTGCGTCCTGCTCACAGTGTTCAGCTAGATCCGTTCCTGCTATTTACATTTAGTGCAGTCAGTGCGTCCTGCTCACAGTGTTCAGCTAGATCCGTTCCTGCTATTTACATTTAGTGCAGTGCGTCCTGCTCACAGTGTTCAGCTAGATCCGTTCCTGTTATCTTCCTACTGACAGGCAGGCTTGTCTGGTTACAGTATATAAAGCTACCTGAAGAAAATTACAGGTGTTCTATCCCAGCTTAGTGCAGCTACAGGCCATTAGTATGTCTGGAAGGCCAAGAAGGAGAGGCAGACAGTCACAAGCCAATAAGAGAGGGCAAGCAGGCTCTGTGTCTAGTGCTGGTCGTGGAGACGGTGCATCCTCATCAGCACGTGGCCATGGGACACGCTTGGCCTTTTTTTCGGCAGCTGGCCGTGTTGAGCCGCAACATGCGGAAAACTTGGTCGAGTGGATGACCAAGCCGTCCTCATCCTCCTCATCCTCTCTCACCCATGCCCAGGGTGCTTTGTCTGGCAAAGCAGCGGCCTCTTCCCTCAGCTCAATGTCATCAGTGACTCCTTCCCTAGCTCCACCATGTCCTCCTGAGGATTCCCTCGAACTGTTTGACCACAGTGTTGGGTACATGCTCCAGGAGGATGCCCAGCGTTTGGAAGGCTCTGATGATGATACTGAGCTCGATGAAGGCAGTAACATGAGCACGGACAGAGGGGGTGCCCAAGAAGGACAGCAATCTGGCAGTCATGCTCCCCCTGCTGCAGCATACTGCCAGGTTTGCTCCAGTGATGAGGAGGGAGGGGATGATGAGGTCACTGACTCAACGTGGGTGCCTGATAGGAGAGAGGAGGAGGAGGAGGAGGAGGAGGCGGCACATCACCAACGAGGCAGGATGCCCTCCAGGGGCCAGCCTAAGGGCAGCACATTGACTGCATCACACCCCAAAGCTCCACATGTGCAGGGCGCTGCAGTCTCTGCGCGTTATTCAAAAAGTTCTTTGGTGTAGGCCTTTTTTGAGACGAGTGCATCAGATCGCACCGCTGCTATTTGCAACATATGTCTCAAGCGTATCTCGCGTGGCCAAAACATCTCCCGCTTGGGTACCACATGCTTGACCAGACATATGTTGACCTGCCATGCAGTTCGTTGGCAAGCATATCTAAAAGACCCACACCAAAGAACAAAGAGGATCTCTCCTTGCTCCTCATCAGCTGAGATTTCCAACCCCACTAGACCTTCAGTCCTCTCTGAGACCTGCAGTGAGAGGAATGAAGGTGTAGAATTAGGTGTGTCACAGCCAAGTACTTGTGGGCAATCTGCTTTTGGTACACCGACGCCAGATTGTACCAGGCAAATTTCCCTGCCCCAGCTGCTGCACCGCCGAAAGAAGTTTGCTCCCAGCCATCCACATGCCCAGCGGTTGAATGCTAGCTTGGCAAAATTGCTAGCACTTCAACTGCTGCCTTTTCAGTTGGTAGACTCTGCCCCCTTCCGTGAGTTTGTGGAATGTGCGGTTCCTCAGTGGCAGGTACCCAAACGCCACTTTTTCTCACGGAAGGCGATTCCAGCTCTCTACCGGCATGTGGAAGGCAATGTCCATGCCTCGCTGGACAGGGCGGTCAGCGGTAAGGTGCATATTACCGCTGACTCATGGTCCAGCAGGCATGGACAGGGACGTTACTTAAGTTTCACGGCGCATTGGGTGACTCTGCTGGCAGCTGGGAAGGATGCAGGACAAGGTGCAGTAGTGTTGGAGGTTGTTCCGCCACCACGCCTCCAAAATGCTGATTGTGACACACCTCTCTCCTCCACCCCCTCCTCTTCTTCTTCCTCCATGGCCTCTTCCTCGGAACCAGCGGTGCTCCGTAGGCGTTCAAGGGGCTACGCAAGTACGCAGGCCAAAAGATGCCATGCGGTGCTTGAGCTGGTGTGCTTGGGGGACAGGAGCCACACTGGGGCAGAGGTTCTGTCAGCTCTGCAGGGGCAGGTTCAGAGGTGGTTGACGCCACGCCAACTTAAGGCAGGAATGGTGGTTTGCGACAATGGCACCAACCTCCTCTCTGCCCTCCGACAGGGACAACTGACCCATGTGCCCTGTTTGGCTCACGTCCTTAACTTGGTGGTGCAGCGGTTCTTGGGCAGGTACCCGGGCTTACAGGATGTCCTGAGGCAGGCCAGGAAAGTCTGTGTGCATTTCCGCCGGTCATATAATGCCAGTGCTCGGCTGACGGACCTCCAAAAGGAGTTTAACCTGCCCAAGAACCGCCTAATCTGTGACATGCCCACCAGGTGGAACTCGACATTGGCCATGCTGCAGCGGCTGCACACGCAGCAGAGGGCCATAAATGAGTACCTGTGCGACTATGGCACCAGGACAGGGTCAGGGGACCTTGTTTTTTTTTCCCCACGCCAGTGGGCCATGATCAGGGATGCATGCACTGTCCTGTCACCATTCAAGGAGGCCACGAGGATGGTGAGCACTGACAGTGCATGCATCAGTGACACTGTCCCCCTTGTCCACCTGTTGGAGCACACGCTGCGTGGAATAATGGACAGGGCACTTGAGGCAGAACAGAGGCAGGAAGAGGAGGACTTCCTTAGCTCTCAAGGCCCCCTTTATCCAGACAGTGTTCCTGCGTGCCCGCCGATCACACAGGAAGAGGACGAGGAGGAGGAGGAGGAGGAGGAGGAAGATTGTGTCAGTATGGAGGTGGAGCCTGGCACTCAGCATCAGCAGTCTTTAAGGGATCAGTCCCAAGGAACACATGGACTTGTACGTGGCTGGGAGGAGGTGGCTGCGGATGTTGTTGTCCTTAGTGACCCAGAGGACTCCGGACCGAATGCCTCAGCAAACCTACGCTGCATGGCCTCCCTGATCCTGCAAAGCCTGCGTAAGGATCCTCGTATTCGTGGTATCAAGGAGAAGGACCAATACTGGCTGGCAACCCTCCTTGATCCACGTTACAAGGGTAAGGTTGCGGACCTTATCTTGCCATCGCAGAGGGAGCAGAGGATGAAACATCTTCGGGAGGCCTTGCAGAAAGGTCTGTGCAACGCGTTCCCAGAGACTGGGAGGTTACAAACTCCTGTTTCTGGACAACGTGTTGCTGAGGCTTCGGTCAGTCAAAGAAGGAGCGGTGGAGAAGGTGGCCGTCTGACCGATGCGTTCAGACAATTTTTTGGTCCGCAGCCCCAAGGTATGATCGGTTCCAGCAACCATCGCCAGCGTCTGTTTTACATGGTGCAGGAATACCTAGGGGCAAGATCAGACTTGGACACCTTTCCCACCGAAAATCCTCTGGGTTACTGGGTCTTGAGGATGGATCACTGGCCAGAGCTTGCACAGTATGCAATTGAGCTACTGGCCTGTCCTGCATCCAGCGTTCTTTCGGAACGCACATTCAGTGCTGCTGGAGGCGTGGTAACCGATCACAGGGTGCGTCTGTCCACTGACTCGGTCGATCGGCTGACCTTCATAAAAATGAATCAGTCTTGGATCACCACCAGCTACCAAGCACCTGATGCTGATGTAACTGAATAATTTTTTTCAGATCCCTTCAAAGACTGCCTATGCTGATGCTGAGTGACTATCCCTGAGTAATTATCCTCTTCCTCCTCAATCATCACGCTGATAGCTTGTAAGAACATTTTTGGTTCTGGGCGCCACCACCAGTGCCTAAGGCACAATTTTTCAGCCCCTGTATAACAGGGGCGTGTAATTACAATTTTTGATGTAATACTTTGCAGCACGGCTCGTTCCTGCATTCCAACTAGAGTGTCTGTGAGGGGTTGCAGTGTTGTGGCACCAGCACCAGTGCCTAAGGCCCAATTTTTCTGCCCCTGTCTAACAGGGGCGTGTAATTACAATTTTTGATGCAATACTTTGCAGCAGGGCTCGTTCCTGCGTTCCAACTAGAGTGTCTGTGAGGGGTTGCAGTGTTGTGGCACCAGCACCAGTGCCTAAGGCCCAATTTTTCTGCCCCTGTCTAACAGGGGCGTGTAATTACAATTTTTGATGCAATACTTTGCAGCAGGGCTCGTTCCTGCGTTCCAACTAGAGTGTCTGTGAGGGGTTGCAGTGTTGTGGCACCAGCACCAGTGCCTAAGGCCCAATTTTTCTGCCCCTGTCTAACAGGGGCGTGTAATTACAATTTTTGATGCAATACTTTGCAGCAGTGCTCGTTCCTGCGTTCCAACTAGAGTGTCTGTGAGGGGTTGCAGTGTTGTGGCACCAGCACCAGTGCCTAAGGCCCAATTTTTCTGCCCCTGTCTAACAGGGGCGTGTAATTACAATTTTTGATGCAATACTTTGCAGCAGGGCTCGTTCCTGCGTTCCAACTAGAGTGTCTGTGAGGGGTTGCAGTGTTGTGGCACCAGCACCAGTGCCTAAGGCCTAATTTTTCAGCTCCTGTTCAACAGGGGCATGTAATTACAATTCTTGATCTAATATTTCACAGCAGGGCCCTGTGAGGGCTTACAGTGTTTTGGCCACAGCAACACCTAAGGCCCAAATTTCTGCTGAGTATATAGGGCAGGACTCTACTTTCAAACATCTAACTTACAAACGACTCCTACTTGCAAACGGAAGGAGACAACAGGAAGTGAGATGAAATCTACCCCTAGGAAGGGAAATTCTCTCATGTAAGAGTTAATATGGGAAAACAATTTCTCCTTTCCACTGATGCTTTCCAATCCTTGTTCCACAAAAAAACCCAAATTTTCAAAAAACATTTTTCATTGGGACAAAAAAGTGAGGTGAAATCTTCTGAAGAGGAGGAAAGACGCAAAACAAATGTCACAGGGGTGATAACCCTTCCCTATGTTTTCCAAAAAGCTTAGAAAAGATTTTTTGGCTGGAGCTAAACACGTTAAAAATGTTCAAAATTACAAACAGATTCTACTTAACAACAAACCTACAGTCCCTGTCTTGTTTGCACCGCCTGTATACTGCTGTTCAGAGTATATAGGGACCTTTCCTTATTTTAATTTGGGTGCGGGGTTCCCCTTAATATCCATACAAGACCCAAAGGGCCTGGTAATGGACTGGGGGGTACCCATGCCGTTTGTCTCACTGATTTTCATCCATATTGGCAGGACCCGACATGACATTAAACCCGCAAGCAGTTTTAAATGAGATTTTTTCCTTTAAAAATGACATTTGGTGCAGGGACTGTTCTAAACATGGGAAACACGCGTCACTTTACAGGCATACTATAGACACCCCCCAGGTACGATATTTAAAGGAATATTTCACTTTTTTTTTTTTACTTTAACCACTTGAGCCCCGGACCTTTATGCTGCCTAAGGACCAGAGGTCTTTTTCCAATTTGGCACTGCGTCGCTTTAACTGCTAATTGCGCGGTCATGCAATGCTGTACCCAAACGAAATTTGCGTCCTTTTCTTCCCACAAATAGAGCTTTCTTTTGATGGTATTTGATCACCTCTGCGGTTTTTATTTTTTGCGCTATAAACGGAAAAAGACCGAAAATTTTGAAAAAAAATGATATTTTCTACTTTTTGTTCTAAAAAAAATCCAATAAACTAAATTTTAGTCATACATTTAGGCCAAAATGTATTCGGCCACATGTCTTTGGTAAAAAAAATGTCAATAAGCGTATATTTATTGGTTTGCGCAAAAGTTATAGCGTCTACAAACTAGGGTACATTTTCTGGAATTTACACAGCTTTTAGTTTATGACTGCCTATGTCATTTCTTGAGGTGCTAAAATGGCAGGGCAGTACAATTTCCTTGGGGTGTCTACTTTCCAAAATGGGGTCATTTGGGGGGGTTTTGTACTGCCCTGCCATTTTACTGCCCTGCCATTTTAGCACGCATTTTTTGGGGAAAAAACACACTTTTTTTAATTTTAATGCACTAAAACACGCTATATTGCCCAAATGTTTGATGAAATAAAAAAGATGATCTTAGGCCGAGTACATGGATACCAAACATGACATGCTTTAAAATTGCGCACAAACGTGCAGTGGCAACAAAATAAATACATGTTTAAAAGCCTTCAAAAGCCTTTACAGGTTACCAATTTAGATTTACAGAGGAGGTCTACTGGAAAAATTACTGCACTCGATCTGGCCTTCGCGGTGATACCTCACATGCATGGTGCAATTGCTGTTTACGTTTGACGACAGACCGCCGCTTGCGTTCGCCTTAGCGCGAGAGCAGGGGGCGACAGGGGTGTTTTTTTTTTTTTTTTTTTTTTTTCTTTATTATTTTTTTGCTTTTTTAATCTTACTTTTAAACTGTTCCTTTCATATTTTTTTTTTTAATCATTTTTATTGTTATCTCGGGGAATGTAAATATCCCCTATGATAGCAATAGGTAGTGACAGGTACTCTTTTTTGAAAAAATTGTGGTCTATTAGACCCTAGATCTCTCCTCTGCCCTCAAAGCATCTGACCACACCAAGATCGGTGTGATAAAATGCTTCCCCAATTTCCCAATGGCGCTATTTACATCCGGCGAAATCTAAGTCATGAAATACTCGTAGCTTCCGGTTTCTTAGGCCATAGAGATGTTTGGAGCCACTCTGGTCTCTGATCAGCTCTATGGTCAGCTGGCTGAATCACCGGCTGCATTCTCAGGTTCCCTGTTGAGACAGGAGAGCCAGAGAAAAACACGGAAGACGGTGGGGGGGGGGGCATTCCCTCCCACGGCTTGTAAAAGCAGTCTAGAGGCTAATTAGCCGCTAGGATTGCTTTTACATGAAAGCCGACCGCTGGCTGAAAAGAATGATACCAAGATGATACCTAAACCTGCAGGCATCATTCTGGTATAACCACTCAAAGTCGTGAATGGCGTACCTGAAGACAAAAAAATGGTTAACAATGGTTAACAATAAAGCACAGTAAAGTGTAAATAATTACACACCTGAAAAACAAACATGATAAAACATAATAACAATAACAATAACAATAAAACATTGCAGAATAGAATACAGTAAAAAAGAGCAGAACAATAGAGAGAGAGAATAGAGAGAGAGAGAACAATAAAACAACTATTTTTTTTTATTTCATATTTTTTTTTTTTTTACACTTTTTTTGTAACTAACTTTTATAACGGTAACCGGTTCCAGGTTCGGGTCTCTCAAAATGCGATGGCATTTTGGGAGACCCTGTGAAAGTGTGCCTAGTCTGTGCAATGCTGTACCCTACGCTAATACTCAACTAGTGAATGGTAGCGTTCAAAACATTCACCAATGCAAAGACCAGGATTGTCAGGACAGGAGGGACAATAATAGCGGGCGTCACGCCTATATCCGCGCTTGCTGCAGACACGACATCTTTTTTGGGGGGTTCGTTGGGTAGGGGTACTCGGGAGGACATAAAAATGCCTCTCATGCAGCCGACTGCATTTGGTTGGGGATGTGAATGGGGGAAGTACGGGCGCTGCAGAAGCGGTGGGTTCCCAATTAGGATTGGCGAATGCAGCAGGAAGGGCATTATGGGCACGACGGGCCTGTGTTTGTCTTTTTGGTGGCAGCGGGACACTACTTGTGCTTGCCATCTCGCCAGCTTGAACTGCACTTATGGGACTCGCCACGTCACCACGTGTTACTGCAGTGCTGGTTTGACTACGACCGGGGTGTACTAGGCCGCTGGCGCTTGCCAGTTCACCAAAACGCTACCAAAAAACTGTTAGCGATCGCAGGGATCAGGCCTGACTCTGCGAACGCTGCAGTTATGCTTTTAGTGTTTTGTAAGTGACAGTGATCGATCGATACTGCACTTGGGTGGGCTGGGCCGGGCGGAGGGGCAAAACGCAGGTGCTAGCAGGTATCTGGGCTGATCCCGCTAACACTGCGTTTTTGGGAACCCTAAACTGCTGGTGACGCTAGTATAGATCTGATCGGATCAGATATTGATGCGATCAGATACTATACCACTAAGGGTGGTGTACGGTGCGTGCGTGGGTGTTAGCGGTACTGGCGCTAATCTGACGCTGCCTGGGGCTGGTGCTTGCCAGTTCACCAAAATACTACCAAAAAAACTGTTAGCGATCGCAGGGATCAGGCATGACTCTGTGAACGCTGCAGTTATGCGTTTAGTGTTTTGTAAGTGTCAGTGATCGATCGATACTGCACTTGGGTGGGCTGGGCCGGGCGGAGGCGCAAAACACAGGTGCTAGCAGGTATCTGGGCTGATCCCGCTAACACTGCGTTTTTGGGAACCCTAAACTGCTGGGGACGCTAGTATAGATCTGATCGGATCAGATATTGATCCGTTCAGATACTATACCACTAAGGGAGGCGTATGCTGCGTGCGTGGGTGTTAGCGGTACTGGCGCTAACCTGACGCCTGGGGCTGGTGCTTGCCAGTTCACCAAAATGCTACCAAAAAAACTGTTAGCGATCGCAGGGATCAGGCCTGACTCTGCGAACGCTGCAGTTATGCGTTTAGTGTTTTGTAAGTGACAGTGATCGATCGATACTGCACTTGGGTGGGCTGGGCGGAGGCGCAAAACGCAGGTGCTAGCAGGTATCTGGGCTGATCCCGCTAACACTGCGTTTTTGGGAACCCTAAACTGCTGGGGACGCTAGTATAGTATCTGATCGGATCAGATATTGATCCGATCAGATACTATACCACTAAGGGAGGCGCATGCTGCGTGCGTGGGTGTTAGCGGTACTGGCGCTAATCTGACGCTGCCTGGGGCGACGCATATCACCGCCGGGCGATCGGGGGGCTAAACCTTTATTCGGTAATAAACGGCGGGTGCCCTGACACTATAAAAAATAAACAAACTAACCAGCGTCAACCGTAACGGTTATACGGTGATCAGTGGTGAAAGGGTTAACTAGGGGGCAATCAAGGGGTTAAAACATTTATCAGATAGTATAAGGGGGTCCCTGACGCTATAAAACGCTGACGGCGAACCTAAATATTTACCTCACTAACTAGCGTCACCAGCGACACTAATACAGCGATCAGAAAAATGATCGCTTAGTGACACTGGTGACAGGGGGTGATCAAGGGGTTAAAACTTTATTAGGGGGGGTTAGGGGGGTACCCTAGACCTACAGGGGGGTAACAGTATCTGTCCCAACACTGTAACTGTCACAAACTGACACTATGCAGTAATCAGAAAAAAAAAAAAAAAAAAAAAAAAAAAAAAAACTGCTGGTGTCAGTTTGTGACAGGGGGGGGGGGGGGGGTGATTGGGGGGGGATCGGGGGCGATCGGGGGGGGGATCGGGGTGTTTTGTGTGCCTGGCATGTTCTACTGTGTGTGTGTGTGTTGGTGCACTCACATTGATGTCTTCTCTCCTCGGGCCGGAACGGAAAATACCGACCCGAGGGGAGATGACATCATTTCCTTTGCTGCTGTTTAGCATACAGCAGCAAAGGAAGATTCTCATTGGCCGGCGGCGATCGCGAGGGGGGGGCCACGAACGGATGGTCTCCCCCTCATCACCGATCGCCGCTGGACAAAAGACGACCGCCTCGGGCACCGGGGGGGGGTCCGATCGGACCCCCCACCCGCGGAAGGCAAATCACGTACCCTGTACGTGATTTTGCCTGTCCGTGCCACTTTGCCGACGTACATCGGCGTGAGGCGGTCGTCAAGTGGTTAAGCATCATTAAAATCACTGCTCCCGAAAAAACGGCCGTTTTTAAAAGTTTTTTTTGCATTGATACATGTCCCCTGGGGTAGGACCCGGGTCCCCACACCCTTTTTAGGACAATACCATGCAAATTAGCCTTTAAAATGAGCACTTTTGATTTCGAACGTTCGAGTCCCATAGACGTCAATGGGGTTCTAACGTTCGTGCGAACTTGCGGTCCGTTCGCGGGTTCTGGTGCGAACCGAACCAGGGGGTGTTCGGCTCATCCCTAAAGGTGAATTCTACACCCAAGCAATTTGACTCAATACACTCTTCTTGTACCAGACACTCGGGAGGGTCTTCAGGCATTAACAGATTTAGGGCACCAGCTCTGATATCTATTTTATGGGTCAAATAACAGTGAGTAACATCAAATATAGACAGTAAAACATGAGATGTAGGGCAGAGGTCTCAGAAACACATGTTTTCAACAAATCTGTCATTTTGGCAGGTTTGCAGCGCTTATGACTATTTGAATTCAAACTTGAAATCAATGCACAAATAGGTAAGAATAACCAAGTTTGCTAATGTCACATGCACTTGTTATTCTGTATTTACAATTTGGGAGTCCTTAATAAGAAAGAAAGGGAGTATCTGGACCCTTTAGCCCCCCGGCTACCGGTAATGTATATATTACCAAAAATCCATAAAACTTTAATTAATCCACCAGGTAGGCCCATTATCAGTGGTATAGACTCCATAACCTCACGTGTGGGGAAATATATAGATTTTTATCTACAACCACTGGTGATGGGCACTCCCTCCTACTTAAAGGATACTAAGCATGTCCTCAATTTGTTGAGGGAAATAGAGTGGAAGGCTACATATTTGCTAGTGACGGCTGATGTCGCATCACTCTATACATAAATATCCCATAATCTAGGACATGATGCGGTGAGTCACTTCCTCAATTGCAATGCAATTTCGTGATGGAGCTACTGGACTTCTCGATGGAACACAACCATTTTTGGTATGGTGGTATACACTATCTACAAATAAAGGGAGTGGCCATGGGAGCTAAATTTGCTCCCAGAATGGCCAATCTCTTCATGGCCAAGTGGGAGAAGGATGTAGTCCTAAGGAATAAACCACCCCAATTGGTCATGTGGAGAAGGTTTATTGATGATGTCCTGTTCATTTGGGACGGTGACATCAACTCTGCAACCACTTTTCTATCCACTCTTAATAACAACGATAGGGGCATAGTGCTCACTCATGAAGCCAGCTCTACCCATATCCATTTTCTGGATTTGGAGATAACAATTGTTGACAATGTGATCACCACCTCGACTTATTTTAAAACAACCGACAGGAATAGTTTTATTCCACTTGACTCTTGCTATCATCGCTCTTGGTTGTCGGCTGTTCCTAAGGGCCAGTTTTTGCGTTTAAGACGAAACTGCTCGGACCTTGGTGAATTCCACAAGGAGGCTTCAGTTTTGAAATCTAGATTTGTGGATAAAGGTTATGATGTAGCCACATTAGATTCCTTTATCATAGAGGTAGCAAATAGGGACCGGGAGGACCTATTAAATGATAGACCCCCCAGGCAGAAGCTAGGGAGGACTTTGGATTGGCCTTCCTCACGACTTATTCGAGCCAACATTGGGCCATTAAGAGGATTATCAAAAAACACTGGCCAGTTATTAAAAATGATCGGGTTTTGGGACCCATTTTGTCTGATAACCATGTGTTATTTTCAGGGGAGCTACCAATTTCAGACATCTATTGGCACCAAATATCCCGATTCCACCTATACGCCCCACCTTTTTTGGGGATCTAAAAGGTTTCTCCCCTTGTAGGAGATGTAATGTTTGTAGTGTTAACGCATTGCTGGATAGAAGACTTACTGAGTTCACATCTAGTGGTACTGGTAACACATACCCCATTAAGTCACTTATCACATGCACCACAAAATGTGTTGTATACCTTCTCAGGTGTCCATGTGGGTTGGAGTATGTGGGACGTACCATTAGGAAACTAAATGTTAGGCTGGGGGAGCATATCACTAACATAAAGCAAGGCTTTGACAAGCACAGTGTCTCCAGACACTATGATCTTGTGCATAACAGGGATCCTAAGGGAACTGTTTTTATTGGTATTGAAAAATACGTCCCACATTGGCGTGGTAGTAACGGTAGGAGGACCATCTCTAGATCCGAAACCAACTGGATCTATAGACTTGGTTGCCATGCCCCCAATGGATTGAATATAGAGTGGGACATCAACTGTTTTATTAATAACAGTTGATGTCCCCTCTGGGTATTTGTCCTGGTTTATTTTTCTTTTATATATATATATATAGTTTTTTTGGTGTTTATTTTTTCCCTTATATATATTCTCTTTGATGTTCATTTTCACTCTTCACCTTTCCTTTTTTTCTTTTTTATATATTTCTTTATGTATATCTTTTTTTTTAAGTTAATTTTAAGAAAAATAAATTTTTTGATTATAATGTATCGCGGCGGTTGGAGCAATCTAACAGCACTCGTGATACATTCACTATATATCTTCACAATTTTTTGTATGTAGGTTATTTAATATAATCATCTCATATCAGGGACTTTTTATGAAGAGTTCTTGGCATGAAGGTTACTGAGTTGTAACTGTAAAGTTTTTTTGGGTTATTCTAATTTAGTTTTGGGTAATTTTTATTTTTTGCCACTAGATGGCATTGTTTGCATCATACACTTTTTCCCTTGTACAAATACTTAGATTACTCCCTTTGTATTAGATGACTATTGAGCCTCTGGGCGTTTCTGCATATTAGAAATGGTAGAGTAAATTCAGGTGTCCTCATCTGCCTGATTTTTCTGGATTAGGTACTAAAAATGTTAAAGCTAGACGATCAGTATGACCTCCAATCAACAAGAATTTGTAGAAACAAAAAGCAGCAACAGCAGCTTAGAAAATTTTCTTTCAAAATCAGGTCTTTAAAGACAGTACAGTTTCCCTGGTACGGTGAGGAAAAAAAAAATATATATATAGATTAAAAAGGGAGGGTATAGTTAAATTAAGGATCTCAATGATCTCAACACACTACAGCTGTCTGGTCTCAAAGTGGATCTACATTTATTTTTATGAATGTTTTTCTAACATATTTATAATGTATTTATTGTTACATTTCCCAAAAATTCAAAAAGGACTACAAAAGAATGCAAAATAACACAATTCCACCACCTCAAGTATACACTAACCAAAAATGACACAAAAATTTAATAATAAACCCTACTTTTTCTTTTTTAGATTCTTACAGCCTAACCCTAGGTTCATACCTGTGCAGCCACACGAGCTGCAGTTTGCGTGGGCACGAGAGCCCATAGGTTGGAACCTAGCCTAAGTGTTGTAAAAAAATAAAAATAGCACAAGGGCATTACTTACAGTCATTAGAATGTGTCCCTTGTGCTGCTGTTTTCTCTGTTAGCTAAGATCCTCATCTATTGACCCCCTCACCGCTATAATCTCCTGGTGTGACAGGAGTTAATAGAACTCAGGGAGCTGTGATAAGCACTCATCAAGAGTGCCTGAATATGCCCGCCTTTTCGACCCAGCTCTTCCATTCAGAGAAGCCATACTACAGCTTCCATGAATGAAATATGATCTATAAATGGAGGATGGGTAATGATTGACAGATCCACCCTTCCATTCATAGATCATTTTCTTTTTTTTTTTCAATTATTTTTTATTGAAATCTTCATATTACAATATACAGTACCAAAAGTGCAAAAATATAAAGTTGTAGAAGAACATATATTTAGTAATATACTGTAAGATGGGTAGAGGTGAATTAATTTTTCAAATGCATAAACAAGTAGGTAAACAACTTGTGATAAACTTAAGGCTGTCTATTAAACATTAACTGAGAACACTCTGGAGGATGTGCATGAGATATAGAATGAAGATAAGTTTACATTTTTATAACTGTGGGGTTGAACAGGGGGTTGGGAATAATAGCATGGAAAAGGGGGTGGGTGGGTGTTGGTCTGACCATCATAGAAGCAGCTAGAAGCAAGTGGGGGTGAGTGAGAATAACAGCAAGGAGTGCAGCTTAACCACTTGCTTACTGGGCACTTAAACCCCCTCCTGCCCAGACCAATTTTGAGCTTTCAGGGCTGTCGCACTTTGAATGACAATTGCGCGGTCATACAACACTGTACCCAAATGAAATTTTTATCATTTTTTTCCCACAAATAGAGCTTTCTTTTGGTGGTATTTAATCACTGCTGGGATTTTTATTTTTTGCTAAACAAACAAAAAAAGATGGAAATTTTTGAAAAAAAAAAAAATCATGTTTAACCGCTTGCTGACCGCCGGCTGTCTATTGACGGCCAGGCGGCGCAGCTCTCGTTGCGGGCGGGCGTCATATGACGGCCTCGCATTCCTAGGCCACCAGGGGGCGCGCGCGCGCCGCCGGCGGCGATCGCGCGCGCCCGCCGTGTCACTAGGCACCCGGTGCACGTGCCCGGCGGCCGCGATGTCCGCCGGGCACCCGCGATTACCGGTAACACAGCAGGACTGTGGATCTGTGTGTGTAAACACACAGATCCACGGTCCTATCAGAGGAGAGGAGACCGATGGTGTGTTCCCAGCACAGCGGAACACCGATCGGTCTCCTCCTCTAGTGAGTCCCCGCCCCCTACAGTCAGAATCACTCCCTAGCAACACAGTTAACCCCTCGATCACCACCTAGTGTTAACCCCTTCACTGCCTGTCACATTTATACAGTAATCAATGCATTTTTATAGCACGGTTCGCTGTATAAATGTGAATGGTCCCAAATATGTGTCAAAAGTGTCTGATGTGTCCGCCGCAATATCGCAGTCACAATAAAAATCGCAGATCGCCGCCATTACTTGTAAAAAAATAAAAAAATAAAAATGTTATAAATCTATCCCCTATTTTGTAGACGCTATAACTTTTGCGCAAACCAATCTATATACGCTTATTGCGTTTTTTTTTTACCAAAAATATGTACAAGAATACATATCGGCCTAAACTGAGAAAAAATTTGTTTTAAAGAAAAAAAAATTGGATATTTATTATCGCAAAAGATAAAAATTATTGTGTTTTTTTTAAAACTTCTCACTCTTCTTTTGTTTATAGCACAAAAAATAAAAACCGCAGAGGTGATCAAATACCACTAAAAGAAAGCTCTATTTGTGGGGAAAAAATGATAACAATTTCATTTGGGTACAGTGTTGTATGACCGCGCAATTGTCATTCAAAGTGCGACAGCGCTGAAAGCTGAAAAATGGCTTGGGCAGGAAGGGGGCGAAAATGCACTGTATTGAGGTGGTTAATAGTTTGTTAAAAATTTTTGCAAACAGGTAATTTTTCTCCTTCATTGATATGTGCTGATGAGGCGGCACTGGTGGGCACTGATAGGCTGCACTGATGGGCACGGATAGGCACAGATAAGGTGGCACTGATGGGCACAGTTAAGGCGGCACTGATAGGCACAGTTAAGGTGGCACTGATGGGGACAGATAAGGCGGCACTGATGGGGACAGATAAGGCGGCACTGATGGCCATGGATGGGTGGCACAGATGGGTGGCACAGATGGGTGGCACGGATGGGCATTGATAGGTACCACTGATGGGCGGCACTGATGGGGGGGCACTGATGGGGGGCACTGATGGGGGGCACTGATGGGCGGCACTGATGGGCACTTATGGGCACTGGTAGGTGACACTGATGGGCACTGATAGGTTGCACTGATGTGGGTGCTGATGGGTGGCACTGATGTGGGTGCTGATGGGTGGCACTGATGGGTGGTACTGATGGGTGGCACTGTGGGCACTGATGGGTGGCACTGTGGGCACTGATGGGTAGCACTGTGGGCACTGATGGGTGGCGCTGATTGATGGCACTGTGGGCACTGATGGGTGACGCTGGTGGGCACTGGTAGGCAGCACTGCTGCCTATTGCCTTGTGTTAGATGATCGCCGTGATCGGGACTGATGTCCCGATCACGGCCGCCGGTGATCGGGTTTTTTTTTCCTCCTCGCGCTGTCAGCGTGAGGAGGAAAAATAGCCGATTACCGGCTCTGTTTACATCACATGATCAGCTGTCTTTGGCTGACAGCTGATCATGTGGTAAGGGGTCGGGACCAACCCCTTACTCTGATCTGTGATCAGGCGAGTCTCATATGCCCCGTACACACGGTCGGACTTTGTTCGGACATTCCGACAACAAAATCCTAGGATTTTTTTCGACGGATGTTGGCTCAAACTTGTTTTGCCTACACACGGTCGCACAAAGTTGTCGGAATTTCCGATCGCCAAGAACGCGGTGACGTCAAGCACGTACGACGAGACTAGAAAAGGCCAGTTCAGAACCAAGCGAGGCACCCTTTGGGCTCCTTTTGCTAATCTCGTGTTAGTAAAAGTTTGGTGAGAGACGATTCGCGCTTTTTCAGACTCGTGGCTTTCAGATCGTTTTCTGCCGCTCAGTTTGTGCTTGTGGGTTTGTATCTGCTCTTCAGTGCATGCAGTCAGTTCGTATTGGATTTTTCTGTGCGATCTTGTCCGCTCGTTGCTGTTTTTCAGGTCGCTCTTCACAGGCCTTGCTGTTCTTCAGTGCGTTCTGTTACTTCGTTCTGAGCAGCCGACCGTTTTCTAGCCATGTTGCGTATGCGTACTCCTCGTAGAGTTCGTGCTGTGCGGGGGCTTGGTGTTGGGGTCCTGACCTTGACACAAGTCCAGTCCATGAACAGGGTGGGGAGGAGTTCATGGACCAAGAATTGGTTGCTTCAGCGTGACCAGTTCTGTCATATGCCTTTGCTCCGTGAGATCCGTGAGAATAATCCTGATGATTTCAGGAACTTTCTCAGGATGACGGACCCCGTATTTCACCGTTTGTTGGCTTCGCTGACCCCCTATATCAGCAGGCAGGATACCTGCATGAGGCAAGCCATCACTCCGGAGCAGAGGTTGGTCGCTACCTTGCGGTATTTGGCCACAGGGAGAAGCCTGCAGGACCTCAAGTTCTCGACAGGCATCTCCCCCCAGGCTCTGGGGATCATTATCCCAGAGACCTGTTCTGCCATCATCCAGGTCCTACAGAAGGAGTATATGAAGGTAAGATTTTTATCCATTTATATCACATTTTATTGTATTGAATGTTTGATAATATATTGTATTTCTTTCCTCATTACCTAATTACCATGATTGTAATATGCTGGGAATGTCCCCTTTGTCCTCATGCATGCTGGATTTTTATGTAATTATTATTTTCGGTCCTTCATACATATTCGCCCTTCACTAACCTCCCCAGCATGGTGTCTCCTGGCCTATATTGACCTCATGTAGTCACTTAACAATGTATTTTATCAGCTCCATAGTAGTGCTTTACCCCAAACACCCCCTAAAATGTTTTGAAATGCTATTTTTGATTTAAATTCAGGCAGAGGGCCAGAGGCTTTTTTTTGTGGTGTCCCCAAATTTTTTGTAACCCTCCCTCCCCCAACTGCTAAGTCAGCTGATCCCAATTCTCTATCCTCAATCATCTATCTGCTGACTTTGCCAAACCCATACACACTATACCCATCTCTTTTGTGGTCAGATTTATGGATGAATTCCCCAAAGCATGTAATGCAAGGGTCTGCCTGTATACTTTCCAATGGTACTGTTTAAAGTTTTTGTATCCTATTATTATCTTGATAGGTAATAGCAGAATGTCCAAATGTCCTCAAATGTGTACAGTGTGTATTTATATCTTTGTATTATGACACTTCTTACCTGTCCAGTGGGCTGCCAATAGTGTAACTAAGGAGGGGCTGTTCCAAGTAATACACTGTATTTAGGCATTCATCTCTAAATGAAGTGAAGAGGGTTACCTGTCCAAGAGTCCCCCCCCTATAATGTTAGAAATGGCCCATGAGAGGGGGGGGGATATGATAGGTGTACCTTATACTTTGTTGTTGTTAAATTCCCCTTAATAAATGCTATCTGGAGGTTGACCCATAATGTTTGTGTCTAATCTGCTTGCCAGGTTTCTGTGAAAAAATAGTAATGTTTATTGTTTTTTCCTCAACAGTTTCCTTCCACGCCACAGGAATGGCAGACTGTGGCCTCCCACTTTGCCCAGCGGTGGGACTTTCCTAACTGCGGAGGGGCAATTGATGGGAAACACGTCCACATCGTCCCACCACCCAACTCGGGGTCGTACTATTATAATTACAAGGGGTTTAATAGTATAGTGATGTTGGCGGTGGTGTCGGCTAATTACGACTTCTTGTATGTGGACGTGGGGAAGAATGGCCGGATGTCCGATGATGGAGTGATCACCCAGACGGAGTTCTACAGGCGTCTCCAGAATGGCAGCTTGGACTTGCCACCTCCAGAGGACAATGTTGAAGGTCTCCCATTTGTGTTCGTTGCTGATGAAGCATTTGCGCTGGGGGACCACCTGATGCGGCCATTCCCGATGAGGACCCTCACCCCGGAACAGAGGGTTTTTAATTACCGGCTGGCCAGAGCCCGAAGAGTGGTGGAGAACACATTTGGAATCCTGGCCAGCCGGTTCCGATTATTTATGACACCCATCCATATGGCGGAGTATAAACTGAACCATATAATACTTGCCTGCTGTGTTCTCCATAATTTTCTACGAAAACATTCAGCCAACTATGCTGGCTCAGTTGGGCCTGAGGCCAGAATCCCAAATACATCAACAATGACGGCACTTGAAAGCGGCCGTCCTGGCTTGCCCTCCCTGAATGCCCGTGATGTCCGGTTACGATACCTGGAGTTCTTTGCGGGTAGGGGGGCTATCAATATGCCAGACAATATGTGACACCTTTTTCAAATAAAAAACAACCAAAAGAAATTCTTGGTGGACATTTACTGCTTGTGTTTGTTTTAGCTGACCCTGACAGAAATGTGTTGAGTGCAGAAAATGTCGTGATTGGGTAACCTTATAAAAAACAGTGTTGGCTGGTACTTCCTAAATGCAAAAACACATTTCACTACAAGTGCACTTGCAACTGCACTGAACCTGCACTTGTAGTGCAAAGAGGATTTGCCCTTAGGAAATAACCCCCATTTGTGCATAAAACAACAATTACATCACCCCAAAAGTGTTGTAGTGTTGAGACAATAATCCACACATTCTTGAGTAAGGCACTTTTTTATACCTGCACAATCACATGCGCATTTACCAAAGGTTTTTAAAACAAACCAACATGTTTGTTGTATAACAATGTTTGCAGTAGCATTATGAAAAATCAAAATATCCATTTCTGATAAAACAGGCCTGTGTAAAACCAACAAGAAAGCCAAAAAACTTGAACTTACAAAGTTCACATTAGGTAAAACCTGAAGGCTATATCAGACATCAGTATTTAGGAACTGGGTTTGATATAGCGTTCAGATGGGGGGAAATCACCCCTGGAAAAGCCAAATTTGGAAGATGCACACCAATTTACAAATGTCCACATGTGCTATCTGCCATCATGGGGGATCAAGGGACGTGTTTGGGGGGAGCAAGCCCTTCCTCAACGCTACTTTATAATTGAGGAAGGGGTTGCCTCCCCAAAACGCGTCCATTGATCTCCCGTGATGGCAGATAGCACATGTTGGCACACTGTGTGCATCCTCCAAATTTTCTAAACATTGAAAAAAGTTTGGTACAATAAAACAGGTGATTTTGTGGGGTTTAAATTCGCCCCAAAACATCAATGATGTTATTATTTTTTTTAATAACATCACTGATTTGTTGATGTATGTTTTGCAATTGGAGATTACACCCCATGATCTCCCCGATCAGTATCTGGGCACTTTCAGATGTAAAGCGTTCTGGATCCCTCACATCACGATCACCTAAAAAGAGATAAAGAACAAAAAAAAAGGTCTCAAAAATCTGCCACCAGCCATCTCTTTTACCTGAGTCTGTGGTCGCAGACACTCACCTGTTGTGGTGCCAATCTCCACCACGTCTTCTTCTTCCTCCTGCTCAGCTTCTTGGGTTGGTATTTCCCCTTCTTCCAGAGAGGGGGGGTCTCTGGTCTCCTGGGATGAGGGGTGTCCTCCGAGTCTTTTCTCCCCTATGTAAAACAAAAATGGTATACTTAGCACACAGATATTTGATGGCAGAACTATAGAAATAGGAAACATTGCTTGGAAGTGGGGTACAATTGTCTATTTTAGCCGAGTTCCAAGATGTATATTTTTTATTGCCCTTTGTCAAGCTGCAATACTTTACCTGTTTGGTACAAGCTTCACAGATGGAGACCCCCCTATAGTATACACTGGAGCACCTGTGTGGCCCCCTAATAAAAATGGTGTTCTTGTGTCCCACACTAGTGCTCCAGTGTCCAGATGTGAAAACAGCTGCTCAGTGTCCTCTCCTTACACACAATCTAGTTTGCATTTCATTCTAGTAACAAACCCATCTACACAAACAAATATTTGGCATCCAAGTAGGCCCCCAAAAATGTGTGAAAATGCATATGGCCTAAACAATGGTGTTCTAGAGGCCGAAAGAAAAATATTTGATACGAACGAATAATGTGCCCATGAACATTAAAGTTGACCTTTGGAAACGTTACAACTAATCAAAGCATATGGAGCAGAATGAACGTAATAAAGACAGAAAGAATAGGAACACAGCACAACTACTTACTTTTTTGCAGCACTCTCCGGATCTTTCGGTACTGCTCTGGCTCTCTCAACTTCAGGTCCGACCACCGCTTCCTGAGCTGATCTTTAGACCTTCGTACCCCGAAATTCCGCTCTAGACTCCTGACCACTTTCGCCATGATTTTGGCCTTTCTGATGTTGGGGTGTGGGTAAGGCCCATATTTTCCGTCATAGTCGGACTTCCTCATGATGTCGACCATCTCCAACATCTCCCTAAACGACATATTTGTGGCCTTAAAACGTCTCCTTCTGGATCGGGACGTGCCTGGATCCGCCCTTTCCTCCTCCTCCTCGTTGCTACAATTAGCCCGCACCTGCTGTATGTCCGCCATCATGCTCTTCCCCCACTGCGCCGAATGAAAAGGGGCGGGGAATACACTAGAAAGAACGTCAGGGGCGGGCGGAGTTACACGCATGCGCAGTGTATATAAAGCGTAACACGCGTGCGTATTACGTTTGATCTGTGAGCGGAGGAAGGAGCATTGAACGCGGCGATCGTAAGAACGAAGGTAAGAGACAAACTTGGGCCTATACTGCTTCTATAGATTGAGGCCTATATTGTAACAAGATTAGGAGAGTTTTGTCTGACATTAGGCTTTGTCTTGTGTTGTGTCTTGCAGTGAACATGGATATCTTAATGAAAGATCAGGACTTCATGTCACTATTCATTGATATGCTAAGGGAGCTGCCCTGTCTGTGGGAGATTACCCACCCCCATTACAAGAACCAAGCAAAGAGGAAGGCAGCACTGGAGCAATTGTGTGAAATTGTGAAGCAGGTGATCCCCACGGCAGACATCACCTATTTAAAGATCTTCATTGGTGGCCTGAGGAGCACATATCTGAGGGAGCGCAATAAAGTCCTTGATTCCCAGAGATCCGGAGCAGCAGATGACATCTATGTCCCCAGGATGTTGTACTACGACAGGCTGCACTTTCTGGCAGGCCAGACTGAACCCGGCCCATCCCTCTCAAGTCTTCATTCCATGCTTCCTTCCCCCCTGGCTGAGGCTTCTGACGCCCAACCTGGGCCTTCCAGGCCACATGTGGAGGAGCCCAGATTGAGCCAGGTATAGCATTCCTCTAAATATTTCTGCTTGTTCAATCAATGGTGTTAACTAGATGTTAGTTTGGAGTACTAATTTATGATTGTGATTGATGATGCCAAAACTAAAACCATGTCCCTTTTTCATACACAGGGAAGTCTCAGCCAGGAGGTGGCCGGGCCGAGCTGGCTGGCTGATATCAAGGTCCCTCCACCCCCCCTGAAAACAGAAAGTGGCAGTAGGAGGAGTACCCTAGAGGAGGCGGCTATCAGATTTTTTTGTAGGGCTACAGAGGTCCTGGGAGCACCCCACACCAGGCAGGAGAACATTGGTGCATTCATAGCCTATAAAATGCAGAGGATGGAGGAGGGCCAACAAGCCATGTGTGAGGCCCTCATATCTGAGGCTCTGGAGAAAGGTGTGAGGGGCCAAATTACACCTCAAACACACCTTCGCGATGGTCCTCCTCCTCCTCCTGCAGGTCCTCCTCCTCCTCCTCCCTCTCCTCCAGGTCCCCCCAGTCCTCCTCCTCCTCCAGGTCCTCCCAGTCCTCCTCCTCCTCCAGGTCCTACTCCTCCTCCTTCCACATCTCCAACTGCACAGCCACAGCCCGGAAGGAAGTGTGAAAGGAAGACCAGAGAGTGATTGGACCCTGGATCCAGTCTGGTCGGCCAAAAGATGCAGCCTCTTGTGGTACCACAGCCTGGGGACACTGATGTCATCTGCTGCTATCCGAGTCTCTGTGAATCCCGGACCAGACTGCCCTCCCTTATATATGGACTCCTCAGGCCACCAATTTTGAGGTTTAAGAATTGTTGTCTGCCGTGGGGGTCCCAGGCTTCACTAATTTCTCATGTTGATCCAGTGTTGCCTTCCTCTTTGTTTGGTTCTAATCCCTTAATAAAGGATTTTTGTTTTGAATTATACTCTCCTATGTGTTTTACTTCAAAAATGATGGTTTGTTTGTGAGGATTCAGGTACATTTCTAATATACAATGTGAAATGAACAAGGGACACCAACACTAAACAATCTCATGGAGATTAAATAATAAAAGATATCAATGGTGTTGGGGTAACTTGACACACAAAACACACACAAAAATATTCGGGAGTAAAAACAAAAATAACATTGAACAAAGATCAGCCTTGGAAAAAATCCAAACATTAAAGAAAAAAAAAGGCTTAAAAACAAAAAAAAAAAACATAAAAAATATAAAACTGTCAGATGTGACAACTAATAACAATATATTGAGGGAATCCCACTAAAAAAACACAAATAAAACTTTGTGAGAAGTGTGTGTGAATATGAGCAGCAAAACTACTTAATTCTTGTCACATTATAAAGAAGAAGAGAGTGCGCTGTATTAAACCATTTTTTACATTGCAGCGTGACGAAAGTGCTGTATCCATTGCAAACGCTAAGTTTACCAGAACGAGCTGTCCCGTGTCGGAATTTCTTCTGAGCATGCGTGGCACTTTGTGCGTCGGAACAGGCCACACACGGTCGGAATTGACACGATCGGATTTTGTTGTCGGAAAATTTTATCTCCTGCTGTCCAACTTTGTGTGTCGGAAAATCCGATGGAAAATGTCCGATGGCGCCCACACACGGTCGGAATTTCCGACAACACGCTCCGATCGGACAATGTCCATCGGAAAATCCAACCGTGTGTACGGGGCAATAGACTCGCTGATCACCGAGCGCGCCGCGCGCGCCCTGCAGGGGGCGCGCAGGCCGCTCGTGCACGGGACGACGTCAGTAGACGTAGTCCCGGCAATTTAGATCCGCGCTGTTGCCGTCATTTGGCAATGGCCCGGATCTGAAGCGGTTAAACCCTTTTAAACCAGGTTTTCCAGATTTTCCATTGATTATCAAATTGTTTGTTGGTGCCACATCTGTTGGCCAGTATTGATTCATATACATAGTGAGTTTGGGTGTTTCTCAGTACTTCTGAGGTGTTTGGGGCTATGTTAGACTTCCAATACTGCGCTATTAGTGTTCTGGCAACCAGAAGAATATGTGTGGCAACTACCCGTGAGTCAGGGGGAAAGTGTTCTATTCCTACTGTATGTTCAGAATTGCAAGGCTTGGGTTTGGGGGTATTAAGATCCCCGTAACGCTTGAAATAATACTGAATATGCTCCTCCAGAAGCTAGTGAGATGTTTGCAGGTCCAGAACATATGGAGGAGGTTGCCTACTGCGCTGCATTTCCTCCAACATAGCGGGGAGCCGTTTGAGGAGAATTTGGAGATTTTATAAGGTGTGTGGTACCACCGAAGTGCTATTTTTTGCGATAATTCCCAATGGTTGATACATTTAGAAGCTTTGTAGATGGACCTAAATGCGTATTGCCATTGAGAGACCGTGATATTTATGTTAAGATCGGCTTCCCATTTTAGATATGGGCAAGATATGCAAAAGTACATTTTTCGTTGGAAAAGATTATAAAAGAGGGATATGCCATTGGGTTTTGTGGGGGTTGCAGTATAAAATCTCCATATCTGGTCTGAGAGGTATATGTGGGGAGTTTTTTTTTTTTTTTTTTTTAATTTTTTATTTATTTCAGGAAACAGGTATACAAGTAGCCAGGTAACAGAATTGGTTATACAACAATTCGCCATAGACATATGAAAAAGCATAGCATTAAAATATTGTTGGATGTATTATGAAAGGAAGGTATGGATCCTCTTTGGTTGGATTTAGAGTATTATCAAGAAATTATATAAGAGGAGGCTTTCAAAATATAAGATTGTGTATTCCAGGTGATATCCACCGTGTCTGGCATGTGTTTCTGTGGTAAAGTGATTAACTGATTAGGAAGGGTGTATCATTGTTCAGAGATGTAACTCCATATACCTTGTCTCCCTCTATTTTCATATTTTCTTATAAAACAGATAACCAAATAGAAGAGAAATCGAACCGATTATAAAAACCATCGGTTCGTAAAGAGGACCAGAAAAAATATTAAAATAAAAGTTGAAGGGGAAGGGAAAGGAAGGGAAGAAGGGGTATAGGGGTACTGGTATTCGCGAGCATGGAGTATCTAAGTTATCCATTCGGATCAGTGTATTGTGTAGATGGATAGCGTTGTGGAGCAAAGACCCACTTTTAACTATGTCAGCATTGATCAGACACTCAAGTTTCCTCCTCTGAGGATTTGTCCTTCTTCTGAGTATTGAAACATAGTCCATAGCTGCCATGTCCTGGAGTATGTTTCATTCTTGTTTTGGTTCAAGAGCACCAAATCCTCAAATTTACTGATTTCATCAATTTTTTTGAGCCAGAGAGAAATGGAGGGCGGTTGTGGGGATTTCCAAGTAAGAGGGATACAGGCCTTGGCTGCATTTAGTAAGTGACGGATTATTGACTTTTTGTATATGCGTGAAGGTGTGTTATTGACATGTAGAAGGAAATATGCCGGGTCGTCCGGAACATCACGATCTGTGAATTTTTGAGTTATTCTGCGAACTTCTCTCCAGAAGTTACTTAGCTTGGGGCATGACCAGAAGATATGAAGTAATGTGCCTGTATCTTGCTGGCATCTCCAACATAGGTCCGTGACCCCAGGAAATATTTTGTGTAGTATTGTTGGGGTTTTGTACCAGCGTGTGAAGATTTTGAAGTTGGTTTCTTGGAATTTGGAACATATGGATGATTTATGTATAAATTGGAGGATACGTGTTCGTTCGTGCGTATTAAACTGGCGGTTCAAGTCCCTTTCCCACTTGTCAAAACTGGGGTGTTGGTAGTCTTCAGGAGGTGTAATTAACAAGTTATACGTCAGGGAGAGCGTGTGTAATACCACTCCTGATTCTGTACAGAGTTCTTCAAAAGTAGTGAGAGGGTCATTGTTTGTGGTCGGAGGAGTCATGCTGTTGAGAAAGTGTGAGAGTTGTCGTGCTCTTAAAAAGTCCAGACGGAATGGGCCAATCGGATCTAATAGATCAGTGAGTGTGACCCATTTGCCCAGAGTGCTAAAGTGGGATGCTTGGTGTTTCCCTGATTCTTTCAAGTTGAGGAACTTAGGGTCTGTCAAGCCGGGTTCAAATTGGGGATTACCTATGATAGGTCTCAATGGTGAATTTTTGGTTGAGAGCGAGGCTTGCGTGAGAAGGCGTGAGCATTCTTTTACGGTATTGCCAATCAGAGGATGGCTGCTAATGTGAGATGGTAGAGTCGAGCCGCACCATGGGGCTCTGTGAAGTGGCACCACAGTTTGTGCTTGCTCTATTTGGGGCCATAATTTGGTCTCCTTATGTCAGCACCAATCAACAAGCCTACTCAGGTGTATTGCGTGGTAATATGTTCTGATCTCCGGCAGGGCTAGTCCTCCGTATTGTTCTGGCATTGAGAGCGTTTTCCTGGGGATTCGGGGTTTTTTCCCGGCCCACAGAAAAGAGAGGAATGTGGAATGAATTTTTTTAAAGTAGGTTGCGGGTATGTGAATTGGTAAAGCCTGTAGTAGATATAAGAATTTGGGAAAAATCATCATTTTCAGAATGTTACATCGGCCGAACCAAGAATGAAGGCCACTGTTCCAGTTTTGTAGCAATTGTTGGACAGATTTCAGTAAGGGTGGGAAATTGAATTTAAATAGTTGGGATATTTTCGGAGGGATATGGGTTCCTAGGTACTTCAGTGCCGTATTTGTCCATTTTAGGTTAAAGCTGTTTTTAAGATTGGTAATTTGAGGTGGCGGTATACTTATTCCCATTGCCTCAGATTTATTAAAATTTATTTTTAGGTTGGAAAGGCGTCCATAAATCTCAAATTCTTTCATTAAGTTAGGGAGGGAAATGATTGGATTTGTGATGGAGAACATCAGGTCGTCCGCGTAAGCGGATACTTTATGTTGCAAGCCCCGAACCATTATTCCTGCGATGTCTGGGTTTAATCTCACATGGCATAAAAAGGGTTCTAGTGAGAGGGCGAAAAGTAAGGGTGAGAGTGGGCAACCCTGTCTGGTTCTGTTGGAAATTGGGAATGGTTCTGAGACAACACCATTAGCCCTGACTCTGGCGGACGGGTTTGTATAAACTGCTGAGATCCAATTAAACATTTTAACACCCACTCCTATGTGTTTCAGTGTCTCAAATAGGAAGCTCCATTGAATCCGATCGAACGCTTTTTCAGCGTCGGTGCTGAGAAAGACACAGGGTGTTTTATTGGTGTTTGCTATGTGGAGTAGGTTTAGGACCTTAATCGTGTTGTCCCTAGCCTCCCTTGTTTGAATGAAACCAACTTGATCTAAGTGTATCAGATGTGGGAGGTGTTGTTGCAATCGTAATGCTATGATTTTTGTGAAGAGTTTGAGGTCGGTATTTAAGAGGGAGATCGGGCGGTAGCTGCCGCACTGGGTTGGGTCTTTACCTTCTTTTGGTATTACAGATATCTGTGCTTGTAGTGTGGAGGTATGTAGTTTTGAGCCTGATCCCAGGTCATTAAATAATTTGGTCAGATGCTGTCCTAGGGAGGGTAGCAATGTTCTATAATATGTTATGGTCAAACCGTCTGGGCCCGGGGCTTTTCCTTGTTTAGTGCCCCGGAGAGCTAGTTGAATTTCAGATAGAGTAATGGGTTCCTCAAGTATGTCTTTTGTTTCCGCCGGCAAGGTCGGCATCTGGGATGAAGTTATGTATTCTGATGTAGTGTCTATGGTGGGTTGCGTTGTGGTTAAATTATATAAAGAGTTATAATAAGTTCTGAATTCTTCGGTGATTTGTTTTGGTAAGGAAACCTTCTGTCCAGAAGGGGTAACAATTTGCGGTATATATGACGCTAATTTCTGTTGTTGTAGGGACCGAGCCAGCATCCTCCCACATTTGTTACCGGATTCGTATGATTTTGTCCGGCAGATCTGAAGCGCTGCCTTGGCCTTATAGTGCAGCAGGTCTGTGACCTGTTTGCGGATGGTGTCGAGCTCGGTGCCTATTTCTCTCGTAGGGGTCAATTTGTGTTTCATTTCTAATGTCTGGAGTTTCTGGAGGAGTGTAGTTAATTGTTCTGTTCTTTGTCTTTTCAATCTGGCGCCATGTTTAATAAGTGTCCCTCTGATTACGGTCTTGTGTGCCTCCCATATCAAGCCTACGTCAGCGTCGGGGGTATTGTTGGTGTCAAAGTAATGTCCAATCTCCTTTGTCACATCTGCTAGGACCAACGGGTCCGACAGAAGGCTTTCATTTAACCTCCATGGTGGGCGCTGTGTTCTGTATATTCCTGCCAGGGCATATCGTATTGTGATCGGGGCATGATCCGACCATGTGATGGGTTCTATTGTGGTATTTATGACTGCCTGTAAGTTTCTGTGGGGGACTAAAAAATAATCGATGCGGGAGTACGACTGGTGAGGCCGAGAGAAGAACGTGTAGTCCCTTTCTCCTGGGTGGAAGAGTCGCCATGCATCTATCAATTGCGCTGAGTGTAATGTTGTACTGATGCGTTTGCGCGAGTCTCGGGAGGTCGAAGACCTGCCTGAGGATGTGTCTTCAGTCGGTGATAGGGGGGTATTTAGGTCCCCTCCTATGATTAATTGTCCTTCAGTATAAGGTGTAAGCTGTTTTAGGCATCTCGCTAGAAACGTATCTTGATGGTCGTTTGGGGCATAAAGATTAGCTAGGGTCACAAAAAAGCAAAAGAGAGGGGTAGTGGGACTTTAAATGAGGCATGGGTAGGTCTTTGAGAGGGTCTAGGATACCTTAAATTATATTAACTATCACCACCCCATAAGGGGCTTTTTAGCTGTATAGCCATAGAGAATTGCTGATCAAGAAAATGCATAGACATCAGTTCATGAGTAATAATAATAATATATAATGCATCATAATATACAATACATAAATCATGCACATTGAGGCATAATAAAAATAGTAGTCATGTTGATAAACACGTTGTTTATAAACGCTGTTTATAAGATATTGACATAATTGATACAGGCAATGAAAGGATATACAAAAAAGGTGAACAAGGTATTCCAGATAACAGTGTTAGTAAAAATGGTATGCGATAGAATTCATAGATGAAACAAACTTGAAATGGCAACCCTGAGTGTAGACTCTACGCGTTTCATGGCGTTTAAAGCCAATCATCAGGAGTGGGATGCATCAAGAGATGACTAGAGAAATAAATAAAAAGGTAAATAGATCATTGGAGTCTAGATTTAAATCATGCTTTCAAAGGGCAAAGCAGGTATTTTAGAATATATATAAAAAAATAACCTCTTTGTTATACATTTTTTCCTACATTTTTTCCTCATTATCTTTATTTTATTTTATTTTTATATTATTTTTTTCTTTTTCTTTTTTATTTATTACAGAACTTCATCTGTGGCCCATACCTGTATGCCTCCTACCTTAGAAGTGTGTTTTAGCTGTCTGGCTCTCTCCTTGGCTGCTGTTCCTCTTCATCCCCTCTTCGATTCTCCAGCTCCCATGGAGATCCTCGGTTTGGGGGTCAGCCTTGTGTGTCCTTGGCCTCAACCCCGGGGGAGATAGCTCTCTCAGGGCCACCTTCACTATTCCATAATTGGACTGTTGGGTTATGTACTGGGTTGTTGCCAAAAGGTAATGTGCATTTTTATATATATTCTAAAATACCTGCTTTGCCCTTTGAAAGCATGATTTAAATCTAGACTCCAATGATCTATTTACCTTTTTATTTATTTCTCTAGTCATCTCTTGATGCATCCCACTCCTGATGATTGGCTTTAAACGCCATGAAACGCGTAGAGTCTACACTCAGGGTTGCCATTTCAAGTTTGTTTCATCTATGAATTCTATCGCATACCATTTTTACTAACACTGTTATCTGGAATACCTTGTTCACCTTTTTTGTATATCCTTTCATTGCCTGTATCAATTATGTCAATATCTTATAAACAGCGTTTATAAACAACGTGTTTATCAACATGACTACTATTTTTATTATGCCTCAATGTGCATGATTTATGTATTGTATATTATGATGCATTATATATTATTATTATTACTCATGAACTGATGTCTATGCATTTTCTTGATCAGCAATTCTCTATGGCTATACAGCTAAAAAGCCCCTTATGGGGTGGTGATAGTTAATATAATTTAAGGTATCCTAGACCCTCTCAAAGACCTACCCATGCCTCATTTAAAGTCCCACTACCCCTCTCTTTTGCTTTTTTATGCTTATACAGGGATGGAGACATGGTTATGGTAACTGTGGGGCCCAATCAGGTCAACTGTTTTATAATATGTTTATTTGGGTGGAAGACACCCGTTTCCCTTTTTGACCTGTCATGCCCCACCTCACCAACGCAACTACTTAATCTGGGCTTTTAGTCCCAAGAGCTAACTTTATGCTGGCATCCGTTTTCTTAATTTCCCTTTATTTGGTCCATTCAGCAACCTACTTGTTTTTTGGATCACTGGTTATTTCAATTCATTCTCTACCCTCTGTTTAGCTCAGAGATACAGTCCCTTCTTTATCTCTTCCCTTTGTTTGTTTCCATTGCCTGTTTGGTACGCCCCACCCACAGGGTGGGTGGTCCGCTTTGATTGATCTCTCTTCCCCCGGGGTTGCGATGCGCCCAGCTCCTTCTCCCCCACCCATCCCCATCAGCGATGGGGGCGGGGCTAGATCTTGGCGCATCGGCGTCATGCCCAGCATGCCGCAGGTACAGTGTCCTTCCGACGCCGACCTGCGTTATTATGCTCCCTCCATCTCACCTAGGCACTGTATCAATTATGTCAATATCTTATAAACAGCGTTTATAAACAACGTGTTTATCAACATGACTACTATTTTTATTATGCCTCAATGTGCATGATTTATGTATTGTATATTATGATGCATTATATATTATTATTAATACTCATGAACTGATGTCTATGCATTTTCTTGATCAGCGATGGGGGCGGGGCTGGATCTTGGCGCATCGGCGTCATGCCCAGCATGCCGCAGGTACGGTGTCCTTCCGACGCCGACCTGCGTTATTATGCTCCCTCCATCTCACCTAGGCTTGATGGGCGGGGATAAACCACTGCTGAGATCTCTGTGCCTCAGTTGGTTGTCTGCCCCGTCTATTTCTTTGGCCAAACGTGATAGCATGACGTTGGCTGGGACACGCCCCTGGGCTGAGGATACAAAGGTCGGGATGAGCCGGCAGTTTATTTCACACATGTTCTCAGGAGGAGAGGATATATGGGTCTTCATCCACACCTCAGGTAATCAGGCTGTTTCTCTCCCCATTATTACCATCACACACCTATTTACATCATGCTTGATTTCTCTCTATACAGGTGTGCATTATTTATTTATCTTTGTTCACGTCTCTTATTTAATTACCAATACATTGGCAACATGCTAGTATATATTATTTATATACATTTTTTGTTTGTTGGTTTTCACCACCCAGCTATTTTTGGGGAAGGTGTCAGACATACACTCCAGTGCCAGTTTGGTTTTACACTTTACCTCCCTTCATTTACAACATTTTTCTTTTTCTGACACACTCATCCCCACCTCTTTGTTATACATTTTTTCCTACATTTTTTCCTCATTATCTTTATTTTATTTTATTTTTATATTATTTTTTTCTTTTTCTTTTTTATTTATTACAGAACTTCATCTGTGGCCCATACCTGTATGCCTCCTACCTTAGAAGTGTGTTTTAGCTGTCTGGCTCTCTCCTTGGCTGCTGTTCCTCTTCATCCCCTCTTCGATTCTCCAGCTCCCATGGAGATCCTCGGTTTGGGGGTCAGCCTTGTGTGTCCTTGGCCTCAACCCCGGGGGAGATAGCTCTCTCAGGGCCACCTTCACTATTCCATAATTGGACTGTTGGGTTATGTACTGGGTTGTTGCCAAAAGGTAATGTGCATTTTTATATATATTCTAAAATACCTGCTTTGCCCTTTGAAAGCATGATTTAAATCTAGACTCCAATGATCTATTTACCTTTTTATTTATTTCTCTAGTCATCTCTTGATGCATCCCACTCCTGATGATTGGCTTTAAACGCCATGAAACGCGTAGAGTCTACACTCAGGGTTGCCATTTCAAGTTTGTTTCATCTATGAATTCTATCGCATACCATTTTTACTAACACTGTTATCTGGAATACCTTGTTCACCTTTTTTGTATATCCTTTCATTGCCTGTATCAATTATGTCAATATCTTATAAACAGCGTTTATAAACAACGTGTTTATCAACATGACTACTATTTTTATTATGCCTCAATGTGCATGATTTATGTATTGTATATTATGATGCATTATATATTATTATTATTACTCATGAACTGATGTCTATGCATTTTCTTGATCAGCAATTCTCTATGGCTATACAGCTAAAAAGCCCCTTATGGGGTGGTGATAGTTAATATAATTTAAGGTATCCTAGACCCTCTCAAAGACCTACCCATGCCTCATTTAAAGTCCCACTACCCCTCTCTTTTGCTTTTTTATGCTTATACAGGGATGGAGACATGGTTATGGTAACTGTGGGGCCCAATCAGGTCAACTGTTTTATAATTAGCTAGGGTCACCTTAATGTCTCCTATTTGACCTCTCAGGAATAAGTATCGTCCTTCTAAGTCTGTCTTCCTATCTAGGCATTTCCACGGGACTTTAGCTGAAATTAGGATCGAGACCCCTCTAGATTTTGCTTGGCTGTTAGTGGAATGGTAAACGGTGGGGTAATATTTGTTTCTGAGTATAGGTATGGTGTTTTCCCTAAAGTGTGTTTCCTGCAATAGGATGATGTCAGCTCTTAAGCGTCTCATGTCATGGAGCAACATTCGTCTTTTTTCAGGTGTGTTCAGTCCTTTTACGTTTAAAGACACAATTGTTAAAGCATCCATGCTCGCGGATAGGGGGGGATAAAAATTAAAACAATAGGTGGAGGGTCAGTTAAAGACAAAGAAATAAATATAGAGTGACAAAATCTAAAAATAAATAGATTAAAGTAACAAAAAATTAGAGGCCGACACAGAGGTGTGCAGCGTAAAAGGGTACTAATAGTGCAAGAAGAAAAATCCTTGCTGGAGCGCTACCCACATATAATCTGGGTGTACAGCGCCGTCCTAAGTGGGGGAGTGGATAAACCTAGCCGAGGGAGGAGCCCCCAGGCCCAACCGCCCACCCCCGGCAGATGTAAAAATCATATTTCAGATCGGCATAACAATTTTTATCTAGCAACCTATAAATTACCTGAAAGGTACCAACTGGCTCAGATATGGTTTATACATCCGAAAGTAACAGAGCGAAAATAACAACAAGGTGTAAACTCAGATAACATTTCTCGTCTAGTATAACCAGGGGGACCCATATCCCATCTAAAATCCCTCTCCTCTTAACCCGTTTCTCAAACCGGGCCCCGCTCCAGAGTGACCTGCATTTTATGTCTCTCTCGATGACCGAGAGTTTAACTCCCCAGGGTGACCAAGTGATCAATAGAAAAGTAACATGTGGCTCCTGGGCCTCATAAGAAGCCTCCCCCTCCCCCGCATTCCCCAGGCCAAGTCCCAGAGTCTAGATAGCTTGTCTCCCATGATTGTTCATGTTACTTACAGAGCGCCAGTAAGCATGTGCCATGTGTGCCTCACTCGGAAGAGTTTCTTTTCAAATCTGTTGCAGTCTCTGCAGGTTAGAAGTATTGTGGTGAGGTGGCCGTGTAGGGAAATGTAATTGAACGCGGTGATCTTCCGTCTCCCGCATAGGTTATAGTCCAGGCAGGTGTCCCCCTCGAGCAGAGTGGGCTTGAAGAGCGTGGTATAAAACACCGTCCGGATTCCCGCCCTCCCTGGCCACGACTAGGTATAAAGACTCTTCCCCATAATCGGGCAGCCTGAGAGGGGAGGCTGCCCGATATCTCCCTTGTTGCCGTGTGTCACCATTTGCCAGAACCGGGTCACTATACGGGGACAATCTCCCGGGGGGAGGAGGGGGGGGGGCTGGCAGAGTCAAACGTTTGCAAGTGCCCTGAGGAAAGGGTAAGATGGTTAACCGGGACCCCCCTCCTGGGATTTACTCACGTGGGACTTCACCCGAGGCGGATCGGTGTCTTCTCCTTCCTCGCTGATGCGGTGGTAGCGGGCCGCGAGCAGCTGCAAAGCCCGATCTGCCCGGGGGACGTGGTAACATTTGCAGCCAATCTGGCATCTGGATCGGTTCCGCTTCCAAGTAGCGGAAGAGTGCCGGGAGGTCCGCTGTGGTCTGTAGTGTGAATGCAGCAGCTTCCTTGCGGAATGTCACTGACAGAGGATATCCCCATCGGTAGGTGAAGCCCTTCTGTTTCGCCAGGTCGAGGAGGGGTCGCAGCATGGCTCGGCGTCTCAGGGTGGCCCTAGACAAATCAGGCAGAACACGAACTTGTGAACCATGTGTGTCAACATCTCCATGTTCCCAAGCGCGTCGGAGAATGTTCTCTTTTTGGGTGTATCGATGTAGTCTACACACCACATCACGTGGGTTGTTTGGGTCTGTCGGTCTCGGTCCCAGGGTTCTATGCACCCTGTCAAGTTCAATGTTAATATCTGTGTCATCCAGGATAGTTTGAAAAATCCCTGTGACTGCCTCCGCAAGGTTCTCAGGGATTACAGTCTCCGGGATCCCCCTGAGCCGCAGGTTGTTCCGGCGGCTCCGGTCCTCGATATCCTCGAGATGTAATTGAAGGGATATTGCATTTTCTTTGTATTGATCCCGGGAACGTTCTAGTGCCGACACTCTGTCTTCCAGTGAGGATACCGCTGTCTCCCCTGTAGTTACTCTGTCAGAGAGGCTGGATACCTCCCCTCGCACCTCCTGTATATCTCGGCGGTGTGTCTCCTCGAGCCGGAGGATCATCGCCTCAATGTCGGTTTTAGTGGGGAGGGCTTGCAATAGCGCTCGTATGTCTCGATCCACCGTAACCGGTTCCGGAGAGTGTGGTGGTTCCATAGTTCCCAGTATTGGAGGCCTCGGTGTCTCTGATGTCGTTCCAGGTGACTCAGAGGAGAACACAGTTAGGCTGGTAGGGGCCTCTTCTATGGCTGCACGTGGGGATCCTCGTGGCGCCGCAACCCTAGCTCCAGGGGAGAGATCCAGTGGGCTTCTGAGGTATCGATGAATTGCTCCGGAGCTCTTGTTTGAGGGGGTCCCTTTAGTGGTCGCTCTCGTTTTATATTTTTTGGCTGATTTCATGCCGATCTGATGTCTAGAAGTTCGGGGATAGTAGGCCTAGGCCGGGAGCTCACAGAGAAAGCAGCTTCACTCAGCCATGTCCAGGCCACGCCCCCATATGTGGGGAGTTTTGACAGTTTTTAGAAAGTGGGAAATCTGGTTGTACGTGGAGCAATCTGTAGGAGTTAGGTTAAATTGTGCTTGTAGTGTGGGGAATGATTTGATAGTATTGTTTTTATATAGATCAGAAATTAAATTTATGCCCTTGGTGTGCCAATTGGAGACTTTGAGATTGGGGATCGCATGTGCAAGGGTGTTGAAAGGTATGGGAATGTCTATACTATTAAAGGTTAGAGGAGGTAATTTACGAAGGTCCCTCCAGGCAAGTAGAGATGCTTGCATAGTAAGAGGGAGTTTTGGTAAAGAAAATGGTTGCCAGACATCGAGAAACAGAAGGGATTACAAGTTCTTCGTCGGTCTCAAGGTCTGTTCAATATCACTCCACAGAATGTCAGGGTTGGGGCCAAGCCATGCTCCAAGTTGGGCAAGAATGGAGGCCCTGTAATAATCCTGGATATCAACTAGCCCCATGCCCCCTGCCATTCTATGCTTGGCCAAGAGAGTTTTTGAGGACCGTGGCTGTTTAGAGTTCCATACAAATTGTGTGAGTAAGGAGTTTAGGGATCTGAGATGTTTATTGGACAATGGGATAGGAAGTAAATATGTACAGTATCTGTGGCAATAGGAGCATTTTAAATGAGGCCAGGCGGCCCGACCAAGAGAGTTCTATTTTAGCTAATCTCTTAGTTTCTTTGGTTAGTTTGTCTATTAAGGGTATGTAATTGGCATCTGCTAAATCTCGGGTGTTTGCTGTAATTTTTAGGCCTAAATATGATATGTTGGACTTGGCCCACGTATAGGGAAATGTTTTCTGGAGGTGAGATCTGAGAGGGGGTGGTATATTTAATTCTAAGATTACTGATTTTGTAAAGTTGACCTTATAAAAGGAAATCTGGCTAAACTTGTGTAAAGTCGCATGCACGTGGGGTAAGGAAGTTTTGGGGGAGGTTAGGAAGAGGATAATATCATCCACAAATAGGCTGATGTTGTGGGATTGGTTTTGGATAGAGTAACCCGTTATTTTAGGGGGAGTCCTTATTCTCTCAGCAAGTGGCTCTATTAAGAGATTAAAAATAGAAAGGGACAAGGGGCAGCCCCTCCTTGTGCCGTTGATTATTACGAAGGGGTTTGAGAGCATGTTAGATGTGTAGACCTGTGCACATGGTGAGGAATAGAGGGCCAGTATAGCGGATAATATGGGTCCCGTGAAGCCAAATTTTTGAAGGGTAAGGGTCATATAGCCCCAGTGTATCCTGTCGAATGCCTTCTCCGCATCCAAAGATAGGAGCAGAGAAGGCATCCGACAGGTCCTGGCATGATGAACGAGGTCAATGACCCTTCTAGTGGCATCTGATTCTTGTCTGCCAGGGGTAAATCCATTCTGGTCAGGTTTTATGAGGGTAGGTAGTATGAGTCTACGGGCCAAGATTTTAGCATATTACTTAACATCGGTGTTGAGAAGGAATATGGGCCTGAAGTTTGAAGGATTGTTAGGTTCTGTACCTGGTTTGGGAATAGTAACCACATAAGCCTTAAGCATCTCAGAGGGAAATGAGGCGGAGGACATCACATCTGCATAGACTGATTTTAGCGATGGGGATAATATATCTTGAAAGAGTTTAAAATAATCATTGGTTAGCCCATCGGGGCCTGGCGATTTGCCAGATGGAAGTGTTTTTATCGCTTTTATGATCTCTGGCTCTGTGATAGGGGCATTAGGTGATGTGAGTTGTGCCTGGGAGAGAGAAGGGAGGTTAATATCTGCAAGAAAAGATTGTATGCGATCTTCCGTGGGTTGGGGGGGTATTTGGGTCTTTTTCGAGATTGTATAGATTGGAGTAATACTCGGCAAATGAGTTTGCTATTTCTTTTAGGTTGATTATTTTTCTATTATTCACAGAGTGGAGTAGATATAGTATTTTTCTGTAGTTTGAGTCTATGAACAAGAAATTTGCCTGCGCAGTTGCCTGAGGAGTAATGTGATAGTTTGAGAGCATGGACATGTTTATCGTATTGTTCAATTGTTGGTGATTGTTGATTGTTGTGGTGGTACCCTCATGGGTGATTGTCTGTTTCCTCGAGTAACCCCAGAAGTAAGGAATGGTGTGGTTATGCAGAACTTTCGTAACTGGAAGCAGTGATCTGTGTTTTTGCATTGTAAATTGAGAGAGGTCCAGGAACAGTTGTATATGTGAAAATCTTTCTGGCGGTTGAGAGTTCTTACGGAAGGCTGCCATAAGCTGTTCTTTGGTGTGGAAAAAATGGACCCTCATTAGAACATCCCTAGGAATATTGTCGGGGAGATGAGATGGCTTAGGGAGCCGGTGAATTCGATCTATGACCAGATCTGTTTCAGGTATTGAGGGCAGGAACACTGTCATAAGATCTCGGGCATATTGCTGTAATATTGCTTCAATTGCGTGGGATATACATCTGGAATCCCTCGAATCTATATATTATTTCACCTGGACCTATCCTCGAGGTCTGCTACCTTCGCTTTGACCCAGGTGATGTCATCAGGTCATTATGTGCATCTACAAGTGTATTGTGCGATGCTCCAAAATCACCCATTTTTCGTTCAATATGGTCAATCCTTCCTACCAGCTCACCCACTTCAGTTTTAATATTGCTCATGCACTGCATCATATCTGCGTGTAGCGAGGTGCGTTGGGAGACAAGCATGTCTTTGAGGGTAGTATCAAGTATGGGTTTGTTAGCTGTGGGGAATTCAGTGATAGGGTTAACCACTTCTCTACCCGGCTATTGTCAAATGACGTCCACAGATGGGATCTCCGATCCTGGGTGGACATCATATGACGGCCTGGGCTTCCCGGCCACCTAGGGGGCGCGCGGGTGCGTGTGCCCGGCGGCCACGATGTCCGCCAGGCACTCGCAATTGCCCATTAACCGGGCCGGACCGTGGATCTGTGTGTAAACACACAGATCCACGTCCTGTCAGTTGAGAGGAGACCGATCTGTGTTCCGAGTACAGCGGAACACTGATTGGTCTCCTCCCCTTGAACGTCCCCGCCCCCTACAGTTAGAATCATTCCCTAGGAAACATATTTAACCCCTTGTGTCCCCCTAGTGGTTAACCCCTTCACTGCCTGTCACATTTACACAGTAATCAATGCAATTTTATAGCATTGATCGCTGTATACATGTGAATGGTCCCAAAAATGTGTCAAAAGTGTCCGATGTGAATGGTACCAAAAATATGTAGAAGAATACGTATCGGCCGAAACTGAAGAAAAAATTTGTTTTTTAAAAAAAAAAATTGGGATATTTATTATAGCAAAAAGTTAAAAATATTGTTGCTCTTCTTTTGTTTATAGCGCAAAAAATAAAAACCGCAGAGGTGATCAAATACCACCAAAAGAAAGCTCTATTTGTGGGGAAAAAAGGACTTCAATTTTTTTTGGGTACAACGTCGCATGACTGTGCAATTGTCGTTTAAAGTGCGACAGCGCTGAAAACTAAAAATTGGCCCGGGAAGGAAGGGGGGTGAAAATGCCCTGTATTGAACCGGTTAATTAGCTCCCTCATGTCTTCCAGGAGTCCTGTTCATTGCTCTCCTGTTGTATGTCATCAGCCATCCTTGGTTTGGACTTGGCTGGACTGCGTAAGAGCAGTGTGGAGGCTCCAGGGAAGTTCCAAGTGTGTCCGCCTTGTGAGCCTGGGCTGGAAGAGGCAGAGAGAGCCACCTGTGGAGGACAGGGAGCTGTCTCCTGCGCCAGCACCATCTTGGTTATGGCCACAGGCTGCCGGGGGGAAAGAAATCAGGGAGTATCTTCGGTTTTGCAGTGTCTTCATTTGCGGGTCATACCTGCAAGTAGAGGGGATGTTTATGTTGCTGGCGGAGGCTGTCTTTCTCCGTGGAGTCACCCATGCTCGTGCCGATACCCGTTGTTGGAGCAGAGCAGGAAGCTCAAGCGTCCATACAGCAGCGCCATAGCCACGCCCCTCCATAGATCATTTTCATTCACACATGATATAGTATGGTTTCTATGTATGGAGCAGCTGGTGGAAAGGGTGGGCATAGCTAGGCACTCTTGTTATTGAATAAACTTATTGTACACACGATCAGAAATTCCGCCAGCAAAAGTCCGATGTGAGCTTTTGGTCGGAAATTCCAACCGTGTGTATGCTCCATCAGACTTTTGCTGGTGGAATTTCTGCCAGAAAAAGATTGAGAGCAGGTTCTCTATTTTTCCGACGGAAAAAGTTTCTATCGGAAATTCCGATCCTCTGTAACAATTCCGACTCAAAATTCCTACGCATGCTCGGAAACAATTCGACGAATGCTCGCAAGCATTGAACTTCATTTTCTAGGCTGGTCGTAGTGTTGTATGTCACCGCGTTCTTGACAGTCGAAAGTTCAGAGAACTTTTGTGTGACCATGTGTATGCAAGGCAAGCTTGAGCAGAATTCCATCAGAAAAACCATCCAAGGTTTTTCTGACGGAAATTCTGATCGTGTGTACGCGGTGTTAGGCTTTAAGTGTCTTGAAACAGGATCAGCAGGATGTTTCATATAATAGTATATTAGCACAATGCAGTCATTTAAAAGGGGATGGACAAATTACAGTCATTTATTGAGATGGGATTATGCCCCATGACTAATTCTGTTACCACATTTTTTAGGTCTTAAACGTACAGGATCTTTTCTATGCTTATTGTATACACAGTGTTCCATCATGTTAAGAGAGAGTCTTTCAATCATCTACAAAAGGGATATTAAATATTAGATTGCCATCAAACATTACCATAAATGTCAACGTTCTTATTTTATTTATTGGATTACCTTTCCATGATGTCTCTGTTAAGTTGGGAAGAGTACACAGAAAAATAAGATCAGAAGTATAGAGACAGAGTTAAGGAGAGGATAGAGAATTCATATTAAGCCTAGTGAAAACAATGAGATTATCGGATGGTTAATCGTACATTTATTTTTGCATGCTAGTTTCCATATTGAAAATGAAGAGGTTACTAAAGTACAAAAATTCCCGTACGACAGAATAAAAATTCAGAAGTGCTGTAATGTATTTTAATGTGTTTGTATTGTATTTTCAGACGAAAACTGTACTAATTAAATAAAAATCGTACAATCTAGTATCGTATGGGAAAAACGTTTGTGTTTGTCTCTTCGGATAATTTTGGACCAAAGATGTGTATTAACGTTCAGATTATCGTACAATTGATTCAAAAGCCGTATTTTTGTAAGATTTTCTGATCATGTGCACAGGCCTTTAAAAAGAGATAGGATAGTTGAATTAATGATCTCAACACACTATAGCCATCTGGACTCAATGTAGATCTACAGTTACTATGAATGTTTACCTAAGATATTTATAACATTCCTGTGGTCATTCCTGAGAAAGATGAGCTGTGGTAGTAGTTTTGGTTCAGAGTGCCACTCACTCTGCAATTCAGCAACCCTAGATTCAGCAAAAGAGCCCCAGACCATCATGCTTCCTCCTCAATGTTTGACAGCTGGCATCACACATTAACCACTTAAGGACCAGCCTCATTTTGGAATTTAGGTGTTTAAATGTTTAAAACAGTTTTTTTTGCTAAAAAATTACGTAGAACCCCTAATTGTTTTTTTTTCTAACACCCTAGAGAATAAAATGGCGGTCATTGCAATACTTTTTTCCACACCGTATTTGCGCAGCGGTCTTACAAGCGCACTTTTTTGGAAAAAATTTCACTTTTTTGAATAAAAAAATAAGACAACGGTAAAGTTAGCCCAATTTTTTTATATTGTGAAAGATAATGTTACGCTAAGTAAATTGATACTCAACATGTCACGCTTCAAAATTGTACCCGCTCGTGGAATGGCATCAAACTTTTACCCTCAAAAATCTCCATAGGCGATGTTTAAAAAATTCTACAGGTTGCATGTTTTGTGTTACAGAGGAGGTTTAGGGCTAGAATTGTTCTAACGATCGTGGCAATACCTCACATGTGTGGTTTGACCAACGTTTTCATATGCGGGCGCTACTCACATATGCGTTCGATTGCTGCGCGCGAGCTCGTCGGGACAGGACGTTTTAAAAAATATATATTTTTCTTATTTATTTTACATGATTTTATTTATTTTTACACTGTTTAAAAAAAAAATTGTGTCACTTTTATTCCTATTACAAGGAATGTAAACATCCCTTGTAATAGAAAAAAGCATGACAGGTCCTCTTAAATATGAGATCTGGGGTCAAAAAGATGCGATCGCCTCCGTCGCTGCCGACAGCTCTGGTAAGCGGCGGAGGGCACCGAATCATGGCAGGGGGCCCCTCTCCCGCCACCGATAAAAGTGATCTCGCGGTGAATCCGCCGTAGAGACCACTTTTATCTTGTAGCCGACCGCTGGCCAAAAAGGGGATACCGGGGTTATGAGGTTAGCTACTGCCATAACAACAATATCCTACCCCAAAAAAGTAACGTACATCGGCGTGCGGCGGTCGGCAAGTGGTTAAGAAATTATCTTTTCACCTACTCGGCGATGCACAAAGATCCTGCATGATGAATTGAGGATCTCAAATTTTTATTCAGCTGCCCATAAGACCTTCCTCCAGTCTTCAGTAGTCCACTTGTGGTGCTTCATTATTTTGCCATCTTAGCAATGGCTTTCTTACAGCCTCTCAACCTGTCAAACCTGCAGCTCATAGTCTTCTATTCACAGTTGAAACTGAGACTTGCTTACTTTGAACAGTGGTAGGCTGTGTTCTGTGAACCACCTGTCATGCAAGCTGTTGACTCTCAGAGACTTGTCTTCTGATTCTGTTGTGGCTTTGAGTCTGCCAGACCTCCTTTTGCCAGAGTTGCTTCCAGTGTCCAAGTACCTTTGATGGTGTGGGAAACTGTACTCACTATATACTGCACTACTTCCTGAAGTACAACACTGTCCAAATATTGCTTAACCACTTGAGCCCCGGAAGGATTTACCCCCTTCCTGACCAGAGCACTTTTTGCAATTCGGTACTGCGTCGCTTTAACTGACAATTGCGCGTTTGTGCGACGTTGTACCCAAACAAAATTGACGTCTTTTTTTCACACTAATAAAGCTTTCTTTTGGTGGTATTTGATCGCCTCTGCGGTTTTTATTTTTTGCGATATAAACAAAAAAAAGAGTGACAATTTTGAAAAAAATGCATTACATAGTTACATAGTTACATAGTTACATAGTAGGTGAGGTTGAAAAAAGACACAAGTCCATCAAGTCCAACCTATGTGTGTGATAATGTGTCAGTATTACATTACATATCCCTGTATATTGCGGTCATTCAGGTGATTATCTAATAGTTTCTTGAAGCTATCAATGCTCCCCGCTGAGACCACCGCCTGTGGAAGGGAATTCCACATCCTTACCGTTCTTACAGTAAAGAACCCTCTACGTAGTTTAAGGTTAAACCTCTTTTCTTCTAATTGTAATGAGTGGCCACGAGTCTTATTAAACTCTCTTCTGCGAAAAAGTTTTATCCCTATTGTGGGGTCACCAGTACAGTATTTGTAAATTGAAATCATATCCCCTCTCAAGCGTCTCTTCTCCAGAGAGAATAAGTTCAGTGCTTGCAACCTTTCCTCATAACTAAGATCCTCCAGACCCTTTATTAGCTTTGTTGCCCTTCTTTGTACTCGCTCCATTTCCAGTACGTCCCTCCTGAGGACTGGTGCCCAGAACTGGACAGCATACTCCAGGTGCGGCCGGACCAGAGTTTTGTAGAGCGGGAGAATTATCGTTTTATCTCTGCAGTTGATCCCCCTTTTAATGCATGCCAATATTCTGTTTGCTTTATTAGCAGCAGTTTGGCATTGCATGCCATTGCTGAGCCTATCATCCACTAGGACCCCCAGGTCCTTTTCCATCCTAGATTCCCCCAGAGGTTCTCCCCCCAGTGTATAGATTGCATTCATATTTTTGCCACCCAAATGCATTATTTTACATTTTTCTACATTGAACCTCATTTGCCATGTAGTCGCCCACCCCATTAATTTGTTCAGGTCTTTTTGCAAGATTTCCACATCCTGCAGAGAAGTTATTGCCCTGCTTAGCTTAGTATCGTCTGCAAATACAGAGATTGAACTCTTTATCCCATCCTCCAGGTCGTTTATGAACAAATTAAATAGGATTGGTCCCAGCACAGAACCCTGGGGAACCCCACTACCCACCCCTGACCATTCTGAGTACTCCCCATTTATCACCACCCTCTGAACACGCCCTTGTAGCCAGTTTTCAATCCATGTACTCACCCTATGGTCCATGCCAACACACCTTATTTTGTATAGTAAACGTTTGTGGGGAACTGTGTCAAATGCTTTTGCAAAATCCAGATACACCACGTCTACGGGCCTTCCTTTATCTAGATGGCAACTCACCTCCTCATAGAAGGTTAATAGATTGGTTTGGCAAGAACAATTCTTCATGAATCCATGCTGATTACTGCTAATGAAATCATTCTTATTACTAAAATCTTGTATATAGTCCCTTATCATCCCCTCCAAGAGTTTACATACTATTGATGTTAGGCTAACTGGTCTGTAATTCCCAGGGATGTTTTTTGGGCCCTTTTTAAATATTGGTGCTACATTGGCTTTTTTCCAATCAGCTGGTACCATTCCAGTCAATAGACTGTCTGTAAATATTAGGAACAACGGTCTGGCAATCACCTGACTGAGTTCCCTAAGTACCCTCGGATGCAAGCCATCTGGTCCCGGTGATTTATTAATGTTAAGTTTCTCAAGTCTAATTTTAATTCCGTCCTCTGTTAACCATGGAGGTGCTTCCTGTGATGTGTCATGAGGATAAACACTGCAGTTTTGGTTACTGAAGCCCCCCGATTCACTTGTGAAGACTGAGGAGAAGAATAAATTCAATACCTTTGCCATCTCCCCATCCTTTGTAACCAGATGTCCTTCCTCATTCTTTATGGGGCCAATATGGTCTGTCCTCCCTTTTTTACTGTTTACATACTTAAAGAATTTCTTGGGATTTCTTTTGCTCTCCTCCGCTATGTGTCTTTCATGTTCTATCTTAGCCATCCTAATTGCACCCTTACATTCCTTATTGCATTCTTTATAAATACTGAGTGCTGAGGATGATCCCTCAACCTTGTATTTTTTGAAGGCCTTCTCCTTTGCTTTTATATGCATTTTTACATCGGAGTTAAGCCATCCAGGATGTTTGTTCGCTCTTTTAAATTTATTACCCAATGGGATACATTGGCTAATGCCCTTATTTAATATGCTCTTAAAGCAAACCCATCTCTCCTCCGTATTCTTTGTTCCTAATATTTTATCCCAATTTATGCCTTTTAGCAAGGTTTGTAGTTTAGGGAAGTTGGCTCTTTTGAAATTCAGTGTCTTTGTGTTCCCTTCATGTTTCCTATTTGTGTGATTTATACTGAAACTAATTGACCTGTGATCGCTGTTACCTAAATTGCCCCGTATTACCACATCTGTTATCAGGTCTGTATTATTGGTAATCAGTAGATCTAGTAATGTTTTATTTCTAGTTGGTGCGTCTACCATCTGACCCATAAAATTGTCCTGCAAAACACTAAGGAACTGGCGAGCCTTAAATGAATGCGCGGTTCCCTCCGCCCAGTCTATGTCTGGATAATTAAAATCCCCCATTATGATAACACTTCCCATCCTTGCTGCTAATCCAATTTGTGATAGGAGATCCATCTCCACTTCCTCCCTCAGGTTTGGGGGCCTATAGCATACTCCCAGTATTATTTTCCCCTTAGCTTCATCCCTTTGGAGCTCTATACCCATAAAGATTCCACCTCCTCCCTAGCCCCCTCAGTGATGTCATCTCTCACACTCACTTGTACATTATTCTTGATATATAGGCATACCCCTCCCCCTTTTTTACCTTCTCTATCCTTGCGGTATAGGGTATACCCTTGAATGTTTGCCAGCCAATCATGAGAGCTGTTGAACCAGGTCTCTGAAATTCCCACAAAATCCAAATCCTCCTTGTACAACCGTATCTCTAGTTCACCCATCTTGTCCGCCATGCTCCTGGCATTGGTGAACATGCCACATAGTTTAGACTGGTCGCATATTGTCCTCGTATTGGGTGTTTCAAGATTGCAACTAGGACTTGCTACTATACTCACCTTGTGTTTTTGTGCTTTGGTTAACCTACCACTAATGCCCCCAATACTACCCTCTGGAATATCTTCCGCGCTGGCTATCACTGTCTCTGGACCCTCCCCCCCATCGCCTAGTTTAAAAACCCCTCTAACTTTTTGGCCATCTTCATTCCCAGCAGATCTGCACCCTCCTCATTTAGGTGCAGTCCGTCCCTTCTATAGTACCGGTTACCGACTGAGAAGTCGGCCCAGTCCTCCAGGAACCCAAACCCCTCCTTACTACACCAGCTCTTCAGCCACTTGTTTACTTCCCTAATCTCCCTCTGCCTTTCTGGTGTGGCTCGATGTACCGGTAGTATTCCTGAGAACACTACCTTGGAGGTCCTTTTCCTCAATTTAGCTCCTAAGTCCCTAAAATCGTTCTTTAGGACACTCCATCTGCCTCTGACTTTGTCATTGGTGCCAACGTGCACCATGACAGCCGGGTCTTCCCCAGCCCCTCCCAGTAATCTGTCCACAAGATCCGTGATGTGCCGAACCCGAGCGCCCGGTAGACAACATACTGTTCGGCGCTTCAGGTCTTGGTTACAGATTGCCCTCTCTGTCCTTCTAAGAATTGAGTCCCCTACCACCAGAATCTGTCTTTCCTTTCCCTTTGCTGCCCCCCCCACTCTCACTGGAGGAGTTCTTCCCCTGGCAGCTAGGAGAGTCCCTCATCTCCAGCAGTGCTGGTCCCTGACTGGTTTCACCAATGTCACTCAATGGAGCGTACTTATTGGGATGCTCCAGTCCTGGAACGGCCTCTCTGGCACTTCCCCCTCTACCCCTCCTGACTGTCACCCATCTACTCTTTGCTAGTGCCTGCACCTCTTTGTCTCCACCCGCCTCTGTGCTGGCCCCTGCCGGCACCTGCCATGTACGTTCCTGGCTCACCTTTAGTATGGAGGGACTTCTCAGTGCTGACAGTTGCTTCCCTAGATTTAGAACCTGGGCTTCCAGGGAAACAATGTGCTTACATTTTGCACAGCAGTATTCGCCCTCGATCGGATGATCAAGGAACGCATACATGCGGCAAGATGTACAAAGAGCCGCCTCTCCACACCCGCCGGGCATCGTACCTATTAAATTTAGTGAGGATTGGGGAATTTTACCCTGTCCAAATTACCTAACAGCTAGCTTCCTGGCACTAATACTCAAGACAATACACAGGTACACAACAAGACAATACACAGGTACACAATACACAGTACTAACGATCCACACACACTACTCAGACAACACTCAGATACTCACACTACACAGGTACTATGACCCCTGTTATAACCTCCTGTTTTAAACTCTTGTGTTTAACTCCCACTTAATCCAGCTCCACTTACACCAAGCTCCACTGCTTCAAACTGAGCACGCTCACACTGAGCCCTGCAACCAGTTAAATAGTCACCTGTGAGCAATTAACCACACCCCTTAATTGATAGACTGATGAAACCAAAAAAAAAAAAAAAGAGCTATTTAAAAAGTGACAGCAAAAGTCAATGGAAAAGCCCCCAAAAAGCACCCCAGCAAACAGCAACAGACAGCAGACAGCAACAGATAGCAGACAGCAACCAAACACCAAGACTTGTATACTCTAACTCTTGTGTTTAACTCCCACTTAATTCAGTTCCACTTACACCAAGCTCCACTGCTTCAAACTGAGCACGCTCACACTGAGCCCTGCAACCAGTTAAATAGTCACCTGTGAGCAATTAACCACACCCCTTAATTGATAGACTGATGAAACCAAAAAAAAAAAGAGCTATTTAAAAAGTGACAGCAAAAGTCAATGGAAAAGCCCCCAAAAAGCACCCCAGCAAACAGCAACAGACAGCAGACAGCAACAGACAGCAGACAGCAACAGACAGCAGACAGCAACCAAACACCAAGACTTGTATACTCTAACTCTTGTGTTTAACTCCCACTTAATTCAGTTCCACTTACACCAAGCTCCACTGCTTCAAACTGAGCACGCTCACACTGAGCCCTGCAACCAGTTAAATAGTCACCTGTGAGCAATTAACCACACCCCTTAATTGATAGACTGATGAAACCAAAAAAAAAAAAAAGAGCTATTTAAAAAGTGACAGCAAAAGTCAATGGAAAAGCCCCCAAAAAGCACCCCAGCAAACAGCAACAGACAGCAGACAGCAACAGACAGCAGACAGCAACAGACAGCAGACAGCAGACAGCAACCAAACACCAAGACTTGTATACTCTAACTCTTGTGTTTAACTCCCACTTAATTCAGTTCCACTTACACCAAGCTCCACTGCTTCAAACTGAGCACGCTCACACTGAGCCCTGCAACCAGTTAAATAGTCACCTGTGAGCAATTAACCACACCCCTTAATTGATAGACTGATGAAACCAAAAAAAAAAAGAGCTATTTAAAAAGTGACAGCAAAAGTCAATGGAAAAGCCCCCAAAAAGCACCCCAGCAAACAGCAACAGACAGCAGACAGCAACAGACAGCAGACAGCAACAGACAGCAGACAGCAGACAGCAACCAAACACCAAGACTTGTATACTCTAACTCTTGTGTTTAACTCCCACTTAATTCAGTTCCACTTACACCAAGCTCCACTGCTTCAAACTGAGCACGCTCACACTGAGCCCTGCAACCAGTTAAATAGTCACCTGTGAGCAATTAACCACACCCCTTAATTGATAGACTGATGAAACCAAAAAAAAAAAGAGCTATTTAAAAAGTGACAGCAAAAGTCAATGGAAAAGCCCCCAAAAAGCACCCCAGCAAACAGCAACAGACAGCAGACAGCAACAGACAGCAGACAGCAACAGACAGCAGACAGCAGACAGCAACCAAACACCAAGACTTGTATACTCTAACTCTTGTGTTTAACTCCCACTTAATTCAGTTCCACTTACACCAAGCTCCACTGCTTCAAACTGAGCACGCTCACACTGAGCCCTGCAACCAGTTAAATAGTCACCTGTGAGCAATTAACCACACCCCTTAATTGATAGACTGATGAAACCAAAAAAAAAAAAGAGCTATTTAAAAAGTGACAGCAAAAGTCAATGGAAAAGCCCCCAAAAAGCACCCCAGCAAACAGCAACAGACAGCAGACAGCAACAGACAGCAGACAGCAGACAGCAACAGATAGCAGACAGCAACCAAACACCAAGACTTGTATACTCTAACTCTTGTGTTTAACTCCCACTTAATTCAGTTCCACTTACACCAAGCTCCACTGCTTCAAACTGAGCACGCTCACACTGAGCCCTGCAACCAGTTAAATAGTCACCTGTGAGCAATTAACCACACCCCTTAATTGATAGACTGATGAAACCAAAAAAAAAAAAAAGAGCTATTTAAAAAGTGACAGCAAAAGTCAATGGAAAAGCCCCCAAAAAGCACCCCAGCAAACAGCAACAGACAGCAGACAGCAACAGACAGCAGACAGCAACAGACAGCAGACAGCAGACAGCAACCAAACACCAAGACTTGTATACTCTAACTCTTGTGTTTAACTCCCACTTAATTCAGTTCCACTTACACCAAGCTCCACTGCTTCAAACTTTTTGCTATAATAAATATCCCCCAAAAATCTATAAAAAAAACAATTTTTTTTCCTCAGTTTAGGCCGATATTTATTCTTCTACATATTTTTGGTAAAAATAGGCGTATATTGATTGGTTTGCGCAAAAGTTATAGCATCTACAAAATAGGGGATAGTTTTATCGCATTTTTATTTTTAATTTTTTTATTAGTAATGGCAGCGATCTGCGATTTTTGTCGGGACTGCGACATTATGGACACATCGTACATTTTTTACACTATTTTGGGACCATTGTCATTTATACAGCGATCAGTGCTATAAAAATACATTGATTACCAGACATGTGCATTCGTTTTCGTCCGATGCATTTTCGTCCGAATTTTGGGTGTTTTCATTCGTTTCAACAAACGATAACGAACATGCAGAATCTGAAAACCAAAAGATCCGACATAAACAAATGCTTTTTTTTCGTTTTCATTGTGACAACAGTTCTAAATAGATAGGAGATTCGACATGACGCTGACAATAGCGATCTGTGTCCATCGAACCTGTGGTCGAATGTGCCTAACTTTAGCTCTATTAGTTCAAGATTATTCTACATAGAGAGAAAAGATTTGACGTAGAGAGAAAAGATTTGACATTATTGTTCAATTTGAGTTATTACTGTATTAACTATATTTCAATAATTCATATTGATGAGGAAAGTTCCAAGAAAAATCCGTTAAGTTCTCATGTAAAAACTCCAAAATTTATTTAATAATAAAATAGCAAAATGTTACAAAAACAATGTCAAAATTTAGAATCTAAAAATAGATTATTCTTAAAATGAAGTTTAAGGCCCCTTTCACACGAGGCGGACTCCGCTTCCACGGAGTCCGCCTCTGTCCGCCGGCTCAGTGGGAGATCAGTCCGTTGATCTCCGCTGAGCTGGTGGATGACAGGTCCCTCTCTGCTCACTGAGCGGGGAGGGGCTTGTCAGACGCCGCTGCCGCCTATGGAGAGATCGGATGAAAACGGACAGCATGTCCGTTTTCATCAGATCTCACCCGATCTGATCTGCCAGCGACGGACCTGGACGTAGGGCCACCCATCTGCTTTTAGTGGATCGGACCGGGTCGGATGTCAGCGGACATGTCTCCGCTGACATCCGTCGCTCCATAGGCTAACATGGAGCGCCCGTTCAGGTACGCTGTCAAAACTGACAGGCGGACCTGAACGGTCCGATCGCATGAAAGGGACCTAAATCAGATATGTCTGTGTGTAAAAGTAGCATCAATGTCTTCAGATGTATGTGTGTGAGTGTGTCCTCATGGAGAGCTGCAATGGATGTCTTCCTTTGTCCCCTCCTGTTACAAGCTTTTCTACTCCTAAAAAAACAACCCCTCCCTTTTCAATGAAGAAAGTGGTAAAAAGGTTTATTTTTTCCTTACAGTCCCAGAGAAAAACCAGGAACTTACAATGAGCAACATTCCCTCCCACCTTTTTAAAAAGGTGGGTGTCATTCATTCCAACACAGCATGTGAAATACAAAACCATGTCTAATCAAAACATTCCATGGGGATGGCATATCTACTTTGTCAGTGTAAAGTTAAACATATACAATATAAGTTTCTTTTTAACATCTAAAACAAGTACTACATATATCTCAGTATATAGAATGTTCTTAATAATATCCTAAACAAGAAATATTGTAATATAAAGAAATTATGTTCTTTAACTAAAACTAGAAACTAACTAACTAACAACTTAAGTAATATGAATTCTTTCTTGTCATATGATGGAGGAGGTGAAACAAATTGATACCACATGAGAGTTCTACATAGAACTGCTTTTGAACCTCTCCCAAGAAATGCATATGAAGCTTTAAACAAATTTTTACATACACTACCGTTCAAAAGTTTGGGGTCACATTGAAATGTCCTTATTTTTGAAGGAAAAGCACTGTACTTTTAAATGAAGCTAACTTTAAACTAGTCCTAACTTTAAACAAATATACTCTATACATTGCTAATGTGGTAAATGACTATTCTAACTGCAAATGTCTAGTTTTTGGTGCAATATCTACATAGGTGTATAGAGGCCCATTTCCAGCAACTATCACTCCAGTGTTCTAATGGTACAATGTGTTTGCTCATTGGCTCAGAAGGCTAATTGATGATTAGCAAACCCTTGTGCAATCATGTTCACACATCTAAAAACAGTCTAGCTCCTTCCAGAAGCTACAAAACTGACCTTCCTGTGAGCAGATTGAGTTTCTGGAGCATCACATTTGTGGGGTCAATTAAACGCTCAAAATGGCCAGAAAAAGAGAACTTTCATCTGAAACTCGACAGTCTATTCTTGTTCTTAGAAATGAAGGCTATTCCATGCGAGAAATTGTAAAGAAATTGAAGATTTCCTACAACGGTGTGTACTACTCCCTTCAGAGGACAGCACAAACAGGCTCTAACCAGAGTAGAAAAAGAAGTGGGAGGCCGCGTTGCACAACTAAGCAAGAAGATAAGCACATTAGAGTCTCTAGTTTGAGAAACAGACGCCTCACAGGTCCCCAACTGGCATCTTCATTAAATAGTACCCGCAAAACACCAGTGTCAACATCTACAGTGAAGAGGCGGCTGCGGGATTTTGGGCTTCAGGGCAGAGTGGCAAAGAAAAAGCCATATCTGAGACTGGCCAATAAAAGAAAAAGATTAAGATGGGCAAAAGAACACAGACATTGGACAGAGGAAGACTGGAAAAAAGTGTTGTGGACGGATGAATCCAAGTTTGAGGTGTTTGGATCACAAAGAAGAACGTTTGTGAGACGCAGAACAAATGAAAAGATGCTGGAAGAATGCCTGACGCCATCTGTTAAGCATGGTGGAGGTAATGTGATGGTCTGGGGTTGCTTTGGTGCTGGTAAGGTGGGAGCTTTGTACAGGGTAAAAGGGATTCTGAATAAGGAAGGCTATCACTCCATTTTGCAACACCATGCCATACCCAGTGGACAGCGCTTGATTGGAGCCAATTTCATCCTACAACAGGACAATGACCCTAAACACACCTCCAAATTGTGCAAGAACTATTTACAGCAGAAGCAGGCAGCTGGTATTCTATCGGTAATGGAGTGGCCAGCACAGTCACCAGATCTGAACCCCATTGAGCTGTTGTGGGAGCAGCTTGACCGTATGGTACGCCAGAAGTGCCCATCCAACCAATCCAACTTGTGGGAGCTGCTTCTAGAAGCGTGGGGTGCAATTTCTCCAGCTTACCTCAATAAATTAACAGCTAGAATGCCAAAGGTGTGCAATGCTGTAATTGCTGCAAAAGGAGGATTCTTTGATGAAAGCAAAGTTTGATGTAAAAACAATGTTATTTCAAATACAAATCATTATTTCTAACCTTGTCAATGTCTTGACTCTATTTTCTGTTCATTTCACAACGTATGGTGGTGAATAAGTGTGACTTTTCATGGAAAACACAAAATTGTTTGGGTGACCCCAAACTTTTGAACGGTAGTGTAAATATATGTAAAAATCTATATATATATATATATATATATATATATCGCTTTTTCCATATCTAGAATATATGATGATATACATAAGCAAGACAATCATTCTCAAAAGACCCAAATTCATTCATAAACTCTGATATTCTAACACTCCCTCTCAAAATGATAGATTAAACAATCTTATCATTTTCTTAAATCCATATAATTCTAAATCTAAATCAATTTATACCTCAAATGCATCACATTTATATCCATTCATACACTTAGATATTAAGATAATTGACTTGAATATATATTTTTAAATTTAATTCCATATAAGGAAAAGTGAACTTCATAAACCTTTTACTTCATATACCATAAAAAATATTTTCACCCTTATTATTTTCTTTTTCTTTTACCAAATAAATCAACCCCCTTAATTTCATAATTCATAAATGTAACATTATAGGGAAAAGGATTGGCAGGACTTTGCATGAAGCACATGGGAGTAACAAAAAATTAATTGAATAGAATTGCTTTTAATTGGTTCAAATTATCATACATTTTCATATCAAAACATTTAATGCATTTTGCTATATATAAATATCTGTATATTTTATTACAATTCATTAGAACCAAATATTGCACATGAATAAACATTCCAACAAGGAATTAGTATAAATTATGGAATACATGAAATGAATGAGACATGATTATATGGATGAGAATAACTATACAAATTATATCAATGAAAATACCACAAAAATGAGGTTGAAATAAAGAACAAATTGAAATGAAAAGGAACGACCATACAGAGTATTTCATAAATGTATACACATTGGTTGTTGTTAGCCCTACGTGTTTCAAGGCCTTATAGCTTATCATCAGGAGCAAAACCTTGGTAATTGTCTATGGATAAAGAAAACAAAATAAATTATAAAAATAGAATATAAAAAATATTCTAGAAGAAATCAAAGGGCCAACCCAGGACATGGAAGATCCCCCCATGAACTGAATTATCCCACGCACTTACATGTGGGTCCTCGCAATGGCGGTGCAGGCATGGAACTCCAAGACCAGCCAGATAAGGCCCCAACTGGGAGCTGAGGGGACGTGATGCGGCCAGCAAGGCCAAACACGGACAACGCCCCATGTGGGTGTGTATGGTGATGATGTTGAAAGGGGTTGCCACCTTGGTGGGAAAACTCTGCGATGAATGTGACAAAAATGAGTGAAAAACAGTGAAGTATGGAAGAAAAAAAAAAGGGTTGTAATCAAAGGTGAAAAAGTGTAAAGTGAATGGGAAATGTGGATAAAATTACCTGATTCTCAGTGACTGAGAGAGGGAAAAATTGCCTGTGTGCTTCATCTATCCCAGATGGGAGCAGTGTGAACTGTACTGAGTGTGAAACCCAAATGAGGAAGGAGCCCATATAGGCGATGCCGCCGCAAAAACCGCCCCCAACATCATGCGTTGATCCAATGGGGGAGAGGAAAAAAGGAAAGCGCCGTCAACCGGGGAGCCAGACCACCATGGCCCCATAGTCTGAAGCGCCAACTAAGCCACTCCCCCGACGGGTCGACAGATGAAAAACACACAGCCGGCGGCGCCACATCTGAGATGTCAGTGCGCCCGGCTGAGGGTGCATGACGTCGACGCACAGTGGGGAAACCCCCGCCCACCCCACGTCACAACAGGGCGGCGGGAGAGTCTGCAGTGTGCGTCGCAGCTCCCGATCGGGACAAAAGAGGCACGGTCCAACAGAAAACCACGGCCAACACCGACCACTGTGCACAGGGAAGTAAGGGAAAAAAGAACATACTTAATTAATAGATTAAGAAAAAAAAATGATAACTACAGTCTGGTGCTACAAGCTAATGAAAATTAAATTGGAAAGTAATAAAACGGCTAACAAGTAGCCATTTGGAAAATTTGGAAAAATAATAATATTGTTAGTGCCGCCGTGTGCCACCATCCCTAATTGGGTTAGAAAAAAAGTAAAATTAAAAAATTGGGACTTTAAATGAGGTTAGAGGGGGCCGTTGTTCCCTCTAACTAGAATGACTCTATTGTAAGGATGTTTAACCCTTTCAACTCTGAAAATACACTATATGTGATTGTAAAAATTGATGTGTAAAAAATATCTCATCTTGATATAATAAACATGTCCTGTCACATAAAGATGATTATATATATATAAAAACTGCAATATATCTGATGGATAAATTATTTCATCAGAGTGACATGTTCCTCTGTATTTTGTGTAGACAGCAAAATTTTGTCCACATGCTGGAAAATACATTTTGGTCTAAAAAACTTTCTCCAAGCACTTGTGCACTATTCCATCACTGATTTCCATTCCTGGAATTATTCTAGTGAATGCATAAGTTTCTTTATTAAAATTGAAGGCAAGTTTATAATGACAGCTGTTCGTTAATGGTACCGAAAAAAGACTATTGGAGATTTCCAGTACTGAAAATACTTTGGCCTTGGCATCCATGTGCGACATTAAATTTAAATTAGGAACAATAGGTTTGTTATTTGTAATGCATTTATTCAGTGATCTTAAATCAACTGATAAAGAATACGAATCATCAGCATTCTTGATAGGCCAAATACAATTATTTACCACTGATTGTGCCTTCTTTAATATTCCTTGTTGTAAAAATGATTGTACAATGTCAGAAACTGGACCTATTGATTCTTTTTGCAACTTATTTTGAATTTGGGGCTGGATTGGGTCTTGTCCCTCAATTTCTATCTCAATATCTTTAAACAAACCTGTATCCGTTTTGTTCTGACTCCAAAGACTTTTATGTGCTCTTACCGATTATTCCAATTCCAGTTCCTGTGTGTGGCCAATTAAAATCGAAAGACATGTCAGCGACTGCTGTACAAATACTTCCAACATTACTGTACATGGAAGAATCTATTAACATAGATTTGGGCCTAGATGAATCTTTCCATATAGTAGAATTGCTTAAATCAATAACCCAATCTAATTTACTAATCACATCCATGCCTAAAATATTCTCTGTATTTTGGCAACACCAGATGTCTATATTAGTTTTAAAAATTCCTGGAATCTCAAAATTCACATCAAAAACTTTAGCTGCAACTGTATTTTCTTTTCCATTGAAACCAATTAAATTACATTTTGGAGAATCAATATTCACGTGTATTTTTTTTTTTTAGTTAAACTGAGTTCAGATCCTAAAGCTATTAACCATTTAGTATTCTTGCCATTTAATAAACCATGTAACCATGGCCTTCCACTTTCATCTATTAAAAGTGAAGTCACATATTTTAATGTTGGAGGTGACTTAGAACCTTTTTTCCTAAATCCTGATGGTGATGGAAGTAATCCATCCCTCTCATTTTCATCATTGTTTTTCATATTGATTGAACTGTCATTAACAGTCAATGTACTGATCTGTTTGACTTCTGAAGCATAAGGCAAATCAATCAAACTATTATTTGAAGAAGAAAGAATAAATTGCTCAGAAATATGTTCTGTATTTTCTACTTTCAAAGTTTTCCTTTGCGTAGTATGTAGGGAAGTATTTCCTGTCTGCTCTGAAACTTTAGTTACGCCTGTGACGTGTATCTCACCACCTCTGGGTGTGGCCATACACGTGGCAACTCTCTGAATGCCATTTTTCTTTCATCTGTCTAGACTTGTGCTAACAGCATCTTCATCATGGTCCTGGACTATAGACTGCTTAACTGGTACAAAAGATAATTTTGGTTTAAACAAACCTTTCTGTTCACGGTCATCAACCTTGATAGACTGTATATCTTGTACAAAAGACTTCTGCATAGAATCTGCATTAACATTCATAGAGTCTGCATTAACATTAATCTCTAAACCCTTGCTTGACTCTGTTTTAAACTTTACATTAATCTGTAACTCAGACAACTGAATATCCTTTATTTGAATTGCACTCTGCAAATCATCTATAGGTTCTGTCAAAATCTGACAATTAGTACATAAACTATTGTCCTTTGTTTCCCCTTTTGTACCAACTAAATTCCTTTCAGGAACTCCTGATATCATTGTATCATAAACTTTAATTAACTTAATCAAATTCCTAACCTGTTTGCTGAATTTCCTAAATGTAAATTTTGACTTTATTGTATTTTCATATTAGCCTGTAAACATTCATTGAACATGTAACACCATAATTCATCATCTTTAAAAAACTTTGACAGATCTTTAAATTCTAATTTACTCTCACTAGACAATTCATGAATAAATTCCATAACTTACCATGGTAGGACGGCATCCTTCATGTCTTGGCGGGAAATTACGTCATCAAGAAACAGATTTTCTTGCACGTGCGCAGATGTCTCACCAATTCTGATGTTTCTTTTCCTCCCAAGTTCAATTCAATGATGCTGAAAATATTCTCTTTCGATTTCATCTGAAGCTTGACTCATTAGTCAATGTTTGTGCTTATATTCCCTCTCAGCAAGCAGAAGAAGAAATTATCCAAAAAAAGTTCGATATTCGGACAAAAAGAATGTGGCAAGGCTCGCCAGTGTTGAATTTGAGTTATTACTGTATTAATAACTATATTTCAATAATTCATATTGACGAGGAAAGTTCCAAGAAAAATCTGTTAAGTTCTCGCGTATAAACTCCAAAATTGATTCAATAATAAAATTGCAAAATGTTACAAAAACAATGTCAAAATTTAGAAATTAAAAATAGATTATTCTTAACATGAAGTTTAAATCAGATATGTCTGTGTGTAAAAGTAGCATCAATGTCTTAAGATGTATGTGTGTGAGTGTGTCCTCATGGAGAGCTGCAATGGATATCTTCCTTTGTCCCCTCCTGTTACAAGCTTTTCTACTCCTAAAAAACCAATCAATGAAGAAAGTGGTAAAAAGGTTTATTTTTTCCTTATAATCCTACAGAAAAACCAGGGACCTTTCAATGAGCAACATTCCCTCCCACCTTTTTAAAAAGGTTTGTGTCACTCATTCCAACACATGATGTGAAATACAAAACCATGTCTAATCAAAACATTCCATGGGGATGGCATATCTACTTTGTCAGTGTAACGTTAAACATATACAATATAAGTTTCTTTTTAACATCTAAAACAAGCACTACATATATCTCAGTATATAGAATGTTCTTAATAATATCCTAAACAAGAAATATTGTAATATAAAGAAATTATGTTCTTTAACTAAAACTAGTTACAACTTAAGTAATATGAATTCTTTCTTGTCATGTGATGGGGAGGTGAAACAAATTGATATCACATGAGAGTTCTACATAGAACTGCTTTTGAACCTCTCCCAAGAAATGCATATGAAGTTGTAAACAAATCTTTATATAAATACAGTATATGTAAAAATATCTCTCTCTCTCTCTCTCTCTCTCTCTCTCTCTCTCTCTCTCTCTCTCTCTGTATATATATATATATATATATATATATATTTCACTTTATCCATATCTAGAATATATGATGATATACATAAGCAAGTCAATCATTCTCAAAAGACCCAAATTCATTCATAAACTCTGATATTCTAACAATTATAGAGACAATAGCAAAAAAGGTCTAATGTGCCTAACCTAACTCTATTAGTCCAAGATTATTCGACATAGAGAGAAAAGATTTGACATGAAGATTCGACGAAGCAGTCGCCGCGAGCGGACACTTATGGTCAAATGCTCCGCCCATAGGCTATAGAAGAATTCTAATGTTGGTTGACTAGTAATAATAATTAATAAATATAATTATTACTAGTGTCATACAACATTAGAATTCTACTATAGCTTGTAGCAGAACATTCGACCGGAAATGTACGATTGCGGCATCGTACAGTTTAGCTGCTCCAACGAAACAAAATTAATAAAAACGAATTTCGGGGGTGACTATATAAATGTATTTTTCGGACGAAAAACGAAGTTCCAAAACAAAATATTTCAGTGTGCACATGTAAATGACACTGGCCGTGAAGGGGGTTAACCACTAGGGGGCGATGAAGGGGTTAAGTGTGTCCTAGGAAGTGATTCTAACTGTTGGGGGAGGGGCTACAACACATATGACAGCGATCACTGCTCTCGATGACAGAGAGCAGTGATCTCTGTCCTGTCACTAGGCAGAATGGGGAAATGATTTGTTTACAAAAGCATCTCCCCTTTCTACCTCTCTGTGACACGATCGCAGGCACCCAACGGACATCGAGTCTGCGGGACCCGCGGTCACGCAGAATGCGGCGCGCGCATGCCACTTCTTAAAGGGGACGTACCTGTACGCCCTTTTGCCCACCAGCGCCATTCTGCCGACTCCAACATCGTCTGTTTGATCGTTTGCCGAATTGCAAACGATATGGGCCGTTCGCGCCAAATTTGTGTGGCGCGTCACGGCCCATAATTCACTGCGGCATCGCAGTGCATTGCTGGCTGATGATTGGCCAAGCATGCACTATGACCCGCATGTTAGGCCAATCACAGCGCCGTCAGTAGAGAGAGCTGTAATTGGCCAAAGCCACGGTGGCTTTGGCCAATTATGGCTCGGGGGTTTAGAACATGCCCCACACTATATAAGGCCGCCTGCACGGCGGCCCTGTGTAGTGTTTTCCGGCGTGCTGAGAGATAGAGAGAGAGAGAGAGACAGTGTCATTTCATTTGAGTTAGATAAATTAGGCAGGACAGTCAGTCAGTTAGCTGCACTTACAGTGTATTGTGTATATATATGCATCCCAGGTGTTGTATATATATATATATATATATATATATATATATATATATATATATACACTGTATTCAGTTTAGCTAGATCCGTTCCTGTTATCTTCTTACTGACAGGCAGGCTTGTCTTGTTACAGTATTTACAGCTACCTGAGGAAAATTGCTGGTGTTCTTTTGATCCTATTAGTACCACAGTCAGGCAGCTAGACTATTTACAGTTAGTGTAGTGCGTCCTCCTCACAGTGTTCAGCTAAAGCTACAGGTTAGTTTAGTGTAACCTCTACACAGTGTTCAGCTAAAGCTACAAGTTAGTGTAGTGCGTCCTCCTCACAGTGTTCAGCTAAAACTACAAGTTAGTGTAGTGCGACCTATGCACAGTGTTCAGCTAAAGCTACAAGTTAGTGTAGTGCGTCCTCTGAACAGTGTTCATCTAAAGCTACAAGTTAGTGTAGTGCGTCCATCTCACAGTGTTCAGCTAAAGCAACAAGTTAGTGTAGTGCGACCTCTGCACAGTGTTCAGCTAAAGCTACAAGTTGGGTAGTGCGTACTCAGAACAGTGTTCATCTAAAGCTACAAGTTAGTGTAGTGCGTCCACCTCACAGTGTTCAGCTAAAGCTACAAGTTAGCGTAGTGCGACCTCTGCACAGTGTTCAGCTAAAGCTACAAGTTAGTGTAGTGCGTCCTCTGAACAGTGTTCAGCTAAAGCTACAAGTTAGTGTAGTGCGACCTTTGCACAGTGTTCAGCTAAAGCTACCTGTAGAAGGTTGGTGGTGTTTTCCTGATCCTATCACTACCGCAGGCAGCTAAAGTATTTACACGTTAGTGTAGTGCGACCTCTGCACAGTGTTCAGCTAAAGCTACCTGTAGAAGGTTGGTGGTGTTCTCATACTGTAGGTAGGCAGTTGATTTTGCTAGCTGCAGTATCAGTATATATATATATATATATATATATATATATATATATATATATATACCAGCTTAGTGCAGCTACAGGCCATTAGTATGTCTGGAAGGCCAACAAGGAGAGGCAGACAGTCACAAGCCAATAAAAGAGGGCAAGCAGGCTCTGTGTCTAGAGGCAACGGTGCTGGTCATGGAGACGGTGCATCCTCATCAGCACGAGGCCGTGGGGCACGCTTGGCCTTTTTTTCGGCAGCTGGCCGCGTTGAGCCGCAACATGTGGAAGACTTGGTCGAGTGGATGACCAAGCCGTCCTCATCCTCCTCATCCTCCCTCACCCATGCTCAGGGTACTTTGTCTGGCAAAGCAGCTGCCAACGTGGCCTCTTCCCTCGGCTCAATGGCATCAGTGACTCCTTCCCTAGCCCTACCATGTCCTCCTGAGGAGTCCCTTGAACTGTTTGACCATAGTGTTCGGTACATGCTCCAGGAGGATGCCCAGCATTTAGAAGGCTCTGATGATGATACTGAGCTAGATGAAGGCAGTAACGTGAGCACGGACAGAGGGGGTGCCCAAGAAGGACAGCAATCTGGCAGTCATGCTCCTCCTGCTGCAGCATACTGCCAGGTTTGCTCCAGTGATGAGGAGGGAGGGGATGATGAGGTCACTGACTCAACGTGGGTGCCTGATAGGAGAGAGGAGGAGGAGGAGGAGGCACATCACCAAAGAGGCAGGATGCCCTCCAGGGGCCAGCCTAAGGGCAGCACACTGACTGCATCACACCGCAAAGCTCTTCATGTGCAGGGCGCTGCTGTCTCTGCGCGTTATTCCAAAAGCTCTTTGGTGTAGGCCTTTTTTGAGACGAGTGCATCAGATCGCACCGCTGCTATTTGCAACATATGTCTCAAGCGTATCTCGCGTGGCCAAAACATCTCCCACTTGGGCACCACATGCTTGACCAGACATATGTTGACCTGTCATGCAGTTCGTTGGCAAGCATATCTAAAAGACCCACACCAAAGAACAAAGCGGACCTCTCCTTGCTCCTCATCAGCTGAGATCTCCAACCCCACTATACCTTCAGTGCTCTCTGAGACTTGCACTGAGAGGAATGAAGGTGTAAAATTAGGTGTGTCACAGCCAAGTACTTGTGGGCAATCTGCTTTCGGTACACCAATGTCAGATTGTACCAGGCAAATTTCCCTGCCCCAGCTGCTGCACCGCCAAAAGAAGTTCGCTCCCAGCCATACACATGCCCAGCGGTTGAATGCTAGCTTGGCAAAATTGCTAGCACTTCAACTGCTGCCTTTTCAGTTGGTAGAATCTGCCCCCTTCTGTGAGTTTGTGGAATGTGCGGTTCCTCAGTGGCAGGTACCCAAACGCCACTTTTTCTCATGGAAGGCGATTCCGGCTCTCTACCGGCATGTGGAAGGCAAAGTCTTGGCCTTGCTGGACAGGGCAGTCAGTGGTAAGGTGCATATTACCACTTACTCATGGTCCAGCAGGCATGGACAGGGACGTTACCTAAGTTTCACGGCGCATTGGGTCACTCTGCTGGCAGCTGGGAAGGATGCAGGACAAGGTGCAGTAGTTTTGGAGGTTGTTCCACCACCACGCCTCCAAAATGCCACTACTAATGATTGTGACACACCTCTCTCCTCCACCCCCTCCTCTTCTTCTTCCTCCATGGCCTCTTCATGTGCTTTGTCCTCGGAACCAGCGGTGCTCCGTAGCCGTTCAAGGGGCTACGCAAGTACGCAGGCCAAAAGATGCCATGCGGTGCTTGAGCTGGTGTGCTTCGGGGACAGGAGCCACACTGGGGCAAAGGTTCTGTCAGCTCTGCAGGGGCAGGTTCAGAGATGGTTGACGCCACGCCAACTTAAGGCAGGAATGGTGGTTTGCGACAATGGCACCAACCTCCTCTCCGCCCTCTGACAGGGACAACTGACCCATGTGCCCTGTTTGGCTCATGTCCTTAACTTGGTGGTGCAGCGGTTCTTGGGCAGGTACCCGGGCTTACAGGATGTCCTGAGGCAGGCCAGGAAAGTCTGTGTGCATTTCCGCCGGTCATTAAATGCCAGTGCTCGGCTGGCAGACCTCCAAAAGGAATTTAACCTGCCCAAGAACCGCCTAATCTGTGACATGCCCACCAGGTGGAACTCAACGTTGGCCATGCTGCAGCAGCTGCACATGCAGCAGAGGGCCATCAATGAGTACCTGTGCGACTATGGCACAGGACAGGGTCAGGGGAGCTTAGTTTTTTTCCCCACGCCAGTGGGCCATGATCAGGGATGCATGCACTGTCCTGTCACCATTTGAGGAGGCCACGAGGATGGTGAGCAGTGACAGTGCATGCATCAGTGACACAGTCCCCTTTCTCCACCTGTTGGAGCACACGCTGCGTGGAATAATGGACAGGGCACTTGAGGCAGAACAGAGGCAGAAAGAGGAGGACTTCCTTAGCTCTCAAAGCCCCCTTTATCCAGACAGTGTTCCTGCGTGCCGGCCGATCACACAGGAAGAGGAGGAGGAGGAGGAAGATTGTGTCAGTATGGAGGTGGAGCCTGGCACTCAGCATCAGCAGCAGTCTTTAAGGGATCAGTCCCAAGAAACACATGGACTTGTATGTGGCTGGGAGGAGGTGGCTGAGGACCATGTCGTCCTTAGTGACCCAGAGGGTCAGCAAACCTACGCTGCATGGCCTCCCATGGCCTCAGAAAACCTACGCTGCATGGCCTCCCTGATCCTGCAAAGCCTTTGCTAACGATCCTCGTATTCGTGGTATCAAGGAGAAGGACCAATCGATCACACAGGGAGAGGAGGAGGAGGAGGAGGAGAAGGATTATGTCAGTATGGAGGTGGAGCCTTGCACTCAGCATCAGCAGCAGTCTTTAAGGGATCATTTAGAGTCCCAAGAAACCCATGGACTTGTACGTGGCTGGGAGGAGGTGGCTGCGGATCATGTCGTCCTTAGTGACCCAGAGGACTCCAGACCGAATGCCTCAGCAAACCTACGCTGCATGGCCTCCCTGATCCTGCAAAGCCTGCGGAAGGATCCTCGTATTCGTGGTATCAAGGAGAAGGACCAATACTGGCTATCAACCCTCCTTGATCCACGTTTCAAGGATAAGGTTGTGGACCTTATCTTGCCATCGCAGAGGGAGCAGAGGATGAAACATCTTCGGGAGGCCTTGCAGAAAGGTCTGTGCAACGCGTTCCCAGAGACTGGGAGGTTACAAACCCCTGTTTCTGGACAACGTGTTGCTGAGGCTTCGGTCAGTCAAAGAAGGAGCAGTGGAGAAGGTGGCCGTCTGACCGATGCGTTCAGACAATTTTTTAGTCCGCAGCCCCAAGGTATGATCGGTTCCAGCAACCATCGCCAGCGTCTGTTTTACATGGTGCAGGAATACCTAGGGGCAAGATCTGGCTTGGACACCTTTCCCACCGAAAATCCTCTGGGTTACTGGGTCTTGAGGATGGATCACTGGCCAGAGCTTGCACAGTATGCAATTGAGCTACTGGCCTGTCCTGCATCCAGGGTTCTTTCAGAACGCACATTCAGTGCTGCTGGAGGCTTTGTAACCGATCACAGGGTGCGTCTGTCCACCGACTTGGTCGATCGACTGACCTTCATAAAAATGAATCAGTCTTGGATCATCACCAGCTACCAAGCACCTGATGCTGATGTAACCGAATAATTTTTTTTGGAAATGTCAGATCCCTTCAAAGACTGCCTATGCTGATGCTGAGTGAATATCCTGTTATGCTGAGTAATTATCCTCTTCCAACTCAATGATCATGCTGATAGCTTGTAAGGACAATTTTGGTTCTGGGCGCCGCCACCAGTGCCTAAGGCCCAATTTTTAAGCCCCTGTTTAACAGGGGCATGTAATTACAATCTTTGATGCAATTATTTGCAGCAGGACTAGTTCCTGCGCTCCAACTAGAGTATCCGTGAGGGGTTGCAGTGTTGTGGCACCAGCACCAGTGCCTAAGGCCCAATTGTTCAGCCCCTGTTTAACAGGGGCATGTAATTACAATTTTTGATGCAATACTTTGCAACAGGGCTCGTTCCTGTGTTCCAACTAGAGTATCTGTGAGGGGTTGCAGTGTTGTGGCAACAGCACCAGTGCCTAAGGCCCAATTTTTCAGCCCCTGTTTAACAGGGGCGTGTAATTACAATTTTTGATGCAATACTTTGCAGCAGGGCTCGTTCCTGCGTTCCAACTAGAGTATCTGTGAGGAGTTGCAGTGTTGTGGCAACAGCACCAGTGCCTAAGGCCCAATTTTTCAGCCCCTGTTTAACAGGGACGTGTAATTACAATTTTTGATGCAATACTTTGCAGCAGGGCTCGTTCCTGCGTTCCAACTAGAGTATCTGTGAGGGGTTGCAGTGTTGTGGCAACAGCACCAGTGCCTAAGGCCCAATTTTTCAGCCCCTGTTTAACAGGGGCGTGTAATTACAAATTGTGGACAAGAAAAAATTACTCCTGCGCTTGTGAGGGTCTGATTTGATTTTGGGAAGAGTAGTATTGTAAACTGTAATGAAGCTAGAAGAGATGGTAATGCTTGTCCCGCTGCCCAGAGAATGACCCCGGGGTGGTCAGGTAGGCTAAGTGGAGAATGATGGATGAAGGGCGCGTGATCAAGCTCACATCAAAACATGTAAAATTTATTTCAAAGGAAATAAAGAGCAGATAAAAACAGTTGAATAATACCAATACTACGTATCATGCAAACAGGTGACAAAATGTAAAAGACATCAAAAATTAAAAATGGGTTAAAAATATCGAGAGCCCATGTTAAGGCAGGTATTTAGAGTTGGCTAACGCGTTTCGAGGATGACCTCTTCATCAGAGCCTGTTTGAGAACCAGGGTGCAGTCTTTAATCGCCAGTAGGCCAAAGTGTGTACATCAACATGATGGCTAGTTGGACAAAGCGGCCTATGTGATAGTAGATGGTGTGTGGGTTCTCCTTTAAGTATGTAGAGGGATGGTTATGGGGTGGTGTGAACCTGTCACTGGCTGGGTGGAGGGGAGATCTTTTGTCTTGTAGCGCTCCTGGGAAGGTATTGTCCAGTGATTGGAGGATGGAGGGGGGTGGAAGTCTCACGGGAGAATGCTGCAGCCGTGTGTGTTCGCAGCAGTCACTCTGTCTTAAGTGAGGGCTTGTAATTACAATTTTTGATGCAATACTTTGCAGCAGGGCTCGTTCCTACGTTCCAACTAGAGTATCTGTGAAGACTTACAGTGTTGTGCCACCAGTACCACCACCACCACCACCAAAGGCCCAATTTTTCTGGCCCTGTTCAACAGGGGCATGTAATTACAATTCTTGATCTAATATTTCACAGCAGGGCCCATTTCTGCACCGACCAAGAGTAACTGTGAGGACTTACAGTGTGTGCCACCAGCACCACCACCACCACCAAAGGCCCAATTTTTCTGGCCCTGTTCAACAGGGGCATGTAATTACAATTCTTGATCTAATATTTCACAGCAGGGCCCATTTCTGCGCCCACTAAGTGTAACTGTGAAGATTTACAGTGTTGTGGCACCACCATCACCAAAGGCCCAATTTTTCTGACCCTGTTTAACAGGGACATGTATTTACAATTCTTGATCTAATATTTTCACAGCAGGGCCCTGTGATTGCTTACAGTGTTGTGGCCACAACAACACCTAAGGCCCAAATTTCCGCTGAGTATATAGGGCAGGCCCCTACTTTCAAACATCCAACTTACAAACGACTCCTACTTGCAAACGGAAGGAGACAACAGGAAGTGAGATGAAATCTACCCCATAGGAAGGGAAATTCTCTCCTGTAAGAGTTAATATGGGAAAAACGTTTCTCCTTTACACTGATGCTTTATCACCAATCCTTGTTTCACTAAATACCCCAAATTTTCAAAAAATATTTGTCATTGGGACAAAAAGTGAGGTGAAATCTTCTGAAGAGGAGCACAGACAGCAAATCAAATGTCACAGGGGTGATAACCCTTCCCTATGTTTTCCAAAAAGCTTAAAAACAGATTTTTTGGGCTGGAGCTACACTTTGAAAATGTACCAGTTAAAAATTACAAACAGATTCTACTTAACAACAAACCTACAGTCCCTGTCTTGTTTGCATTGCCCGTATACTGCTGTTCAGAGTATATAGGGCCTGGGGGCCCCACACCTTTCCTTTTTTAATTTGGGTGTGGGGGTTCCCCTTAATATCTATACAAGACCCAAAGGGCCTGGCAATGGACTTGGGGGTACCCATGCCGTTTGTCTCACTGATTTTCATCCATATTGCCAGGACACAACATTACATTAAAGCCGCAAGCAGTTTTAAATGACTTTTTTTACTTTAAAAATGACAATTTGTGCAGGGACTGTTCTAAGCACGGGAAACACGCGCCACTTTACAGGCATACTATAGACACCCCCCAGGTACGATATTTAAAGGGATATTTCACTTTTTTTTTTTTTTTACTTTAAGCATCATTAAAACCACTGCTCCCAAAAAAACGGCCATTTTTAAAAGTTTTTTTTGCATTGATACATGTCCCCTGGGGCAGGACCCGGGTCCCCAAACCCTTTTTAGGACAATACTATGAAAATTATCCTTTAAAATGAGCACTTTTGATTTTGAACTTTCGAGTCCCATAGACGTCAATGGGGTTCTAACGTTCGTGCAAATTTTCAGTCCGTTCGCAGGTTCTAGTGTGAACCGAACCGGGGGGTGTTCAGCTCATCCCTAGTCAGCAGAATGGCACGGCTGGGCAAAGTAACGTACCTGTACGTTACTTTGAATTTCCCGCCATGTACACGCGCCTGCCACGAGCTCCATGACCATGCCCGCGGGACCCACAGACTCGGTCGACGCTGGGATACCCGCAATCGTGTCACGGAGCTAAAGAACGGAGAGATGCCGATGTAAACAGCATCTCCCCGTTCTGCCTAGTGACAGGACACTGATCGTCTGCTCCCTGTCATCGGGAGCAGCGATCAGTGTCATGTCACTGCTAGCCCATCCCCCCCACAGTTACAATCACTGCCCATGACACACTTAACCCCTCCCCGCCCCCTAGTGGTTAACCCCTTCACTGCCAGTTACATTTTTACAGTAATCAATGCAATTTTATAGCATTGATCGCTGTATTAATGCCAATGGTCCCAAAAATGTGTCAAAATTGTCCGATGTGTGCGCAATAATGTCGCAGTCACTTAAAAAATCATTGATCACCGCCATTATTAGTAAAAAAAAATATATATATATATAAATGCCATAAAACTATCCCATCTTTTGCATACGCTATAACTCTTCAAACCAATCAATAAACGCTTATTGCGATTTTTTTTTACCAAAAATATGTCGAAAAATATGTATCGGCCTAAACTGAGGAAAAAAAAATGTTTTTTTATATATTTTTGGGGGATATTTATTATAGTAAAAAGTAAAAAATAATGTGTTTTTTTCAAAATTGTCGCTCTTTTTTTGTTTATAGCGCAAAACAAAACGCAGAGGTGATCAAATACCACCAAAAGAAAGCTCTATTTATGGAAAAAAAAGGATGTCAATATTGTTTGGGAGCCACGTCGCACGGTCGCGCAATTGTCAGTTAAAGCGACGCAGTGCCGAATCGCAAAAAGTGCTCTGGTCAGGAAGGGGGTAAATTCTTCCGGGGCTGAAGTTTACCTTATTCACTTGACTTGAACTGTTTAACTTTCAATAACGGAAAAATGGGGGTACATATATATTGTATGTATGTATGTGTATATATAAATACATATAGATATATATATATAGATATATATATATATATATATATAGATATATATATAGATATATATATATCTATATATATATATATATATATATACAGATATATATAGCTATATATCTATATATACAGTATCTATATAAAGATATATATACACATGTAATCTGGGGTTCCTCAGAATGTGAGAATAAATGTGAGAATAAATCCAGTCAAAAAAAAGTATTAATGAATAATTATAATCATAGATTGAAAATGTATTTATAGCTTTAGAAGAAAGCACATGAATAAAAACTGACTATAAATTATTCCAAATATTAATTTGGCTTGTGGGTGTCAAACTCATTTAGTTTGTAGGCACACATTAATAATTTAATCATTTTTTGAACCTATTTGAATATGTTATTTTAGTATTTGTTTAAGTTGATGAAGTCCATATGCTTGCAGTGTTTGAAGCAAGAATGTTAGGTGAGATATTTATATGTTAAATGTTCTAAAGAAATGCCCTTTAATAATAATCTGATGCAATCTGATCTGTTTTATTTTGATGCTATATAAATGCTACAAGTATACTTTAACTGTTAAATCTAATATTGATTGCAGTAATTCAAATATTGGCAAATAGATGTGTAAATGGATACCAATTATTCTCTTTTGTAAAGACAAAATAACAAAGGGTTCTTGTCTAAGTTAAACACTTCAGCCCCGGACCATTTGGCTGGCCAAAGACCAGAGGACTTTTTACAATTTGTCACTGCACTGCTTTAACTGGTAATTGCGTGGTCATGCAATGTTGTACCCAAACGAAATTTGTGTCCTTTTCTTCCCAAAAATAGAGCTTTCTTTTGATGGTATTTGATTGACTCTGCGATTTTTATTTTTTGCAATATAAACGGAAAAATCCCGAAAATTTTGAAAAAAATGATATTTCTTTTGTTATAAGAAAAATCCAATAAACTCAATTTTAGTCATACATTTAGGCCAAAATGTATTCAGCCACATGTCTTTGGTAAAAAAAATGTCAATATGCGTATATTTATTGGTTTGCGCAAAAGTTATAGCGTCTACAAACTAGGGTACATATTCTGGAATTTACGCAGCTTTTAGTTTATGACTGCCTATCTCATTTCTTGAAGTGCTAAAATGGCAGGGCAGTACAAAACCCCTCCAAATGACCCCATTTTGGAAAGTAGACACCTTAAAGCGGAGTTCCACACAAAAATGGAACTTCCGCTTTTCGTAACCCTCCCCCCCTCTGGTGTCACATTTGGCACCTTTCAGGGGGGAGGGGGGTGCAGATACCTGTCAAAGACAGGTATTTGCACCCACTTCCGGCATAGACTCCCATGGGAGTCTATGCCTCTTCCCGTCCCGACCGCGCTGTCTGCTGGGAACACACAGCTCCCAGCAGAGAGCAGGGACCACTAGGGACGCGCAGCGCGACTCGCGCATGCGCAGTAGGGAACCGGGAAGTGAAGCCGCAACGCTTCACTTCCTGATTCCCTCACCTAGGATGGCGGCGGCAGCTGCCGAGAACCGAGCGGGTTCTCGGCGTCCCCTGCCGACATCGCTGGACCCCGGGACAGGTAAGTGGCAATGTATTAAAAGTCAGCAGCTGCAGTATTTGTAGCTGCTGGCTTTTAATATTTTTTTTTTTGGCGGTGTGGGTGAACCCCCGCTTTAAGGAAATTGCTAAGAGGCATGTTGAGCCCATTGAAGCCTAGCCGCATACGGGGCCCCAAAAACCAATCACCGCCTTCAGGATTTCTAAGGGCGTAGATTTTTGATTTCACTCCTCACTACCTATCACAGTTTTGAAGGCCATAAAATGCCAAGATGGCACAACCCCCCCCCCAAATGACCCCATTTTGGAAAGTAGACACCCCAAGCTATTTGCTGAGAGGCATGTTGAGTCCATGGAATATTTTATATTTTGCCACAAGTTGCGGGAAAATGACAAACTTTTTTTTTTTGCATAATGTTGTCACTAAATGATATATTGCTCAAACATGTCATGGGCATATGTGGAATTACACCCCAAAATACATTCTGCTGCTTCTCCTGAGTACAGGGATACCACATGTGTGGGACGTTTTGGCAGTCTAGCCGCGTACAGCTAAAATATAAAATATTCCATGGACTCAACATGCCTCTCAGCAAATAGCTTGGGGTGTCTACTTTCCAAAATGGGGTGATTTGGGGGGGGTTTGTGCCATCTTGGCATTTTATGGCCTTCAAAACTGTGATAGGTAGTGTGGAGTGAAATAAAAAATTTACGCCCTTAGAAATCCTGAAGGTGGTGCTTGGTTTTCGCGGTCCCGTACACGGCTAGGCTCCCAAAAAGTCTCATACATGTGGTATCCTTGTACTCAGGAGAAGCAACAGAATGTATTTTGGGGCGTAATTTCACATATGCCCATGGCATGTTTGAGCAATATATCATTTAGTGACAACTTTGTGCAAAAAAAAAAGTTTGTCATTTTCCCGCAACTTGTGGCAAAATATAAAATATTCCATGGACTCAACATGCCTCTCAGCAAATAGCTTGGGGTGTCTACTTTCCAAAATGGGGTCATTTGGGGGGATTTGTGCCATCTTGGCATTTTATGGCCTTCAAAACTGTGATAGGTAGTGAGGAGTGAAATAAAAAATCTACACATTTAGAAATCCTGAAGGCGGTGATTGGTTTTTGGGGCCCCGTATGCGGCTAGGCTCCCAAAAAGTCCCACACATGTGGTATCCCTATACTGAGGAGAAACAGAAAAATGTATTTTGGGGTGCAATTCCACATTTAACCATGGCATGTGTGAGCAATATATCATTGAGTATACAAAAGTTAAGTACAGCGCTGCGCTAGAAGTAAACAGCAGCCGACACACCCGTAGACTCAGGATTAAACTAACAATGGAAATTCAAAAAGTGTGGCGCTATAAACTCCGTAAGTAAGAAATAAATGAAATTAATCTAAATACTAAAACACTCTTAAATATTAAGTGATTACAAAGCAAACATTTCAGTGTGAACCAAAAAGTGCTTACGTGAATAAATGTGACTAGTGAACAAAATAATAGCACTTAAATACATTCACTAAATACAATGATAAGTGAAAAAACATCACAAAATGGTATTAAATATAAAGTCCATATCATAATGAGTGAGAAAAAAATATAAGCAAAAAATCTGTGATAACGGTGCATAAACGATGATGAACAAGTGTCTCCTGAGCATGCAGAGGGGTTGTTTAGACCCAGCAACCTGGTAGGTGAATGGACCGCAGGGAGACCAGAAGTGCACAAAAGATTGAAATCAGTGCCAGGACCATCACCAGGAATCATGGAGGCTTACCAGAGATAGTGGCCTGAAATAGCATATGCCAAAACAGGTCAAAAAGGCTTGATGACCGACAGGTCTGAGTGTTATATCTGGTCAGATGTCATCATCACACAGAAAAGGGGGGAAGGAATCAGCACGGCTTACTCTTCAATGGATACACCATAAGCCAAGCGAATAATTTATGTGGCATGTGAGGGATAAAAACACTCACATAGCGTGATAACGTTTATAAACTTGGATTTATTAAAATAGCGAATAAAAACAGACTCACATTTTTAGAAGATAAAAACAGCATGTAGATCGTGTAGCAGTAGTCATGAGAGGTCCACCCGACATGTTTCAACTAAACAGTCATCATCTGCAGCCTGTGGGCTGAACAAAAAAAGAGATTGATCTGTGGGTATGCCCACCATTAGAATACCTCCCTTCATCCCTTCATCCACCCACTTCTAATGATGGGCATAGGTGCACCGTTTATATATGCCGAAGCATGGGGGCATCCGCCCCAAAAGATAGGAGCAAATCGCTCCTCCGCCCCTGCTGCCCCATGCTTCAGTATATATGCTCTTTTTTTTAACTGTGGTGGTGAAATGTGGTAGTGTAATCACCTCCTACAGCGCTGGAGTCACGGCTTTATGTATCATGGGAGCAAACGCTGTTGCTGTCAAGATAAATAAATCCGCGCTGCAGCTGAATGGCGTACCTGCTAAGCAAATGATGGTTAACAATAAAACAAAGTAACATTACAGTATAACAGTAAGACTTACTAAACCTGCAAAGCAAATACAAAAAAAATAGTAAAAAATAAAACATTTTTTAACGCAACCTGTGCCTAAAATATATATATGCCGAAGCATGGGAGCATCCACCCACCCCTGCTGCCCCCATGCTTCGGCATATATGCTGAAGTATGTAACTGTGGTGGTGAAATCATCTCTGACAGCACTGGAGTCAAGGCTTAATGTATCGTGGGAGCAAACACTGTTGCTGTCAAGATAAATAAATCTGCGCTGCAGCTGAATGGCGTACCTGAAAACAAAAAAACGGTTAACAAGAAAACACAGTAAACAGTATAAAAGTATAAAGTAGGGGGGCGTGGCTTGGCGCGCAGCGAGGATGGCAGCTTAACTCCAGAGCTCCGCCAGACGTTAGGCCCAAGCACATCTTTTCTGCACTCAGCACAGAGGATGAGCAGACAAACCAAACACCCTCATCACACCCGATCACGGAGATCCATGGCTTCGAGCGCTGGGAGAGATACAGTGGCTTGCGAAAGTATTCGGCCCCCTTGAACTTTTCAACCTTTTGCCACATTTCAGGCTTCAAACATAAAGATATAAAATTTAAATTTTTGTGAAGAATCACCAACAAGTGGGACACAATTGTGAAGTGGAACGAAATCTATTGGATATTTTAAACTTTTTTAGCATTAAAAAACTGAAAAGTGGTGCGTGCAAAATTATTCGGCCCCTTTACTTTCAGTGCAGCAAACTCACTCCAGTTGTTCAGCGAGGATCTCTGAATGATCCAATGTTGTCCTAAATGACTGATGGTGATAAATAGAATCCACCTGTGTGTAATCAAGTCTCTGTATAAATGTACCTGCTCTGTGATAGTCTCAGGGTTCTGTTGAAAGCGCAGAGCATCATGAAGACCAAGGAACACACCAGGCAGGTCCGTAATACTGTTGTGGAGAAGTTTAAAGCCGGATTTGGATACAAAAAGATTTCCCAAGCTTTAAACATCCCAAGGAGCACTGTGCAAGCGATCATTTTGAAATGGAAGGAGTATCAGACCACTGCAAATCTACCAAGACCTGGCTGTCCCTCTAAACTTTCAGCTCAGACAAGGAGAAGACTGATCAGAGATGCAGCCAAGAGGCCCATGATCACTCTGGATGAACTGCAGAGAACTACAGCTGAGGTGGGAGAGTCTGTCCATAGGACAACAATCAGTCGTACACTGCACAAATCTGGCCTTTATGGAAGAGTGGCAAGAAGAAAGCCATTTCTCAAAGATATCCATAAAAAGTCTCGTCTAAAGTTTGCCACAAGCCACCTGGGAGACACACGAAACATGTGGAAGAAGGTGCTCTGGTCCGATGAAACCAAAATCGAACTTTTTGGCCACAATGCAAAACGATATGTTTGGCGTAAAAGCAACACAGCTCATCACACTCAACACACCATCCCCACCGTGAAACATGGTGGTGGCAGCATCATGGTTTGGGCCTGCTTTTCTTCAGCAGGGACAGGGAAGATGGTTAAAATTGAGGGGAAGATGGATGCAGCCAAATACAGGACCATTCTGGATGAAAACCTGTTGGAGTCTGCAAAAGACCTGAAACTGGGACGGAGATTTATCTTCCAACAAGACAATGATCCCAAACATACAGCAAAATGTACAAAGGAATGGTTCACAAATAAACGTATCCAGGTGTTAGAATGGCCAAGTCAAAGTCCAGACCTGAATCCAATCGAGAATCTGTGGAAAGAGCTGAAAACTGCTGTTCACAAACGCTCTCCATCCAACCTCACTGAGCTCAAGCTGTTTTGCAAGGAAGAATGGGCAAGAATTTCAGTCTCTCGATGTGCAAAACTGATAGAGACATACCCCAAGCGACTTGCAGCTGTAATCGCAGCAAAAGGTGGCTCTACAAAGTATTAACGCAAGGGGGCCGAATAATTTTGCACGCCCCACTTTTCATTTTTTTATTAGTTAAAAAAGTTTCAAAAATCCAAAAGATTTCGTTCCACTTCACAATTGTGTCCCACTTGTTGGTGATTCTTCACAAAAAATAAAAATTTTATATCTTTATGTTTGAAGCCTGAAATGTGGCAAAAGGTTGAAAAGTTCAAGGGGGCCGAATACTTTCGCAAGCCACTGTATCTCTGACATTTTCAGGAACCAGGCCGCGGCTCTGAAAGATATGGAGGGGGGCAAGATGGCGCCGGTACACGCGGACGATTAATTCAGTGAGGACTCTCAGTCGGCAGCAGAGGAGTACGGTAGGAGAAGCTCACGAGCGGGTCATCCCCTCACGTATGAAGACATGTCAGGCTTCGCAGCCGACATAAAGGCCTCATTTTCTGCTGCAATTACAGACCTCAAAACCAGCCTATTAGTACTACAAGAAAAGATGGCCGCTGAAGAAACAGCAAGGAAGCAGAGGGACACCAGAATCCATAGACTGGATAAAGTTACTTCCTCCCATGCACGCCATTTCATAGAAATGAATAGGCATTTAGAGGATCTCGACAACAGAGGAAGACGCAATAATATAAGAGTCCGAGGCATCCCCGAATCTGTCCTGGCTGATCAAATCCCCTCAGTCTTACAGAGAGTTTTCAACAGCCTCTTAGAAAAGCCTGAAGACACAGAAATGGAGTTTGTGCGGGCACACAGAGCTCTGAGAGCCAGGGGTCCAGACACTTTGCCCCCAAGAGACATAATTTGCTGCTTGCAAAACTTTGCACTCAAGGAGGAAATAATGTTTAAAGCCCGCAGGAATGACCAAATCATTTTCAACGGAGAATGCATTAAACTATTTCAAGATTTATCTCAGATCACATTGAAAAATCGAAGGGCTTTGCGATCTCTACTGGATAAACTGAGGGAGAAAGAGATCAGATACACTTGGCGCTTTCCCTTCACCCTATTGGTCACTTTTGACGGCAGACAGCACACGCTTCGCACGCCAGAAGACCTCCCGGATTTTTGTGACGCACTTCAACTTGGAGTAATTGAGCTCCCGGACTGGTACCAGGAGTTTATCATCACGCCCCAAGTACGGAGCCCTCTACGCTCTCCTCTAAATACGCCTGAAAAACAACATACAAAGAAACAGAAGCACTTTCGTCTGGATCCACAGTCTAGTGGCACGCCATGCAGCCGCTCACATCCCGCTGGAAGCATGATGGAGGAACGAGCATAACAGCTTCAGTTATACCGACACATAGTTATGTCTATGGGAATCGTGTCTACCAATGTTTCATGGACAGCTTCCATACAAGCGGTTTGGGTTTATTTTTGAGAAAACACGGGTCCGCTTTATGGTCCTTTTTTTATTTTTCTCATTTATTCGTTCCCTTTTTTGTTTTTTCTTAATTTGCCTCGAACCCTGACGCTAACAGACCCGATTTGAGCTGAGTTACTCACATATCCCATGGACATGTATGGTCTTAAGTTAAGTATAACCAATCTCAGCTTGACTAACATATCTAAATGCACCGATAAGGCTTTTAGGAGCGGACTTTCTGCTTATTGCAACACTCCTAACAGACACATCTAAGCATGAAAGAAAAGCTGCAGTGTGTTTGAAACGGTCTTTGGGTTTTTTCTATTTTTTATTTTTTTTGACCTAGGTGTCTTCACCTCTCGTTTATGATATACTCATTGGCTGTGTCCTCCTCTGATGGTTGGGAGACAGTTAGGGATATGGGTCGCGGCTTACCTCAAGCTTCACGGGGGCTCTGTTTCATACTCAGATTGCACCTGTGGGGATTGGGGGGCTCCGTGCTCACCATACAATTCTCCTAGAAGAACGCTGGGCTCAGCCATAGTCACAGACAACAGTTGTACAATTAACCCTTAATTTGCAAATCATAACCGCTTAACAGGGTGGCAAGAGAATTGAGCCTATAGATGGCTGACTATTGTTATTATTGAGTTCCTTTTTTTTTGTTTTCTTTAATTGTTGTTTAACTAGTTTTATAGTGCAGATCAGACCTTTTAGCACTTTAAATGAGAATATTAGGCCATAGTCTGGCCAGGCTTGGTTCACCTACTGTTGAACAACACCTAGCTTCCACAGACTATTTTGACATCCGCGTCACGGGTGGATAGGTGTTTGCTCTCAGGGGTCCCCCTCGCTGGGTTCCTTCCCCAACCCCACAATAGTGTGTGCGGTGGGTAACGATTGTGCCCATTGACCCACACTAAATTTGATCCTCCAGGGTGTACCATTTCGCCCGAGGAGGAAGTACCTAGATCTTCTCCACTCTCACTTCTCTAACCTAACTCCTTACTTCCTCTCCTACCCCACTCTGGGATATATATCCTATATATATATATATACCTGTACAGAGCAATAAAACCCTCAGACGGCGGATATATATCTGTTGTCCGCATATTCCTCACTATACGGTATATAACTTTACATTGCTTTATTTTTATTTTATTTTTTTCTCTCAGTTAATTTAATTTTAATTTTATTTAATTTAAGTTAACCTAATCCCTTTTTTTCTTTGTTTTTTTGTTTGACTGTGCTCCCCACTGAGCAGGGTACAGGGGATTATTGGATCATCTCTCTCTGACTCCTCACCATGGCTTACTCAGGTTTAGGACGTAAACCCACAATCATCTCACACAACGTGAGGGGTTTGAACATCCCTGAGAAGAGATCCTCTCTCCTTAGGGAACTAAAGAAAGGTAGGCCCAATTTTGTTTTCCTCCAGGAAACACACTTCCAAACGAATCATATACCAAAACTAACTGACAGATACTTTACAGAGGCACACCATGCTACACACAATACTTCTAAATCCAAAGGGGTTTCAATTCTAATCAGCAAAGACGCAAAATTTGACTTAACAGATAAAATAGTAGATCCTGAAGGAAGATTTATCTTCCTGAAGGGATCATGTCATGGAAATATCATAACTTTGGCCAACGTATACTTCCCGAACTCAGGGCAAATCACATTTTGTCAGAAGATGATTGCAGCACTGACGAGTTTTCATGCGGGACGCGTGATACTAGGTGGGGATTTTAACGTCCCTCTTAACCCTTCTGAAGACACTTCCACTGGGAAAACATATCTCACATATAAAATTCTCAAAAAAATAAAAAATTTAATAAATTCCTTATCACTGATAGACACATGGCGATTTTTACACCCAGAGGATCTTGATTACACCTTTTACTCGATACCACATAACCGACACGCGAGAATAGACTTCTTATTCATCTCACAAAGGGACCTTGACACATTAAGCGCGGCAAACATAGGCATACAGTCCATCTCTGACCATGCCCCAATAGCCATTACACTGAACATATTAGAACCCATCATGAAATCCAGCACGTGGAGATTAAATTCGTCACTTTTAACGGACCCACTCTTACTACCAAAACTGACGTCATCATTAAGAGAATATTTTACACTCAACGTCACCCCGACAGCAGACCCCTTAATGGTCTGGCAGGCCCACAAATGTTACATCAGAGGGGAACTGATACGTATGGGCACACGAAGGAAAAAAGAAACGGAGTTGGAAATAAATAAACTGACGAACAAAATACGTGACTTAGAAACTCAACATAAGCAATCACTTACTACCCAATCAGCGACATTATTATTGGAAACAAGAAAGTCCCTCAAAGACATTCTAGAAACTAAGTCCAAGAGATTTCTCTTCTTCAAAAAAAAGATCTACTATGAACATGGGGACAAAACGGAAAAAATTCTTGCACGAGCACTGAGAGGTCAAATCTCCCAACACTCAATTTTAGGCATCCAAAATAAAACAGGTAAATTAGATAGAGCAACAAATAAAATCGCACAACATTTCCATGAATTCTACACGGAGTTATATAACCTCCCACCCCAACATAAACCCAACAACATAGTGAAGGATAGGGATATGGCCATAAAAAATTATCTAAGAGAATCCAATCTCCCACCCCTAGCTATAGAGGACATTGCACAATTAGAGAAACAAATAGAAACTTCAGAAATTCAGAAAGCTATCAAAGAGTTGAAAACAGGAAAGAGTCCAGGCCCAGATGGCTTTAGTGCCATTTATTACAAAACATTTTTAGACATCCTGACCTCCCCTTTGACAAACGCACTGAACTCACTATCCACTCAGAGATCTGTCCCACACGACTTCCTGGTAGCACACATAACAGTGCTGCCTAAAGAAGGCAAAGACCCAATACATTGCGCTAGCTATCGCCCGATCTCTCTACTGAACCTTGACGTCAAGTTATTAGCCAAAATTATCGTCAATAGGATGAAGCCTCTACTGCATGATATAATTGGACCAGACCAAGTGGGCTTTGTCCCTAATAGGGAAGCTAAAGACAACGTGACGAAATCATTGGACCTGATTTATGCAGCCCATCAGCGAAAGATCGAGGGCTTTCTCCTGTCCACTGACGCTGAGAAGGCCTTCGATCGAGTAGCTTGGGATTATATGATGAAGACTTGTGAGCACATAGGACTGGGCCCACATATGCTGACATGGATCTCAGCTCTGTACCAAAATCCCTCAGCCAAAATCAAAATTAATGGCACGTTATCAGAGAGTGTCAGTATAAAAAACGGGACTAGACAGGGATGTCCACTGTCTCCGCTGCTCTTCATCATATCATTGGAACCGTTCATTAGACATATCTTAATGAATAGCTCAATTAGAGGCTTCAATCTAACTAACAGAGAATTCAAAGTTGTTGCTTATGCAGATGATCTTTTATTTTTTTTGACAGACCCGCACATTTCCATCCCTTCACTATTAAAAGAGTTCTCCATATACGGCTACATTTCCAACCTTAAAATCAACTTTTCAAAGTCTGAAGCCATGAACATTACTCTGCCGACTGACAAATTGAATAGGGCCCAGAGCAACAGCCCCTTTAAATGGGAGAATAATGCAATAAAATATCTGGGCACCTGGCTAACACCCAAACTCTCCTCAGTATATGAACGGAATTTCCCACCTATTCTTAAAACTATTGAAAAAGACCTACAAAGCTGGCACACCTCCTATTTTTCATGGTTCGGCAGGGCAGCCATATGTAAGATGACTGTCCTGCCAAAAATCCTATACTTATTACGCACTTTACCTGTAAAAATCCCCCATAGTTTTTTCAAAAAATTACACGCGATACAAATGAAATTCATTTGGGCTCACAAACCGCCCCGCATTAGAGCTTCACTCCTTACCAGACCCAAAAAAATGGGGGGCTTGGGGATACCTGACTTTAAGAGATATTACCATGCCTCCCATCTTGCCCGTATCATTGACTGGCATTGCCACTCAAAAAATAAGGACTGGGTCACCATAGAAAACGATATGTGCTCTTCCCCACTTCAATTTCTACCCTGGGTTTCAAAACTGTCATATCCCCACACGGTAAAGATTCATCCACTTATTGGTACCTCCCTAGACATTTTCCACACCCTAGCGAAACAGTCTAAATTCTCTTCCCTGTTAAGCCCGCTCACACCGCTAAAAGATAATCCAGACTTTCCACCGGGTGTGGGCAACCACCTTCTGACTACAACAGACACCAAAATGCCTATACTGGCAGGGCAATGCTTCACAAAAAAGAAAATGAAGGATCTCTCCCAATTTAGGAGTGATAACAAAACGCCTCACATACCCATGTGGACATACTTCCAGATATGCAGTTTTGTCAATTCCGCTATTCACAGGCACAATTTCACAAGAGATCCCACTGAGTTTGAACAGATATGTATGAAAGGGGAGATAGTGGAAAAATCTACCTCCCTTTCTTATACTTTACTACAGAATTTGCAATCTGATGGTATGGACAGATTCAGAGAGAGATGGTCAAAGGAACTGAATATGCAGTTCACTGATAAACAATGGGAGGCAGCTTGTATACTGGCCCATAAAGGTTCGATAAGCACACGGATGCAGGAAATGGCTTATAAGATCTTAACTCACTGGTATGCCACCCCTGATAAACTACATAAATGGTTCCCTCAATCTACCGAATTATGCTGGAGATGCAATAAGGCCAGGGGTACGTTGTTACACGTCTGGTGGCAATGCGACATGATCCAAGTTTTCTGGGCCGAGGTGAGGAAAGTCATCCAACAGATCACGGAGACCAAACTGAATCTAGATGCGGCATGTTGCTTGCCCCATATAACAAAGTTTTCATTTAAAAATATAAAACATCTCTCTCCAAGCACTTGATTAATGCAGCCAATTCACTTATTCCACTTTATTGGAAATCCACTCACATTCCTACACTTAAAGACTGGCTTAATAAAGTTGCTTATATCTGCGAGATGGAAGACACAGCAGCACAATCATCCGAAATCACGGAGAAATATCATAAAACTTGGTCTCCGTGGTTTGTTTTCAAATACTCCCAGGTCTTTGAACAACTAACGAGATGAGTAGAAGGTCTGAACACATTCTTTTTGACTTGATGATTAACAAATTCATGGACTTACCCTCAGTGATTCAAAACCTTCTATGGTTCTGCATGTGGCGGAACGGTACTAAATATTGTAGATTGATTTATCAGGTCCTCTCTCACAATTGACCCCAAGGTACCCTTCTTCAGTAGTTCAATATACCCCCCCCCCTTTTTTTTTTTTTTTCCTCTATTTTATTTTTTTTTATTTTTTTATTTCTTCACATATCCCATCTTTCTCAAGTATCTTCTGTACTTTTTCTCCTTTCACTTATCCTACATTCCCCTCTAATAAGACCTGGAGTACATCTTGGCAAAAATGGTAAACCATACGGCAAGTTATCATGCTTTCAATAAAGACAAGATTTGCAATATGACTTTGGACCCGCTCATATGTCTTGCCTGTAACATCAATAGATGTCATTACTGACAAACTGGTCTCTTTATAGGTTTGCAAACCATTATTATTGTTATTTAAGACAATGTAACTGTACTCAATTGGATTGCCCGCTGTATTGTACTTTATATCGCATTGTCAACTAATTTTATACAGAAATGTATGTACACAAGTTTTATGCTTTAATAAACTTTTATGTAAAAGTATAAAGTATAAAAAAATTACATACCTGAAAAGCAAACAGGATAAAACATGATAACAATAAAACATTGCAGAATAGAATACAGTAAAAAAGAGCAGCACAATAGAGAGAACAATAAAACAACAACTATTTTTGTTTTTTTTATTTTATATATTTTTTTTTTTTTTTACTTTTTTTTTACACTTTTTTTATAACTAACTTTTGTAACTGTAACCGGTTCCAGGTTCGGGTCTCTCAAAATGCGATGGCATCTTGGGAGACCCTGAGAAAGTGTGCCTAGTCTGTGCAATGCTGTACCCTACGCTAAAACTCAACTAGTGTATGGTAGCGTTCAAAACATTCACCAATGCAAAGACCAGGATTGTCAGGACAGGAAGGACAATAATAGTGGGTGTCACGCCTATATCTGCACTTTCTGCAGACATGACATTTTCTTTGGGGGGCTCGTTGGGTAGGGGTACGCGGGAGGACATAAGGAAAATGCCTCTCATGCAGCTTACTCCATTTGGTTGGGGATGGTGAGGTGGAGCACCGTCTGGAAACAGAAGGGCTCTGACAATGTCTTCCTGGAATTTAAGGAAGGATCCAGTCCGTCCTGAAGCTCTGTATAGCACATGAGCGTTCAGCAAAGCCAATTGAAATAAATAAACAGACACTTTTTTATACCAGTGTCTGGCCTTACAGGCAACTAGGTACGGTGCCAACAACTGGTCGTTGAGATCCACCCCTCCCATATTTCGGTTATATTTGTGAACACAGAGGGGTTTCTCCACAACACCAGTCGCCGTAGTAATTTGGACCGTTGTGTCTGCATGAAGGGAGGTAAGAACAAAAACATTTTTATTATCCCTCCACTTCATAGCGAGCAAGTTATTACACTTCAAGCAGGCTCTCTCCCCCAGCCTAAGATCAGAATCTACAACCCGCTTGGGAAAGCCCCAGGGATTAGATCGCACGGTGCCACATGCTTCAATCTGATGATCAAAAAGGTGACTAAAAAGTGGCACGCTCGTGTAATGATTGTCCACATATAAGTGGTACCCCTTTCCGAATAAGGGTGACACCAAGTCCCACACAATCTTGCCAGTGCTTCCTATGTAGTCAGGGCAGTTTGTCAGCTCTATGTGGCTATCTCTTCCCTCGTAAACCATAAAACTACATGTATAGCCTGTGGCCCTGTCACAGAGCTTATACATCTTGACCCTGTATCTGGCACGCTTGCTGGGAAGGTACTGTTTGAATGACAAGCAGCCAGAAAACTTAATCAGGGACTCATCAACGCAGACAACTTGATGGGGAGTAAACAAGTCTGCAAAACGTTGGTTGAAGTGATTTACGAGGGGCCGAATTTTGTAGAGCCGATCGTATCCAGGGTCTCCACGAGGACGACAGAGGTCATTGTTGTTGAAGTGCATGAACTGCAAAATCTGCTCGTATCGTGCCCTGGTGATGGAAGCAGAGAACACGTGCATATGGCACATTGGGTCCGTGGACCAATATGACCGCAACATACTCATTTTAACTATGCCCATGTTGAGGAATAGGCCTTAAATTCGAATTTAAGAAAGGTCTTAAATTCGAAGACCGTAATTGCTCTCCAATCTCTGGCAAGGGAGGACTGGGGAATAGTGGCGATGTGTTGACCAGCATACAAATTGCTTTGATCCACAATAGATCTATAGAGATCTTCGGTGAAAAACAGCGAATAGAAATCAAGTGACATAAAATCAACTGTTTCCATCTGAATGCCGGGTTGGCCAGTGAATGGGGGAAGTACGGGTGCTGCAGAAGTGGTGGGTTCCCAATTAGGATTGGTACTTTCTGCAGGAAGGACACTATGGGCATGACGGGCCTGCCTTTGTCTTCTTGGTGGCAGCGGGACACTACTTGTAATAATAGTGCTAAAATCTTGTGAGCCACAAATGGGTTAATGCCTTCAGTGTGAATAAATGAACCTAATTCAGCTGCACACACTAACCACGTTCCATACCGTGTATATGCCAAAAATAAATAAATATATGTGTATGCGCTAAAGGCTATAAATACGTGAACAAAGAATATAATAAATCTATACAATATTAAAAATTATTATAAATTATAAACAGTGTCACACACCTGTGAAGAAAGTGACTATAATCCACAATTGAATACATGAAAAATGGTAACATGCACCATGCAAAAAATGTGAGGAAAAAAAAAATCCTTTAAATGATTAAAAAAAAAAAAAAAAAAAATATAAGTGCTACTTGATAAATAAAGTGTCCGAAACCAATTCATACAAATGAATATATCTCAGTCCAAGCCATTCATAAGAGTATATAAATCAAAGTGCACAATAGTGTCCAAACAAATAGCAGGCAATCCTCATGCTGTTTTTTTGAAAAAGTGCTAAATATTCCTCATGCTCTCCTTATGAGATGTGCACATTAAGGCATGCTGCAGTGCTCTCCAGTGACCCCCAATGGATAATGCGCTCACCTTAGAGCGTGTGACACAGTAGCTAAACAGTGTCAAAACACGCATTAGAGCCACTCCAGGGCTCACACAGGGTATGCTGGTGATGATCTGTATCTCGCTCAAATGGTGACATATATGAAAGAAAGGAGACTCATAGCATAATACCGCCAGGAATTTATTCGAAAAGCCCTAAAAACAATCCCTCCAGGAGGGTACTCACAATGCTTGGGTGCGTCAGTGCACCATCCTATCCAAAACATGCAATACAGATGAATCCTGTGGCGTGCGGTGCGGTGTTCAATCCTCTGCCTGTCTGCCTGTCTGTGTGTATACGTGTGTTCGGCACGTATACCCTGTGCCGAAGACGCGTAGGGGAGGGGCAGGATGGAGCTTTCTACACACAGACAGGCAGATGATTGAACACCGCACCGCACGCCACAGGATTCATCTGTATTGCATGTTTTGGATAGGATGGTGCACTGACGCACCCAAGCATTGTGAGTACCCTCCTGGAGGGATTGTTTTTAGGGCTTTTCGAATAAATTCCTGGTGGTATTATGCTATGAGTCTCCTTTCTTTCATATATGTCACCATTTGAGCGAGATACAGATCATCACCAGCATACCCCGTGTGAGCCCTGGAGTGGCTCTAATGCGTGTTTTGACACTGTTTAGCTACTGTGTCACACGCTCTAAGGTGAGCGCATTATCCATTGGGGGTCACTGGAGAGCACTGCAGCATGCCTTAATGTGCACATCTCATAAGAAGAGCATGAGGAATATTTAGCACTTTTTCAAAAAAACAGCATGAGGATTGCCTGCTATTTGTTTGGACACTATTGTGCACTTTGATTTATATACTCTTATGAATGGCTTGGACTGAGATATATTCATTTGTATGAATTGGTTTCGGACACTTTATTTATCAAGTAGCACTTATATATATATATATATTTTTTTAATCATTTAACCACTTCAATACCAGGCACTTAGACACCTTCCCGCCCAGCCCAATTTTCAGCTTTCAGCGCTGTCACAATTTGAATGACAATTGCGCGGTCATGCTACACTGTACCCAAACAAATTTTTTATCATTTTGTTCCCACAAATAGAGCTTTCTTTTGGTGGTATTTGATCACCTCTGCGTTTTTTATTTTTTGCGCAACAAATAAAAAAAGACAGAAGATTTTGAAAAAAAACACGTTTTTCTTTGTTTCTGTTAAAATTGTTTGTAAATGAGTACGTTTTCTTCTTCAATGACGGGCACTGATACGGCTGCACTGACGGGCACTGATACGGCGGCACTGATGGGCACCGATGAGGTGGCACCAATGAGGTGGCACTGATGAGGTGGCACTAACGGGCACTGATGATGGGCACTGATAGGCGGCACTGATGCGCACTGATAGGTGGCACTAATGGGCACTGATAGGTGGCACTGGTAGGTGGCACTGATGGGCACTGATAGGTGGCACCGATGGGCACTGATAGGCGGCACTGATGGGCACTCGTAGGTGGCATTGATGGGCACCCGTAGGTGGCGTTGATGGGTACTTATGGGTGGCACTGATAGTTGGCACAGATGGGCACGGATGGGCACTGATAGGTGGGCACAGATGGGCACAGATGGGCACTGACAGGTGGCACCGATGGACACTGATGGGTGGCACTGATGATTCTGATTGATGGCAGTGATGCCCCTAAGTGTGGCATTGCTGGGCATCACTGCAACATAATTGTGCCAATCAGTGCCCATTTGTGGGCACTGATTGGCACAGATTTGGCACTGACTGGGCACATGTGGATGGGCATGGGGTACATACCTGGCCATCCACATGTTTCCCTTCCCTGGTGGTCCTAGTGGCGATCCCTGGTGCTCCAGTGTGGTGATCTGCGGGGGGGCTGCACTGATAAACAATCAGCGCAGACCCCCCTGCCAGGAGAGCCGCCGATCAGCTCTCCTCTACTTGCGTCTGTCAGACGCGAGTGAGGAAGAGCCGATCAACGGCTCTTCCTATTGACAGCGTGATCAACCATGATTGGACACGGCTGATCACATGGTAAAGAGCCTCCGCCGGAGGCTCTTTACCAAGATCGGTGTAGCGGTGTGTCAGACTGACACACCGATCCACCGATCGCCGCGATGCGCGCCCCTGCGGGTGCGCGGCGGCATGTTATCCTGAAGGACATCATATGACGCCCAGTCAGGATAACTGAACCACCGCCCTGCCGTCAATCCGCTATAGGCCGGGCGGGAAGTGGTTAAAGGATTTTTTTTTTTTCTCACATTTTTTTGCATGGTGCATGTTACCATTTTTCATATATTCAATTGTGGATTATAGTCACTTTCTTCACAGGTGTGTGACACTGTTTATAATTTATAATAATTTTTAATATTGTAGGGACACTACTTGTGCTTGCCACCTCACCAGCTTGAACTGCACTTATGGGACTCGCCACATCACCACGTGTTACTGTAGTGCTGGATGTACGACCAGGGTGTACTAGGCCGCTGGTGCTTGCCAGTTCACCAGAAGGAATAGCAGCACTAGTACTTCTCTGCTCCATACGAGAGCCCTGCGGTTCTTGCACCTCAACAGCAGAAGAAGAAGATTGGGGTCTGGTACACCTGACCTTGGCAGGGACCACAACTCAGCTGTCTGCAGGTTTGTATTTTGAGCCTGAATCTGACAGATGAGTGACTTCCTCTTCACTATCTGTCATGCTCAGAAATGTGTAGGCCTCTTCACTAGTGTACCTTTGATTTGCCATTTTGGGCTCTAAATTTAGTGGTACACTAGTGAGACTCACAGGTAAAAAAGCTCTTAGACTGTTAGTGACTGTATCAAAACACTACCAAAAAAACTGTTAGCGATCACAGGGATTAGGTCTGACTCTGCAAACGCTCCAGTTATGTGCTTAGTGTTTTGTAAGTGACAGTGATCGATCGATACTGCACTTGGGTGGGCTGGGCTGGGCTGGGCAGAGGGGCAAAATGCAGGTGCTAGCAGGTATCTGGGCTGATCCCGCTAACACTGCATTTTTGGGAACTCTAAACTGCTGGGGACTCTAGTATAGATCTGGTCGGATCAGATATCGATCTGTTCAGATACTATACCACTAAGGGAGCTGTATGCTGCGTGCGTGGGTGTTAGCGGTACTGGCACTAACCTGACGCTGCGTAGGGCGACGCATACCCTATCTGACCCTAAAAATTAACTTATATCACCGCCTGGCGATCAGGGGGTTAAACCGTTATTAGGTAATAAACGGCGGGTGCTCTGAAACTATAAAAAAACAAACTAACTAACCAGCGTCACCCGTAACAGTTATATGGTGATCACTGGTGAAAGGGTTAACTAGGGGGCAATCAGGGGGTTAAAACCTTTACTAGGTAGTATATGGGGGTACCTGACGCTATAAAAAGCTGACGGCGAACCTAAATACTTACCTCCCTAACTAGCGTCACCTGTGACACTAATACAGCGATCAGAAAAATGATTTCTTAGTGACACTGGAGATGGGGGGTGATCACGGGGTTAAACCTTTATTAGGGGGTTAGGTGGGTATCCTAGACCTAAAGGGGCCTAACACTAACTGCCCTACCACTTATAACTGTCACAAATGACACCAATGCAATAATCAGAAAAAAAAACTGCTATTGGTGTCACTGTGACAGGGGGTGTGGGGGGGTGATCGGGGGTGATTGGGGGGTGAAATGTGTGCCTAGAGTGTTCTACTGTAAGTGTAATGTTTGTTGCACTTACTTGATGCCTTCTCTCCTCGGAAGCCGGAATGAAAAGGCTTCACGAGAAGAGATGACATCACTTCCTCTGCCGCTGTTTACATTACAGAGGCAGAGGAAGCATTTCATTCATCAGGAGCAATCGCAAGGGGGTGGCCATGAATAGATGGCCCCCCCCTCAGCACGGATCGCTCCTGTAACAAAGCTGACCGCCGCAGGCACCAGGGGGGGTCCGATCTGATCCCCCGCCCGCGGGCAGGCAAGGACGTACAGGTAAGTCCTTATGCCTGCCCGTGTCATTCTGCCGACGTACATCGTCGTGCGGCGGTCAGCAAGTGGTTAAGGGACAAAAAACAGGATTTGCAGCTAGTGGCAAACCTATTGTATTCTACATCCGGGGACTCAGTGGTCAGTGAAAATGCTTTCTTACATTGGTGGTTAGTAGGAGATGTATGTCTTCATGCTAATGGTCAGTGTATTGCCCTCCTATCAATACGGTCAGTGTAATTTCCCATTTTATTGTCGCAACTTCTTTTGCAATCCCTGATGGGGTGTATTGCTTCTGCATCTAAAAACATTGCTGTAATTACCAAGTAGGTGAATCTGGATGTGACAAAGTTGTTTAATGTGCAAAAGCTTGTTTAACTCTTTTTGTAAATCCAGTTTCTATGTACCATAAAATGAGCCCTATTATACTATCTAATTATACTATGAGTCATTATCAATTACATTATTTTACACAATAAATAACATTCCATTAAAAAGATTAATTTCAACCCTTTTGCTGTTTGATAATATGCAATACGTATGATTGTATAGCACATAACTGTGCTGTGATTCCAATGCAAGTACTGACTGAGTATTTACTATGTTCGGTAATACATTTTGCTATAATGACAGTTAATCAGTTAATATGAAGTAATTATAAAAGAATATTGAAAAAGGTATATTCACAGAAAAGCAAATGTTCATTTTTGTTTATATAATTCTCTTGTTGATCCACATGTCAATGCACTCAATATCCTTTAAAAGCCTCTTTATTATTTAAAAGCCACATACACATATGCCAAAACATTTAAACTGTTAAGTGGTTAAAGTAAAGGTATACTTTTAAAATAATACACTAATCAATTTACCAAACTTTGCACAATTAAAATAAATATGAAATATTATCATTCAACACATACCACCTGCAGTGAAAATCATAAGTGCCAGGGTGGATGTGCCATACATAACTAAAAAAAAAAAAAAAAAAATTCAATACTTAATTTTCTGTTTAAACTTTATAACATAAACTTATTTCTAGGAAATAATGAGAAAGAAGAACAGCAGACATCGTATATTAAATCCAATAAAAGTTGTGACAATAATAGATAACATATGATGGATACATTGCATGTTACTAACCAGTCTACTTAGCAAAGGTAAATAAGATTATAAATAAAATGAAGATCCAAAATAATTATAGAGATTAGGCAAACAAAACCAGTTAAACTTCACTGAAAGGATTTAGGTCCTTTGTTTAGCATAGCCTTTTCAAAATCCTAGTATTTAATATTCTAGTATTCAATATGTACTATTCAATGTAAATAGGTATTCCTTGCTGCACAAGATGTTAGCGGTGTATTCCGCATTGAGGTTATTTAAGTTTTTAAAGCTGTTCTTTTGCTTTAGTGCTGTCTTAAAGTTCTGCATTGAAGTTTATGGAATTAATAGCCATTTAAAAATGTAAAATAAATATAACTTTTTTGTTTTTTAAATAAAAAGTGCTCATTACAAAAAGCTATGAAAATGATAAACCTGTAAAGAAAACAAATAACATTTACCTCCACACATGTACTTGGACAGAAATATCTACCTATCTAACGCATACGTGTGGCACCATTGCTCCCAGTACAGTGATCAAGCTTTCAAAGACAGCACCTCTGATTGGAAGCTGGCAGGATGGGTTCCTGATCATGTGACCACTGTGACAGTCAATTACAGTGCAGTGTACATATTTGCCAGCACACCACAGATCTTGAAATGTTGTCCAAAGGTTTTTATTGAAGAAAGATCACATTACAGTGTAAAAGTGCAACATTTCGGAGCCACAAAAGGACCTCTTCGATAACACATGCCTGGTGAAGGGTTCCTATATAGTTCCAAAACATTGCAGTTTTGCACTGCGATATGATCGGTGGCAGGTCAGCTGTCCTGTGCAAATCGCCATAGCTGTACGGCGGCTCGCGCACACTGTGGTAGCGTGCCCGTTGGTCGGACGGACTCTATGTCTTTGTAAACAAGGCGGATCCCCATTCTGACAGGAGACATGACAGAGATCTACTGTTCCCAGTGATCAGGAAAAGTGATCCCTGTCATGTCCCTGCCAGCCCACCCCACCTACAGTTAGAACATGCTGAGCGACCACATTTAACCCCTCGATCGCCCCCTATTGTTAACCCCTTCCATACTATTCCGTGTCATTTTTACATTGATTGCTGCATTTTTATAGCACTGATCAATGTAATAATGTCACTGGTCTCCAAAAAGTGTCATTTGGGGTCAGATTTGTCTTCCGCAATGTCGCAGACCCGCTAAAAATCACAGATCACCGCCATTACTAGTAAAAACAATAAAAAAAAATAAAAGTACCTAAATCTATCCCATAGTTTGTAAATATGATAAGTTTTGCACAAACCATTTTTACCAAAAATAAGTAGAAAAATATGTATCGGCCTAAACTGATGAATAAATGTATTTTTTAATATTTTTTTGGGATACGTATTATAGCAAAAAGTAAAAAAAATGTTTTTTTTAAATTGTCGCTCTTTGTTTATAGCACAAAAAATAAAAACCGCAGAGGTTATCAAATACCACCAAAAGAAAGCTCTATTTTTCGGAAAAAAAGGATGACAATTTTATGGGTATAGCGTCGCACAACTGCGCAATTGTCAGTTAAAGTGACGCAGTGCCATATCGTAAAAAATGGCCTGGTCATTAAGGGGGCAAAATCTTCCGGAGCTGAAGTGGTTAATTAAGGTGTAATTTTATCCAAAAGGTCTTGTTAATTTTTTAGAGTGAGAAAGCTTTAAGATTTCTCTACTGACACAAGTGCCACTGTACCCTAAACAAGGTCTCAAGTCACTTCTAGGTAAACACTGCTTTCAAATTAATTTATTGCTATATTTGTCAAAACGGTTGTATCCACAAAGATTGTTGAAGGGTCACGCTTTTAGAAAAACCTTAACTTGTAAGTAGTAAGCTGCTTTTACACATATGTGTGCAAAAGTATGTAACTTTGAAATATGCTTTTGTCATTATGAGTCCATTTTGCTAGCTAGTAGGGATGATCAAAATTTAGAGTTTTCATTTACTTGAAACTTCCCTGGGGGATTTTGGTGACATGCTTTTACAGTCAACAGGGAAGCCAATATTAAGGGGTTTGCATGTCATTTTAAGGGTGCAACAGGCTTTAAATGGCTTCTAGAATTTACAGACACTTATTTCAGCTATCTTGAACCAAGTGCCAAAAAAGATCCCCATTAGCTTCATTATTTTATGTTTTTTTACAGAAAGAAAAAAGATATAGTGAAAAATGCAAAATAGGAAAAATAGAGCAACAGTACACACATAGGTGTGAGACAAGGTGAACATACAAAGAGGGGATGAGATAAAGAGGACTAGGAATGGGCCAGCATTCCTATGTGCAAGGTTCCCCCTTGTGGGATTTTAAAGGCCCTAATGGTTGGTTATATAAAACCAAAAGACAATATGAATAATAAATATAAAAATAGAAATTTATTATAATACATACAGTTCAAAGAAATAACAAACAATGAAAGATTGATAAGAAAGACGTGGCTGATATAGTTACACATCAATATGATACATCGGTTAGATGCTGTAAGGGATCAATGGACACCATATGGAGTGCAGGCTCCACACCCAACCTATTTCAGAAATTACTTCCTTCTTCAGGGGTGTATCAAAGGATCAAAGCATCATACTATAAATGCAAATAGACAAAATTTAGCTAGATACAGAACAGTGAAATATAAACAATGTATGGACTTCGTCCATTCTAGTGCCAAGCCACAAACAAACTTACATGTTGCTGATGAAAAAATTGCATATTAGCCACATAAGATATACAGGTTTAAAAACAACAAAATCCAACTAGGGGTAACCCATGCGCCAAAACCACTCACCACCACTGAGGCTAAACAGAAGGACACCCAGCAAGGTCAGACAGCGGAAAGAGCCCAGCAGGGCTGATGCACAGCACGAAGGTCCTTAACTTCTGAGTGGTATGGTTGCTGAGCGAGAAAAACAGGTATATGTATAAGTGATATGAAGCAACACTGAAGCTGTAAATCACAGCAAAAGTGCTGCTTACAAAAATTGCAAAACAGCAGGGGAGAAGATATGGTACTGGTCTGGGTGAATAAACGCCCTAATAACCAGAAACCAAAAGTGGGGACACATATAAAAGCCACATGAATGCCATGATAAGTAAAGCTAAGAATATATATGTGGATGTAACCATGAGAATAATACTCTGGGGGCTTAAAATTGACCTATATTCTGGATGTATATGGTCCTATACTTCACAAATATATTAACCATCTAGAAAAATCAACTAAGCGTCCAAAGGAAATATCACGTCAACACTTACCAAAAAGGATCATGGATCAAAGCATCCCCTGGATAGTGGTAGAGACCACCCTGCCGAATAGTGCAACTGAACAGGCCCAGCAATGCTTCTTAAATCCCCTAAAGATAACAGCCATGCTGTTGCACCGCCCACGGGCATAGCGCCATGCTGGACCAGCGTACATTCCACCGCTGGCCCCCGGGCGTGCGGCACAAGGCCAGGGGATTGGAGCGGAGGTGGGACTGGTGAACCCCGGATGGAGGTGGCTGGAGAAAAACCATGTACAATTGGGAATTGCAGCAGACATACAAGCCGTACATTGAACCCAAAACACAGGAAAAAACAAAAACAAATTATAATTATACAATGATAAAATATGATAACATATGATATGATAAAATATGATAACATGGGCAAATAAAAATGTTGAATAATAAAGAAAGAGAGAGAAAAAGCTGACAGCAGCAGGAGAAAAAAATACGTCTTCAACAAGAAGAAAGAGCAGGCAGAAAAATGTGAAATAAATAAATATTTAAAAGTATGAAAATAAAGAGAAATGTTTATAGGGTGTTCCTTTTTTTATAGGGCAGGTAAGAAGCTGCTCCCATAGTCAACATAATGTTGGTATGTCACTAGAGATCCTACATTCCAAATAATGGATGGCCCCCCCATGTCACATCTCCCCCAACCCCCCGAGGCAAAGCCCTTCAAAAATAGTTTGAACCCCAGACCTCTAATCAACTCCATCCCTTATAGTCAGTTCTTGCGGATTCACAGGAACTGCTCCAGTGACATCACGTTTAAAATGGAGGCCAATGATTTACGCAACAGACATCGAGCTAGGGGCTCAAAGGCAAAACCTGCCTTAAGAAGGCTTATAGATGTGCCACCATTAGGGATGAGCCGAACACCCCCCGGTTCGGTTCGCACCAGAACCCGCGAACGGACCGAAAGTTCGCACGAACGTTAGAACCCCATTGACGTCTATGGGACTCGAACGTTTGAAATCAAAAGTTCTCATTTTAAAGGCTAATTTGCATGGTATTGTCCTAAAAAGGGTTTGGGGACCCGGGTCCTACCCCAGGGGACATGTATCAATGCAAAAAAAAACTTTTAAAAACGGCCGTTTTTTCTGGAGCAGTGATTTTAATGATGCTTAAAGTAAAAAAAAAAAAGTGAAATATTCCTTTAAATATCGTACCTGGGGGGTGTCTATAGTATGCCTGTAAAGTGACGCATGTTTCCCATGTTTAGAACAGTCCCTGCACCAAATGTCATTTTTAAAGGAAAAAATCTCATTTAAAACTGCTTGCGGGTTTAATGTCATGTCGGGTCATGGCAATATGGATGAAAATCAGTGAGACAAACGGCATGGGTACCCCCCAGTCCATTACCAGGCCCTTTGGGTCTTGTATGGATATTAAGGGGAACCCCGCACCCAAATTAAAATAAGGAAAGGTGTGGGGCCACCAGGCCCTATATACTCTGAACAGCAGTATACAGGCGGTGCAAACAAGACAGGGACTGTAGGTTTGTTGTTAAGTAGAATCTATTTGTAATTTTGAACATTTTTAACGTGTTTAGCTCCAGCCAAAAAATCTTTTCTAAGCTTTTTGGAAAACATAGGGAAGGGTTATCACCCCTGTGACATTTGTTTTGCTGTCTTTCCTCCTCTTCAGAAGATTTCACCTCACTTTTTTGTCCCAATGAAAAATGTTTTTTGAAAATTTGGGTTTTTTTGTGGAACAAGGATTGGAAAGCATCAGTGGAAAGCAGAAATTGTTTTCCCATATTAACTCTTACAGGAGAGAATTTCCCTTCCTAGGGGTAGATTTCATCTCACTTCCTGTTGTCTCCTTCCGTTTGCAAGTAGGAGTCGTTTGTAAGTTAGATGTTTGAAAGTAGGGTCCTGCCCTATATACTCAGCAGAAATTTGGGCCTTAGGTGTTGCTGTGGCCACAACACTGTAAGCCCTCACAGGACCCTGCTGTGAAATATTAGATCAAGAATTGTAATTACATGCCCCTGTTGAACAGGAGCTGAAAAATTAGGCCTTAGGCACTGGTGCTGGTGCCACAACACTGCAACCCCTCACAGACACTCTAGTTGGAACGCAGGAACGAGCCCTGCTGCAAAGTATTGCTTCAAAAATTGTAATTACACGCCCCTGTTAGACAGGGGCAGAAAAATTGGGCCTTAGGCACTGGTGCTGGTGCCACAACACTGCAACCCCTCACAGACACTCTAGTTGGAACGCAGGAACGAGCCCTGCTGCAAAGTATTACATCAAAAATTGTAATTACACGCCCCTGTTAGACAGGGGCAGAAAAATTGGGCCTTAGGCACTGGTGCTGGTGCCACAACACTGCAACCCCTCACAGACACTCTAGTTGGAATGCAGGAACGAGCCCTGCTGCAAAGTATTACATCAAAAATTGTAATTACACGCCCCTGTTAAACAGGGGCTGAAAAATTGTGCCTTAGGCACTGGTGGTGGCGCCCAGAACCAAAAATGTTCTTACAAGCTATCAGCGTGATGATTGAGGAGGAAGAGGATAATTACTCAGGGATAGTCACTCAGCATCAGCATAGGCAGTCTTTGAAGGGATCTGAGATTTCAAAAAAAATTATTCGGTTACATCAGCATCAGGTGCTTGGTAGCTGGTGGTGATCCAAGACTGATTCATTTTTATGAAGGTCAGCCGATCGACCGAGTCGGTGGACAGACGCACCCTGTGATCGGTTACCACGCCTCCAGCAGCACTGAATGTGCGTTCCGAAAGAACGCTGGATGCAGGACAGGCCAGTAGCTCAATTGCATACTGTGCAAGCTCTGGCCAGTGATCCATCCTCAAGACCCAGTAACCCAGAGGATTTTCGGTGGGAAAGGTGTCCAAGTCTGATCTTGCCCCTAGGTATTCCTGCACCATGTAAAACAGACGCTGGCGATGGTTGCTGGAACGATCATACCTTGGGGCTGCGGACCAAAAAATTGTCTGAACGCATCGGTCAGACGGCCACCTTCTCCACCGCTCCTTCTTTGACTGACCGAAGCCTCAGCAACACGTTGTCCAGAAACAGGAGTTTGTAACCTCCCAGTCTCTGGGAAAGCGTTGCACAGACCTTTCTGCAAGGCCTCCCGAAGATGTTTCATCCTCTGCTCCCTCTGCGATGGCAAGATAAGGTCCGCAACCTTACCCTTGTAACGTGGATCAAGGAGGGTTGCCAGCCAGTATTGGTCCTTCTCCTTGATACCACGAATACGAGGATCCTTACGCAGGCTTTGCAGGATCAGGGAGGCCATGCAGCGTAGGTTTTCTGAGGCATTCGGTCCGGAGTCCTCTGGGTCACTAAGGACAACAACGTCCGCAGCCACCTCCTCCCAGCCACGTACAAGTCCATGTGTTCCTTGGGACTGATCCCTTAAAGACTGCTGCTGATGCTGAGTGCCAGGCTCCACCTCCATACTGACACAATCTTCCTCCTCCTCCTCCTCCTCCTCGTCCTCTTCCTGTGTGATCGGCGGGCACGCAGGAACACTGTCTGGATAAAGGGGGCCTTGAGAGCTAAGGAAGTCCTCCTCTTCCTGCCTCTGTTCTGCCTCAAGTGCCCTGTCCATTATTCCACACAGCGTGTGCTCCAACAGGTGGACAAGGGGGACAGTGTCACTGATGCATGCACTGTCAGTGCTCACCATCCTCGTGGCCTCCTCGAATGGTGACAGGACAGTGCATGCATCCCTGATCATGGCCCACTGGCGTGGGGAAAAAAAACCAAGGTCCCCTGACCCTGTCCTGGTGCCATAGTCGCACAGGTACTCATTGATGGCCCTCTGCTGTGTGTGCAGCCGCTGCAGCATGGCCAACGTTGAGTTCCACCTGGTGGGCATGTCACAGATTAGGCGGTTCTTGGGCAGGTTAAACTCCTTTTGGAGGTCCGTCAGCCGAGCACTGGCATTATATGACCGGCGGAAATGCACACAGACTTTCCTGGCCTGCCTCAGGACATCCTGTAAGCCCGGGTACCTGCCCAAGAACCGCTGCACCACCAAGTTAAGGACGTGAGCCAAACAGGGCACATGGGTCATTTGTCCCTGTCGGAGGGCAGAGAGGAGGTTGGTGCCATTGTCGCAAACCACCATTCCTGCCTTAAGTTGGCGTGGCGTCAACCACCTCTGAACCTGCCCCTGCAGAGCTGACAGAACCTCTGCCCCAGTGTGGCTCCTGTCCCCCAAGCACACCAGCTCAAGCACCGCATGGCATCTTTTGGCCTGCGTACTTGCGTAGCCCCTTGAACGCCTACGGAGCACCGCTGGTTCCGAGGAAGAGGCCATGGAGGAAGAAGAAGAGGAGGGGGTGGAGGAGAGAGGTGTGTCACAATCAGCATTTTGGAGGCGTGGTGGCGGAACAACCTCCAACACTACTGCACCTTGTCCTGCATCCTTCCCAGCTGCCAGCAGAGTCACCCAATGCGCCGTGAAACTTAGGTAACGTCCCTGTCCATGCCTGCTGGACCATGAGTCAGCGGTAATATGCACCTTACCGCTGACCGCCCTGTCCAGCGAGGCATGGACATTGCCTTCCACATGCCGGTAGAGAGCCGGAATCGCCTTCCGTGAGAAAAAGTGGCGTTTGGGTACCTGCCACTGAGGAACTGCACATTCCACAAACTCACGGAAGGGGGCAGAGTCTACCAACTGAAAAGGCAGCAGTTGAAGTGCTAGCAATTTTGCCAAGCTAGCATTCAACCGCTGGGCATGTGGATGGCTGGGAGCAAACTTCTTTTGGCGGTGCAGCAGCTGGGGCAGGGAAATTTGCCTGGTACAATCTGACGTCGGTATACCAAAAGCAGATTGCCCACAAGTACTTGGCTGTGACACACCTAATTCTACACCTTCATTCCTTTCACTGCAGGTCTCAGAGAGGACTGAAGGTCTAGTGGGGTTGGAAATCTCAGCTGATGAGGAGCAAGGAGAGATCCTCTTTGTTCTTTGGTGTGGGTCTTTTAGATACGCTTGCCAACGAACATGGCATGGCAGGTCAACATATGTTTGGTCAAGCATGTGGTACCCAAGCGGGAGATGTTTTGGCCACGCGAGATACGCTTGAGACATATGTTGCAAATAGCAGCGGTGCGATCTGATGCACTCGTCTCAAAAAAGGCCCACACCAAAGAACTTTTTGAATAACGCTCAGAGACTGCAGCGCCCTGCACATGTGGAGCTTTGGGGTGTGATGCAGTCAATGTGCTGCCCTTAGGCTGGCCCCTGGAGGGCATCCTGCCTCGTTGGTGATGTGCCGCCTCCTCCTCCTCCTCCTCCTCCTCTCTCCTATCAGGCACCCACGTTGAGTCAGTGACCTCATCATCCCCTCCCTCCTCATCACTGGAGCAAACCTGGCAGTATGCTGCAGCAGGGGGAGCATGACTGCCAGATTGCTGTCCTTCTTGGGCACCCCCTCTGTCCGTGCTCATGTTACTGCCTTCATCGAGCTCAGTATCATCATCAGAGCCTTCCAAACGCTGGACATCCTCCTGGAGCATGTACCCAACACTGTGGTCAAACAGTTCGAGGGAATCCTCAGGAGGACATGGTGGAGCTAGGGAAGGAGTCACTGATGACATTGAGCTGAGGGAAGAGGCCGCTGCTTTGCCAGACAAAGCACACTTGTCATGGGTGAGAGAGGATGAGGAGGATGAGGACGGCTTGGTCATCCACTCGACCAAGTCTTCCGTATGTTGCGGCTCAACACGGCCAGCTGCCGAAAAAAAGGCCAAGCGTGTCCCATGGCCACGTGCTGATGAGGATGCACCGTCTCCACGACCAGCACTAGACACAGAGCCTGCTTGCCCTCTCTTATTGGCTTGTGACTGTCTGCCTCTCCTTCTTGGCCTTCCAGACATACTAATGGCCTGTAGCTGCACTAAGCTGGGATAGAACACCTGTAATTTTCTTCAGGTAGCTTTATATACTGTAACCAGACAAGCCTGCCTGTCAGTAGGAAGATAACAGTAACGGATCTAGCTGAACACTGTGAGCAGGACGCACTGTACTAAATGTAAATAGTCTAGCTGCCTGACCGTGGTACTAATAGGATCAAATAGAACACCTGTAATTTTCTTCAGGTAGCTTTATATACTGTAACCAGATGAGCCTGCCTGTCAGTAGGAAGATAACAGGAACGGATCTAGCTGAACACTGTGAGCAGGACGCACTGTACTAAATGTAAATAGTCTAGCTGCCTGACCGTGGTACTAATAGGATCAAATAGAACACCTGTAGTTTTCTTCAGGTAGCTTTATATACTGTAACCAGACAAGCCTGCCTGTCAGTAGGAAGATAACAGGAACGGATCTAGCTGAACACTGTGAGCAGGACGCACTGTACTAAATGTAAATAGTCTAGCTGCCTGACCGTGGTACTAATAGGATCAAATAGAACACCTGTAATTTTCTTCAGGTAGCTTTATATACTGTAACCAGACAAGCCTGCCTGTCAGTAGGAAGATAACAGGTACGGATCTAGCTGAACACTGTGAGCAGGACGCACTGTACTAAATGTAAATAGTCTAGCTGCCTGACCGTGGTACTAATAGGATCAAATAGAACATCTGTAATTTTCTTCAGGTAGCTTTATATACTGTAACCAGACAAGCCTGCCTGTCAGTAGGAAGATAACAGTAACGGATCTAGCTGAACACTGTGAGCAGGACGCACTGTACTAAATGTAAATAGTCTAGCTGCCTGACCGTGGTACTAATAGGATCAAATAGAACACCTGTAATTTTCTTCAGGTAGCTTTATATACTGTAACCAGACAAGCCTGCCTGTCAGTAGGAAGATAACAGGAACGGATCTAGCTGAACACTGTGAGCAGGACGCACTGTACTAAATGTAAATAGTCTAGCTGCCTGACCGTGGTACTAATAGGATCAAATAGAACACCTGTAATTTTCTTCAGGTAGCTTTATATACTGTAACCAGACAAGCCTGCCTGTCAGTAGGAAGATAACAGGAACGGATCTAGCTGAACACTGTGAGCAGGACGCACTTTACTAAATGTAAATAGTCTAGCTGCCTGACCGTGGTACTAATAGGATCAAATAGAACACCTGTAATTTTCTTCAGGTAGCTTTATATACTGTAACCAGACAAGCCTGCCTGTCAGTAGGAAGATAACAGGAACGGATCTAGCTGAACACTGTGAGCAGGACGCACTGCACTAAATGTAAATAGTCTAGCTGCCTGACCGTGGTACTAATAGGATCAAATAGAACACCTGTAATTTTCTTCAGGTAGCTTTATATACTGTAACCAGACAAGCCTGCCTGTCAGTAGGAAGATAACAGGAACGGATCTAGCTGAACACTGTGAGCAGGACGCACTGCAATCAATGTAAATAGTCTAGAAGATAACAGGAACGGATCTAGCTGAACACTGTGAGCAGGACGCACTGCAATCAATGTAAATAGTCTAGAAGATAACAGGAACGGATCTAGCTGAACACTGTGAGCAGGACGCACTGCACTAAATGTAAATAGTCTAGAAGATAACAGGAACGGATCTAGCTGAACACTGTGAGCAGGACGCACTGCACTAAATGTAAATAGTCTAGAAGATAACAGGAACGGATCTAGCTGAACACTGTGAGCAGGACGCACTGCACTAAATGTAAATAGCAGGAACGGATCTAGCTGAACACTGTGAGCAGGACGCACTGCACTAAATGTAAATAGCAGGAACGGATCTAGCTGAACACTGTGAGCAGGACGCACTGCACTAAATGTAAATAACAGGAACGGATCTAGCTGAACACTGTGAGCAGGACGCACTGCACTAAATGTAAATAGTCTAGAAGATAACAGGAACGGATCTAGCTGAACACTGTGAGCAGGACGCACTGCACTAAATGTAAATAACAGGAACGGATCTAGCTGAACACTGTGAGCAGGACGCACTGCACTAAATGTAAATAGCAGGAACGGATCTAGCTGAACACTGTGAGCAGGACGCACTGCACTAAATGTAAATAGCAGGAACGGATCTAGCTGAACACTGTGAGCAGGACGCACTGCACTAAATGCAAATAACAGGAACGGATCTAGCTGAACACTGTGAGCAGGACACACTGCACTAAATGTAAATAGCAGGAACGGATCTAGCTGAACACTGTGAGCAGGACGCACTGCACTAAATGTAAATAGCAGGAACGGATCTAGCTGAACACTGTGAGCAGGACGCACTGCACTAAATGTAAATAGCAGGAACGGATCTAGCTGAACACTGTGAGCAGGACGCACTGCACTAAATGTAAATAGTCTAGAAGATAACAGGAACGGATCTAGCTGAACACTGTGAGCAGGACGCACTGCACTAAATGTAAATAGTCTAGATAGAAGATAACAGGAACGGATCTAGCTAAACTGAATACAGTGTATATATATATATATGCAACACCTGGGATGCATATATATACACAATACACTGTAAGTGCAGCTAACTGACTGACTGTTCTGCCTAATCTATCTAACTCAAATCAAATGACACTGTTTCTCTCTCTCTCTATCTCTCAGCACACCGGAACACACACTACACAGGGCCGCCGTGCAGGCGGCCTTATATAGTGTGGGGCGTGTACTAAATCCCCTGAGCCATAATTGGCCAAAGCCACCCTGGCTTTGGCCAATTACAGCTCTCTCTACTGACGGCGCTGTGATTGGCCAAGCATGCGGGTCATAGTGCATGCTTGGCCAATCATCAGCCAGCAATGCACTGCGATGCCGCAGTCGGTCGAACAGCCGATGTTCGAGTCGAACAGCCGATGTTCGAGTCGAACATGGGTTCGACTCGAACAGGAAGCTCATCCCTAGCCACCATCCCAAATAGACAGTCCTTGTTGTAAACCTAAACACAACCACACACATTATAACACGCTACTGTGGCCAACACTCGCAGGTAAGGGGAATTATGGCAAAATTTTGCCACCTCCTAAGTGTGGACACTGAGATTGGTCCACATGTTTCAGACTAACCCTCTATTACATATAGGAGGGCTAAATCGATAAAGGACCAGTTGGCCCATAGTGAATTTGCAGTTGGCAGTAGAAAAGATCCATGTAAATACCCCGGCACCTTTCGATGCGGGGGTTGTAATTATTGCCAATTTATGCAAACAGTATGTTTACTAAATGGTACTATTTTCAAACATCGGCATTAGGCCAACTGCAAAACACAAGGAGTTGTCTATTTCCTTACCTGCGAGAGTGGCTGCCTTACCTCCAGGGATGAATGAGGCCACTAATTTCAAACCCTTCTTGAAGGGATTTGCCTCGGGGGGTTGGGAGAGATGAGACACGGGGGGACCATCCATTATTTGGAATGTAGGAACTCTAGTGACATTATGTTGACTATGGGAGCAGCTTCTTACCTGCCCCATAAAAAATAGGAACACCCTATAAACAATTCTCTTAATTTTCATACTTATATATTTATTTATTTCATATTTTTCTGCCTGCTCTTTCTTTATGTTAAAGATGTGATTTTTTCTCCTGCTGCTGTCAGCTTTTTCTCTCTTTCTTTATCATTCAACGTTTTTATTCGCTCATGTTATCATATTTGATCATTGTAAAATTATAATTTGTTTTTGTTTTTTCCTGTGTTTTGGGTTCAATTTACGGCTTGTATGTTTGCTGCAAATTGCAAGTGTTTATGTTCTTAAATATGGTTTTTCTCCAGCCTCCTCCACCCAGGGGTTCACCAGTCCTGCCTCCCCTCCAATCCCTCAACTTCTCTAAGCTCCCACCCAGGCCACCCATGCAGATGTTGTGGGTGGCATTAGCTGTCATCTTGGGCGGGCTCATTGCTAGATAGCGGCATCTCCTCCCTTGGGTCGCCTAGCAACCCTTGGTTGGTGTTTTGGCCGCGCTGTCTGGACTCACATGTAAATGGCATTGCTGGGCCTTTTCAGTTACCCCCAGATATATTCTTAGCTTTACTTATCATGTAATTCATGTAGCATTTATATGTGTCCCCACTTTTGGTTTCTGGTTATTAGGGCGTTTATTCACCCAGACCAGTACCATACCTTCTCCCCTGCTGTTTTTGCGATTTTTGCTGTGATTTACAGCTTAAATGTTGCTTCATATCACTTATACATATACCTGTTTTTCTCGCTCAGCAACAATACCACTCAGAAGTTAAGGACCTTTGAGCTGTGCATCAACCCCGCTGGGCTCTTTCCGCTGTCTGACCTTGCTGGGTGTCCTTCTGTTCAGCCTCGTTGGTGGTGAGTGGTTTTGGCGCATAGGTTACCCCTGGATGGATTTGGCTGTTTTTAAACCTGTATATCTTATGTGGCTAATATGCAATTTTTTCATCAGTAACATGTAAGTTTGTTTGTGGCTTGGCACTAGAATGGACAAAGTCCATACATTGTTTATATTTTACTGTTCTGTATCTAGCTAAATTATGCCTATTTGCATTTATAGTATGATGCTTTGATCCTTTGATACACCCCTGAAGAAGGAAGTAATTTCTGAAATGCATTGGGTGTGGAGTCTGCACTCCATATGGTGTCCTTTGATCCCTTACAGCATCTAACCGATGTATCATATTGATGTGTAACTATATCAGCCACGTCTTTCTTATCAATCATTCATTGTTTGTTATTTCTTTGAACTGTATGTATTATAATAAATTTCCATTTTATTATTTATTATTCATATTGTCTTTTGGTGTTATATCACCAATAGGACCTTTAAAATCCACCAAGGGGGAACCTTGCTCTCTCTATAGTGAGACGAGGTGAACAAACGATAAGGAGTGGCCTCAGCCTATATGTCTCAACCAGACCACAGACCCTGATGCATTTGGCCATGCTCACTGGAGCTTAGTCATAGCTGTTTGGCACTTTCTTACTGGTTACACAGATATTGACAGATGCATTTATAATTAGCTTAAGCACGGTATACACGGAACGAACATCAGTCGGTTCAGCAGTCACCGGTCAACGCTTGGATTGTGTGTACTACTGTCTGTTCAACAGAATCTGATCTAACGTTTGGCTTCCATTGAATGGTCACGCTGGAAAACCAACATTCCTTCAGTGTAGTCTGATGGGGGAGGGGGGTCCCCACTGTCAGAATATAATTGTGCTACAGGGCAGTGGGTCTCAACCTCAGTCCTCAATTGGGACATGTTTTCAGGTTTTCCTTTACCTTTTTTTCCAAATCTTAACCACTTAACAACCGGCCCATAGCCGAATGACGGCTACAGGGCGGTTCGATAACTTTGGGAGGGCGTACTATGATGTCCTCCCAGAATCGTGCTCCTGCGCGCCCCCTGGACCCAGCGCATCACTTATCACAGTAAATGGCCGCTGACAGCGGCCGTTTACCACGTGATTGTTTCATCAAATGACGGAGCGATCACATGTAAACAAACCGGCGTCATGTCTGGTTCTTCTCTCTCCTCTCCGTACAGTGTGAGTGGAGAGGGAGAGATCGGATGCAGCAGCGCTGTGGGCTGGATGTGTAGTGCCCACAGCGCTGCTCAGTGACAACTGCAGCCTAATCCATCCATCCATCACTCTGTATTCGCTATCCACACTGCAGCCTCTGCCATCCATCTATCATCCATCCCTCTGTAATAGCTATCCACACTGCAGCCTCTACCATCCATCCCTCTGTATTAGCCATCCACACTGCAGCCTCTGCCATCCATCCATCCATCTCTCTGTAATAGCTATCCACACTGCAGGTTTTGCCATCCATCCCTCTGTAATAGCCATCCACACTCAGCCATCCCAACCATCCATGCTCATCCATCCCGCCATCCACACTCTATAAAACTTTCACAAAGACCAAATAATATACACCAATTTGGGTTATTTTTACCAAAGATATGTATCAGTATAAATTTTGGCCAAACTTTATGAAGAAAAATTACTAATTTACAAAATTTTATAACAGAAACAAAGAAAAATGCATTTTGTACAGAATTTTCAGTCTTTTTTCTTTTATAGCGGAAAAAATAAAAAACCCAGCGGTAATTAGTAGGGATGAGCTTCGTGTTCGAGTCGAACCCATGTTCGACTCGAACATCGGCTGTTCGACCGTCCGTCGAATTGCGAACGTTATGGGCCGTTCGCGCCAAATTCGTGTGGCGCGTCACGGCCCATAATTCACTGCGGCATCGCAGTGCATTGCTGGCTGATGATTGGCCAAGCATGCACTATGACCCGCATGCTTGGCCAATCACAGCGCCGTCAGTAGAGAGAGCTGTAATTGGCCAAAGCAAGGGTGGCTTTGGCCAATTATGGCTCAGGGGATTTAGTACACGCCCCACACTATATAAGGCCGCCTGCACGGCGGCCCTGTGTAGTGTGTTCCGGTGTGCTGATAGAGAGAGAGACAGACAGTGTCATTTGATTTGAGTTAGATAGATTAGGCTAGATCTGTTCCTGCTATTTACATTTAGTGCAGTGCGTCCTGCTCACAGTGTTCAGCTAGATCCGTTCCTGCTATTTACATTTAGTGCAGTCAGTGCGTCCTGCTCACAGTGTTCAGCTAGATCCGTTCCTGCTATTTACATTTAGTGCAGTGCGTCCTGCTCACAGTGTTCAGCTAGATCTGTTCCTGCTATTTACATTTAGTGCAGTGCGTCCTGCTCACAGTGTTCAGCTAGATCCGTTCCTGCTATTTACATTTAGTGCAGTGCGTCCTGCTCACAGTGTTCAGCTAGATCTGTTCCTGCTATTTACATTTAGTGCAGTCAGTGCGTCCTGCTCACAGTGTTCAGCTAGATCCGTTCCTGCTATTTACATTTAGTGCAGTGCGTCCTGCTCACAGTGTTCAGCTAGATCTGTTCCTGCTATTTACATTTAGTGCAGTGCGTCCTGCTCACAGTGTTCAGCTAGATCTGTTCCTGCTATTTACATTTAGTGCAGTGCGTCCTGCTCACAGTGTTCAGCTAGATCCGTTCCTGCTATTTACATTTAGTGCAGTGCGTCCTGCTCACAGTGTTCAGCTAGATCTGTTCCTGCTATTTACATTTAGTGCAGTGCGTCGTGCTCACAGTGTTCAGCTAGATTCGTTCCTGCTATTTACATTTAGTGCAGTCAGTGCGTCCTGCTCACAGTGTTCAGCTAGATCCGTTCCTGCTATTTACATTTAGTGCAGTCAGTGCGTCCTGCTCACAGTGTTCAGCTAGATCCGTTCCTGCTATTTACATTTAGTGCAGTCAGTGCGTCCTGCTCACAGTGTTCAGCTAGATCCGTTCCTGCTATTTACATTTAGTGCAGTCAGTGCGTCCTGCTCACAGTGTTCAGCTAGATCCGTTCCTGCTATTTACATTTAGTGCAGTCAGTGCGTCCTGCTCATAGTGTTCAGCTAGATCCGTTCCTGCTATTTACATTTAGTGCAGTGCGTCCTGCTCACAGTGTTCAGCTAGATCCGTTCCTGCTATTTACATTTAGTGCAGTGCGTCCTGCTCACAGTGTTCAGCTAGATCTGTTCCTGCTATTTACATTTAGTGCAGTGCGTCCTGCTCACAGTGTTCAGCTAGATCTGTTCCTGCTATTTACATTTAGTGCAGTGCGTCCTGCTCACAGTGTTCAGCTAGATCCGTTCCTGCTATTTACATTTAGTGCAGTCAGTGCGTCCTGCTCACAGTGTTCAGCTAGATCCGTTCCTGCTATTTACATTTAGTGCAGTCAGTGCGTCCTGCTCACAGTGTTCAGCTAGATCCGTTCCTGCTATTTACATTTAGTGCAGTGCGTCCTTCTCACAGTGTTCAGCTAGATCCGTTCCTGTTATCTTCCTACTGACAGGCAGGCTTGTCTGGTTACAGTATATAAAGCTACCTGAAGAAAATTACAGGTGTTCTATCCCAGCTTAGTGCAGCTGCAGGCCATTAGTATGTCTGGAAGGCCAAGAAGGAGAGGCAGACAGTCACAAGCCAATAAGAGAGGGCAAGCAGGCTCTGTGTCTAGTGCTGGTCGTGGAGACGGTGCATCCTCATCAGCACGTGGCCATGGGACACGCTTGGCCTTTTTTTCGGCAGCTGGCCGTGTTGAGCCGCAACATGCGGAAGACTTGGTCGAGTGGATGACCAAGCCGTCCTCATCCTCCTCATCCTCTCTCACCCATGCCCAGGGTGCTTTGTCTGGCAAAGCAGCGGCCTCTTCCCTCAGCTCAATGTCATCAGTGACTCCTTCCCTAGCTCCACCATGTCCTCCTGAGGATTCCCTCGAACTGTTTGACCACAGTGTTGGGTACATGCTCCAGGAGGATGCCCAGCGTTTGGAAGGCTCTGATGATGATACTGAGCTCGATGAAGGCAGTAACATGAGCACGGACAGAGGGGGTGCCCAAGAAGGACAGCAATCTGGCAGTCATGCTCCCCCTGCTGCAGCATACTGCCAGGTTTGCTCCAGTGATGAGGAGGGAGGGGATGATGAGGTCACTGACTCAACGTGGGTGCCTGATAGGAGAGAGGAGGAGGAGGAGAAGGAGGAGGCGGCACATCACCAACGAGGCAGGATGCCCTCCAGGGGCCAGCCTAAGGGCAGCACATTGACTGCATCACACCCCAAAGCTCCACATGTGCAGGGCGCTGCAGTCTCTGCGCGTTATTCAAAAAGTTCTTTGGTGTGGGCCTTTTTTGAGACGAGTGCATCAGATCGCACCGCTGCTATTTGCAACATATGTCTCAAGCGTATCTCGCGTGGCCAAAACATCTCCCGCTTGGGTACCACATGCTTGACCAGACATATGTTGACCTGCCATGCAGTTCGTTGGCAAGCATATCTAAAAGACCCACACCAAAGAACAAAGAGGATCTCTCCTTGCTCCTCATCAGCTGAGATTTCCAACCCCACTAGACCTTCAGTCCTCTCTGAGACCTGCAGTGAGAGGAATGAAGGTGTAGAATTAGGTGTGTCACAGCCAAGTACTTGTGGGCAATCTGCTTTTGGTACACCGACGTCAGATTGTACCAGGCAAATTTCCCTGCCCCAGCTGCTGCACCGCCGAAAGAAGTTTGCTCCCAGCCATCCACATGCCCAGCGGTTGAATGCTAGCTTGGCAAAATTGCTAGCACTTCAACTGCTGCCTTTTCAGTTGGTAGACTCTGCCCCCTTCCGTGAGTTTGTGGAATGTGCGGTTCCTCAGTGGCAGGTACCCAAACGCCACTTTTTCTCACGGAAGGCGATTCCGGCTCTCTACCGGCATGTGGAAGGCAATGTCCATGCCTCGCTGGACAGGGCGGTCAGCGGTAAGGTGCATATTACCGCTGACTCATGGTCCAGCAGGCATGGACAGGGACGTTACTTAAGTTTCACGGCGCATTGGGTGACTCTGCTGGCAGCTGGGAAGGATGCAGGACAAGGTGCAGTAGTGTTGGAGGTTGTTCCGCCACCACGCCTCCAAAATGCTGATTGTGACACACCTCTCTCCTCCACCCCCTCCTCTTCTTCTTCCTCCATGGCCTCTTCCTCGGAACCAGCGGTGCTCCGTAGGCGTTCAAGGGGCTACGCAAGTACGCAGGCCAAAAGATGCCATGCGGTGCTTGAGCTGGTGTGCTTGGGGGACAGGAGCCACACTGGGGCAGAGGTTCTGTCAGCTCTGCAGGGGCAGGTTCAGAGGTGGTTGACGCCACGCCAACTTAAGGCAGGAATGGTGGTTTGCGACAATGGCACCAACCTCCTCTCTGCCCTCCGACAGGGACAACTGACCCATGTGCCCTGTTTGGCTCACGTCCTTAACTTGGTGGTGCAGCGGTTCTTGGGAAGGTACCTGGGCTTACAGGATGTCCTGAGGCAGGCCAGGAAAGTCTGTGTGCATTTCCGCCGGTCATATAATGCCAGTGCTCGGCTGACGGACCTCCAAAAGGAGTTTAACCTGCCCAAGAACCGCCTAATCTGTGACATGCCCACCAGGTGGAACTCAACGTTGGCCATGCTTCAGCGGCTGCACACGCAGCAGAGGGCCATCAATGAGTACCTGTGCAACTATGGCACCAGGACAGGGTCAGGGGACCTTGGTTTTTTTTCCCCACGCCAGTGGGCCATGATCAGGGATGCATGCACTGTCCTGTCACCATTCGAGGAGGCCACGAGGATGGTGAGCACTGACAGTGCATGCATCAGTGACACTGTCCCCCTTGTCCACCTGTTGGAGCACACGCTGCATGGAATAATGGACAGGGCACTTGAGGCAGAACAGAGGCAGGAAGAGGAGGACTTCCTTAGCTCTCAAGGCCCCCTTTATCCAGACAGTTTTCCTGCGTGCCCGCCGATCACACAGGAAGAGGACGAGGAGGAGGAGGAGGAGGAGGAAGATTGTGTCAGTATGGAGGTGGAGCCTGGCACTCAGCATCAGCAGCAGTCTTTAAGGGATCAGTCCCAAGGAACACATGGACTTGTACGTGGCTGGGAGGAGGTGGCTGCGGACGTTGTTGTCCTTAGTGACCCAGAGGACTCCGGACCGAATGCCTCAGAAAACCTACGCTGCATGGCCTCCCTGATCCTGCAAAGCCTGCGTAAGGATCCTCGTATTCGTGGTATCAAGGAGAAGGACCAATACTGGCTGGCAACCCTCCTTGATCCACGTTACAAGGGTAAGGTTGCAGACCTTATCTTGCCATCGCAGAGGGAGCAGAGGATGAAACATCTTCGGGAGGCCTTGCAGAAAGGTCTGTGCAACGCGTTCCCAGAGACTGGGAGGTTACAAACTCCTGTTTCTGGACAACGTGTTGCTGAGGCTTCGGTCAGTCAAAGAAGGAGCGGTGGAGAAGGTGGCCGTCTGACCGATGCGTTCAGACAATTTTTTGGTCCGCAGCCCCAAGGTATGATCGGTTCCAGCAACCATCGCCAGCGTCTGTTTTACATGGTGCAGGAATACCTAGGGGCAAGATCAGACTTGGACACCTTTCCCACCGAAAATCCTCTGGGTTACTGGGTCTTGAGGATGGATCACTGGCCAGAGCTTGCACAGTATGCAATTGAGCTACTGGCCTGTCCTGCATCCAGCGTTCTTTCGGAACGCACATTCAGTGCTGCTGGAGGTGTGGTAACCGATCACAGGGTGCGTCTGTCCACTGACTCGGTCGATCGGCTGACCTTCATAAAAATGAATCAGTCTTGGATCACCACCAGCTACCAAGCACCTGATGCTGATGTAACTGAATAATTTTTTTCAGATCCCTTCAAAGACTGCCTATGCTGATGCTGAGTGACTATCCCTGAGTAATTATCCTCTTCCTCCTCAATCATCACGCTGATAGCTTGTAAGAACATTTTTGGTTCTGGGCGCCACCACCAGTGCCTAAGGCACAATTTTTCAGCCCCTGTTTAACAGGGGCGTGTAATTACAATTTTTGATGTAATACTTTGCAGCAGGGCTCGTTCCTGCATTCCAACTAGAGTGTCTGTGAGGGGTTGCAGTGTTGTGGCACCAGCACCAGTGCCTAAGGCCCAATTTTTCTGCCCCTGTCTAACAGGGGCGTGTAATTACAATTTTTGATGCAATACTTTGCAGCAGGGCTCGTTCCTGCATTCCAACTAGAGTGTCTGTGAGGGGTTGCAGTGTTGTGGCACCAGCACCAGTGCCTAAGGCCCAATTTTTCTGCCCCTGTCTAACAGGGGCGTGTAATTACAATTTTTGATGCAATACTTTGCAGCAGGGCTCGTTCCTGCATTCCAACTAGAGTGTCTGTGAGGGGTTGCAGTGTTGTGGCACCAGCACCAGTGCCTAAGGCCCAATTTTTCTGCCCCTGTCTAACAGGGGCGTGTAATTACAATTTTTGATGCAATACTTTGCAGCAGGGCTCGTTCCTGCGTTCCAACTAGAGTGTCTGTGAGGGGTTGCAGTGTTGTGGCACCAGCACCAGTGCCTAAGGACCAATTTTTCTGCCCCTGTCTAACAGGGGCGTGTAATTACAATTTTTGATGCGATACTTTGCAGCAGGGCTCGTTCCTGCGTTCCAACTAGAGTGTCTGTGAGGGGTTGCAGTGTTGTGGCACCAGCACCAGTGCCTAAGGCCTAATTTTTCAGCTCCTGTTCAACAGGGGCATGTAATTACAATTCTTGATCTAATATTTCACAGCAGGGCCCTGTGAGGGCTTACAGTGTTGTGGCCACAGCAACACCTAAGGCCCAAATTTCTGCTGAGTATATAGGGCAGGACCCTACTTTCAAACATCTAACTTACAAACGACTCCTACTTGCAAACGGAAGGAGACAACAGGAAGTGAGATGAAATCTACCCCTAGGAAGGGAAATTCTCTCCTGTAAGAGTTAATATGGGAAAACAATTTCTCCTTTCCACTGATGCTTTCCAATCCTTGTTCCACAAAAAAACCCAAATTTTCAAAAAACATTTTTCATTGGGACAAAAAAGTGAGGTGAAATCTTCTGAAGAGGAGGAAAGACAGCAAAACAAATGTCACAGGGGTGATAACCCTTCCCTATGTTTTCCAAAAAGCTTAAAAAAGATTTTTTGGCTGGAGCTAAACACGTTAAAAATGTACCCGTTCAAAATTACAAAGAGATTCTACTTAACAACAAACCTACAGTCCCTGTCTTGTTTGCACCGCCTGTATACTGCTGTTCAGAGTATATAGGGCCTTTCCTTATTTTAATTTGGGTGCGGGGTTCCCCTTAATATCCATACAGGACCCAAAGGGCCTGGTAATGGACTGGGGGGGTACCCATGCCGTTTGTCTCACTGATTTTCATCCATATTGCCATGACCCGACATGACATTAAACCCGCAAGCAGTTTTAAATGAGATTTTTTCCTTTAAAAATGACATTTGGTGCAGGGACTGTTCTAAACATGGGAAACACGCGTCACTTTACAGGCATACTATAGACACCCCCCAGGTACGATAGGCTGAATGTACGATTTAGGTCTTTCTAAACATGTATTAAGACATTGTAGTTGATGATTCTCTGGGGGCATAATAAGCAGTTGGCAGGTGGCGGATAGGACATGCGGCATAGTGCCCTCTTCCCAGCAGTATTCTTCCAGAGTGGTAAGTTTGACAAAAGTTCTCCAGAGGTGGCAAAGATTTGAGAAAATGGTTGATTTGAAGAGCTCTCCAGAAGTCCAACCGAAAGGATCTAACAGGATTTGTGAGATCAGACATTGACGGCCAGCGTCTATCAATAAGGAAGTGAGATGCTTGGAAGTTACCAGATTTCATCAAGATACTAAAGTGGGTGTCCTGGTGTAAAAAAAGGGGTTCCCCAGTATTGAAAAGAGTGGTGAATGTACCGACGTAAGAGAGGATCAGGTGAGGAAGGATGAGCAAATTTGTGTAGTCTGGCCAACCAGGGGGTGATTTTTCATAGTATTTGGCAGTGAATGGTAACACCAGGGTGCCCTACCAAGGGGTATGTCACACTGGGATTGTTCCAGTTGAGGCCATAATTTAGTAGACCGATGGCGGCTCCAGTCGATAAGTCTGCTCAAGTGGATCATTTGGTAGTATATACCTAGGTCTGGTACTGCTAATCCTCCATACTGTTTGGGCAGTGATAGCTGTCGTTTGTTTAGGTGTGGTCTTTTGTGTGTCCAAATGAAGTCAGAGAATAATGTCCTTATTTGCTTGAAGTAAGTAGAGGGAACATGTAAGGTAAGGCTTATAAGAGGTACAGGAATTTGGGGAGAATACTCATCTTAAGGATGTTACAGCTGCCAAACGAGGAATGTAGACCAGTATGCCATTTTTTAAGTTGGTCCCAAACACTTTTCAGCAAAGTTTAGGAGTTTAGGTCAAATATTTGTGATAATTTAGGAGGATGTACGTATCAAGATATTTCAGTGCCAATTTTGGAGAGGGTTTGGAAGGGAGATTGAAGAGTTTGTAGGAGAGAACAGCATGTCATCTGCGTACTCTGATACTTTCTGCTGGGTATCGCCAACCATTACTCCCATGACGTCTGGGTTCAGGCGTATGGTACATAGGAACGATTATAGCGATAGGGTGAAGATAAGAGGCGACAGGGGGCAGCCCTCCCATGTCCCATTTGCGATTATGAAGGGTTCCGATAGGACACCATTAGCTCTGACTCGAGCTGAGGGGTTAGAGTAGAGTGTGGATATCAATTTAAGCATAGTGTTTCCGAACCCTGCATGTTGCAAAACTTAAGTCATAAATTGCAAAAGTTTTTTCGTGTGTCCGTATCTAGAAACACACAGGGAGCACGGGTCTTGTTAACTATGTGCATCAAGTTTGGTTTTCTTTTACTTTGCACAGTTGCTTTAAATCAAAATCGGTGACATGGTATTGATAAGAGCTATTTTATCTAAGGGAAGTTCCCAAAACATGGTCCATTGGGAGTACTTGAGGACTGAGCTTGAGAACCACTGCTGTAGGGAACATCCCAGCTAGGGATGAGCTTCGAGTTCGAGTCAAACTCATGTTCGACTCGAACATTGGCTGTTCGCCAGTTCGCTGAACAGCAAACAATTTGGGGTGTTTGCGGCAAATTCAAACACCCTTTAAAAGTCTATGGGAGAAATCAAAAGTGCTAATTTTAAAGGCTTGTATGCATGGTATTGTCATAAAAAAGTGTTTGGGGACCTGGGTCCTGCCCCAGGGGACATGGATCAATGCAAAAAAAAAGTTTTAAAAAGGGCTGTTTTTTTCGGGAGTAGTGATTTTAATAATGCTTAAAGTGAAACAATAAAAGTGTAATATTCCTTTAAATTTCGTACCTGGGGGTTTCTATAGTATGCTTGTAAAGGGGCACATGTTTCCCGTGTTTAGAACAGTCTGACAGCAAAATGACATTTCTAAGAAAAAAAAGTCATTTAAAAGTACTCACGGCTATTAATGAATTGCCGGTCCGACAATACACATAAAAGTTCATTGATAAAAACGGCATGGGAATTCCCCACAGGGGAACCCTGAACCAAAATTTTTTAAAAAAATGACGTGGGGGTCCCCCTAAAATTCCATACCAGGCCCTTCAGGTCTGGTATGGATATTAAGGGGAACCCCAGCCAAATTTTTTTTTTAAATGGCGTGGGGTCCCCCTCAAAATCTATACCAGACCCTTCAGGTGACCCCGCCCCCCTCTGACATCACGGGGAATGCCACAGGGAAGTCCCCATCAAGTCCCCGTGCGTCAGAGGGGGGCGGGGTCACCGGGTGGCCCACCCTCCATTATTTAAGAACCGTCAGAAGATGAGAAAGGTCACACAACGGGAGCCTCCCATCATGGTGGATGCGGAGCGACCCGAGAAGAAGAAGGGAAGAAGACGGCGCAGAGGAAGATGCCGGATGAGAACACTGGAGGAAGAACCAGCAGAACCAGAAGAAGAAGAAGATGGAGGAAGAAACCGAAGGAAGATAGAAGATAGAAGAAAGAAGAAGCATTTAAATAAAGGAATTGTCAAAAACTGTCTCTTGTCATTTTTAACATTTTTGACACTTTTTTTGTGAAATGGTAAGGGTACTTTTGTACCCCCTTACCATTTCACACAGGGGGGAGGGCCAGGATCTGGGGGTCCCCTTGTTAAAGGGGGCTTCCAGATTCCGCTAAGCCCCCCACCCACAGACCCCCACAACCACCAGGCAAGGGTTGTGGGGATGAGGTCCTTGTCCCCATCAACATGGGGACAAGGTGCTTTGGGGGGCTACCCCAAAGCACCCTCCCAATGTTGAGGGCATGTGGCCTGGTACAGTTCAGGAGGGGGGGCGTTCTCTCGTCCCCCCTCTTTTCCTGTGGCCTGCCAGGTTGCATGCTCGAATAAGGGTCTGGTATGGATTTTGAGGGGGGCCCCACGTCATTTTTTTAAAAATTTTGGCCGGGGTTCCCCTTAATATCCATACCAGACCTGATGGGCCTGGTATGGAATTTAGGGGGACCCCTACACCATTTTTTTTTTAATTTTTAAATTTTGGTTCGGGGTTCCCCTGTGGGGAATTCCCATGCCGTTTTTATCAATGAACTTTTATGTGTATTGTATCGGACCGGCAATTCATTAATAGCCGTGAGTAGTTTTAAATGACTTTTTTTCCTTCGAAATGTCATTTTGCTGTCAGAATGTTCTAAACACGGGAAACATGCGCCTTTTTACAGGCATACTATAGACACCCCCCAGGTACGAAATTTAAAGGAATATTACACTTTTATTGTTTCACTTTAAGCATTATTAAAATCACTGCTCCTAAAAAAAAAGTCCGTTTTTAAAACTTTTTTTTGCATTGATTCATGTCCCCTGGGGCAGGACCCAGGTCCTCAAACACTTTTTATGACAATACCTTGCATATAAGCCTTTCAAATTAGCACTTTTGATTATTCATGTTCGTGTCCCATAGACTTTAACGATGTTCGCGTGTTCGAACAAATTTTTTGCCTGTTCGCATGTTCTGGTGCGAACCGAACAGGGGGGTGTTTGGCTCATCCCTAATCCTAGCATAACACATCATTTGTGTTGATGCAGGAATCTGTCATTTTTACAAAAAAATGTAACTGTATAATCTGCTTAAGGTCAGATTTTTTTATTCAATACAATGACATTTCTTTATGGTAGCTCTGTGACAATTGCATTAAGTACATGCATGCGTATATATGCACCAAAATACATAAATATATACTGTACATACTTACCATTACATACCAATAAAATATAAACAATAACCCATACAAATAATGTAAATGTATTTAAAGTAATACAAATATTATAAAAATAAGAAAAAAGATGCAAAAATATTACAACATTTTCATATAAAAAATAAAATACCAAGGTGCATTACCATTTTTGGGAGTTTATATATCATGGAATAATTGATAGTACAGCTCTGAGAAAGACACTATACTTTGATCTATATGTGTGAGTCTTGATTGCTCTGATTGACATGGAATAAACACACTTCATCTTGGGTGAACTGGATCTTCACTGATACTGCCTTCAGGTTTGCTATTTCAGTACCTATAAGCTGGTGAGATGTTGTTACAACTTGGGACAGGTTTTCTTTTCCTGTCCTCTACTATGCAGCTAGCATACCTCATTGTAGCACAGTATAGGAGAACAATAGAGATTCACCAGATGATTTAAAGGCAGTTTGGCCTGTTTAAAGCTAGCTTTACATGGGCCAAAATGTGGCTGAAAACAATAGATTTGGCCGTTATCAGCTGACTTTCGGCCCATGTGTACTGCTCCTTATCTGACAGATGACCGGCTTCTGTCAAACAAGCATGCTGGAAAACCAGCATCCCATCAATGCTCAGGGGGGAGATTGGCGCACTAACATCGAATGTGTTTGTAAGGCAATCTGTATGTTTTTTTTTTCGTTCAGCTAGCTGGGTTAAACAAAAAAGTTCCTGTTGTGTACGCACCATTCGTTTCCTAAGAACGAGCAGTCTCTGCTGTGCCTTCTTTAGCAAATAGGAGGTGTTAAGGGACCATGACAATTCCTGTATTATATAAACTTGCTTGTTGCAATGACAGGAAATTTTGGTAACAACCTCTGCTAAATTTTCACCACATACCTTTAATGTACCACCTGACACTCCATTTGGTCCTACTACCTTCTTGATGTCGATCTTCCTCAAGATAGATTTCTCCTCGGATGGTTGTAATATTATTCTCTGCTCCTCTACAGGTTTTTAATGAGGGTTTCACCTCTGAACTTTTTAAATCAAAATGGGAAAAAATAGTTTAGAGTATCAGGGTGTATTTACACTTAGCCTCTCTTATACTCCTGTTTAGGTGTCTTTGAGCCTTCCTGTGGGCCAAAAGTCACCTAATTTAAAGACAGTATTTAGTTTCCTAAGCAGAGCTCATACTTTTCCATCCAGACACTTTACAAACACCTTGAAGTTTTTAGTGGTTAGTACAGTGCAGAAATGTATATAGGCCAAAACAGATGACATATTCTTCTATTTGTGCATCTTTTCCAAACACTACCCAGTTTGTGATTTATTAAAACGGTCCCGCAAGAGTGAGGTGGCTTCCTTTTGATAACTAATCTTGTTCTGCGGACTAGATGTTTGTAAGAGAATCATCATCAGTGAGATGTGATCTGACAAACCAAGGTGTGTTAACAAGGTAGTTTTGTATGCTCTAGGGATATTTGTATATAATTGGTCCAAGATTTTGTTTTCCCTCACTGGCAAGGTCACATTTTTATCTTATTTAGAATGTACTGTCTTCAGCTCTGTGTGATTGTCTCCAGCCACAATCACAACTCCCTCTGTGTACGTATTCTGCTGGATGTTCATAGCATCATATAATTTCTCCAGTGCTAGCTTAGCATGTGCTTCTGAGGGTATATACACAGCAATGATTATGATCATCGCAAACTCCCCCAGAATAAAAAATTGTCTACATTTGTTTATTAGGTATCCCAAGTTCATAGTGCAATGTGTCTGAACAATATGAGTAGCTGTGTACCAATCAGTGTTTATATGTATACAAACCACTCCACCTTAGGACTTACCGAACTCTGCAGGTCAGCCTGCTGACTTAATAGCCACATAAGTAATGGAGACGGCCAGCCAAGTCTCTGTAATAACCATCACACTGGTGTTAATTTTATGTGAAGTATGCTACAAACTGAGTTAATTAATCTTGTTAATGTGTGATTGGGAGTTGCTGAGAAAGAGACCCGACAAAGCTTGTTAATGCAGATAAGCTTTTTGTCTAGGTTGTGAGCTCTCTTACTTCACGTTATTTTCCTATACCTAGGCAACTTCTTTGGTGAGATGGTAATAATTCCAGTGGGTGCCACTGAGTGTAGGATTTCTGATGGAATAAAGTTTAGGCTTTGTTAAGTTCAATTCTGATGTATATCTCTGATACTTAGCAATTATTTATATCTGTAACATATACAGTACGCGTTTTATCTGTTTTCGAGAGCATCAAGCCGCTGCATCTGCATGCACCATCATAACAACTGGATTATAAGTGTGCTATACTTCAACAAATAGCTATTAAGAATCAATTGCTTAAAGCATATTTCCAATTTTGTAGCCAAATTTGAGAAAACACCACTATATGTTCTTTAAGCATTTAAATTCACACCTTTTAGATGTGTCTCATGAGGTGATGTCATAGCTGACTACAAGGTTTTTTTGGACAATGTTAGAAGGAGCCTGTCCCTAGTCTGTCCTCATTAACATACAATGTAAGAAGCCCCACCTTTTTGACCTGTTTTTAACACTTTTTAAATTCTTTCTTAGGACAGAAAGTGATGGAATTGAGTAAGGCCAGCCATACATGGTTCGAATTGGCCAAAATTCAAACCGTTAAATAGCAGGCTGAATGTACAAATTTGATTGATCTATCCACTTTTGTACAACCAGCCTGCTGGATTCTCTTACGATTATCCCTAGCAGCTACTATAGGGATAATAGCTATAATCTCCCGGTGGGGATTCCCCCCAAATGTCTTGACAGGAGGGATTCCCCTGTCAGCACTGTCTGTGTTAAAGGGGGAATCATGCAAATTTCTTTCCTACAACCTGAGGTTGCAGGAAAGAAATTCACACCTTGTATGGCCAGCCCTAAAACTGACAATTAATTCCCCAGCTACATCACAAGCCTAGTCTCAAAATACCAACCTAATCGCCCTCTTCGTTCCTCCCAAGACCTCCATTTACAAGGTCCATTTTACTTTCCATTCTCAGCACATCTTAAGTAAGTTGGCCAGAACCAGGAGATCAAAAGAGCAGCAATAGCTCTCAATAACGTTCTCTGCTATGGTCTGCTATGATCTGTTAACATTAAATAGAGGGGGGTTTGTAACATTATTAGCCATTTTGGACATGAGGGACTCTTGGCGCAGTACAAAACATCAATTTAGAAAATTGAAAATATTTGAACTGTATGGCATGCTAGATATGGACAAAATCATGACTGCAATGGGTGCTTGGTTGATGCTTAGAGAACAAAGAGGGCTCATACAGACACAGGCAAAAAATGTTGGCTGTAGAAATACACTTGTGTTGAACTGATTGATTTTCTGGACACACTGCTTAAAGTGATTGTATCTATATTAGTACAACTGCAACAAAAACAACTCATACTAGTGAAGAATAAGGGAGCATCCCAAAAGCTTGTCTTAAAAAATTGTTAGTGCAAATAAAAAAGTATCATGGACAGTACTTAGTTTTTTTCTGGACACGCTGAAAGCAATTACCTACTTTTTATTCATCATAAGTATATAATGTTCGAAATGCTTTTCAATTTACACTTCAGTAAGAGGTATTTGTCAGCACTAATTTCCAGAGATGAATTCAGTATGTACTACATATAACAGTTATTCTATGCTATTACTTTTAACTGGCTTTTCCCAGTGATGATGTGCCTGGGGATTTTCTACTTGTGACTTGTAGGCAACTCATTCTTCCTTGACAATGTAGAAAGAGCTTACAAAATGCCTGAAGATCAGAAAAGCACTAGTGATAATAAGATAGATGAAAATAGCAGCAGTGATTAATTAGGGAAAAGCACATTGGTACAGCAATTTTGCCAACCGCATAATCTAATAATAATTTAGCACAAAACATTTGCATTTAGTCTTGGGGCTTCTACTTAAAAGCATTATAATGACAACGATGAAAAAATGCTCTGCTGTGCATGACAGAAGTAAACTTCTCTCTTGTATTTTATCTTTTTGCATATAAACAATACATTTTTGTTAGAGCATTTATTCCTAAAAAAGATCAACATTTTATCTGTGTAAGTTTGCCTTATTTGATAATAATGGGAAGGGGAGGTTATTATTATTTTTTTTATGTGGGATCACATTACTTTTTTGCTAAGAAAATATAAAATATTCCATATTAATAATCATATATACATTTCCAGCCAGCAGGTGCTGTTCACATGTCTTCCAGGCCAGGTTTAGCTATTTACTAGGAAATAAAAAAACATGTTGTGTACTCTCTCTTTGTTGTCCTGTATTGTTTCGTACAGGAATTCATGAATTGCAGGAATTGTAGAGATACAGTCTGAGACAACACCGCTTCTGCTGTGCTCTTATCAATGTCATGGGTACATCATTTATTAGCCCATTTACCCCAGCCAGAGCCAGTGCTTTCAATTAGTTCATGATAATATAGGGCTCCAGATTTTGCCACACTGTTATTTGCCGCAATGTAGATGCCACCTGAAGCCCTACCTACTGACTCCTAATTGTCAACAGTTGACTGGGAGCTGTCTGTGACAGCTTGGTCACAATTCCATCGGTGTCCTAGGACAAGATAGCAATGTATTTAAGCAGTGGCTGGAATTATCCCCCACTCACCCTGGTGCCGCATGTATATTATATGTGTAAGGTGTTGCAAGGGGTTAGATGTTTACTAATGTAAGTATATAAGCAAAAAAAAGCTTCTGTTTGTTCTGACCTGTTACCTGTGCTGACCTCTGATCTTGATCCGGCTTGTTCTCACTAACACTGTCTGCTTGATACCCCAACCCCAGCTTGTTTTGGGCTTCACTTCTGCCTGCTGCTCTGCTGATCTGCCTGAACGTTACTGACCCGGCTTGCCTGACCCTGCACCTGCTCATCCAGCCCGCCACGGCTCTGCTCTGCAAATCACATCCGGTTCCTGCTTCTGCTGCGATTCCAGTCTGCCACAGCTCGGGTCTGCCTAACCATTACTGACTTGTCACCGACCTTCTGTGGCTGCTGTCTCAACTTCAGTGGCCCACAAGCCAGTGTGGTACGAGAGGCTCTCCTCTACACGTCAGGCTCCCGAACCAGGTACATGACACTACCAAACAGCCATGACTGAGGATGCAGGAGGATCCTCTCCTTTGGATGAAATCTACCGGCACCTTGCCTCATTCACCTAGGTGGTTACATCCCTGCAAGAGGGCTATTCTCGGCTGGAGGGTCACGTTCAGGCACTGGCCACACCTGCTGCGACTTCTGCTGCATCTTCTACCACATCTGCACCTACTACATCCACTGGGGTCTCTTTCAGTTCTCCAGTAATGATGCTACCTCCCGAACTTCGAGTACCAGCCCTCAAGAGGTTTTCCAGTGATCGGAGCAAATTTAGAGCCTTCCGCAATTCTTATCAGCTCTATTTTTCTCTTCAGCCATGGACTTTTTCTCTAGAAGCTACAAAGGTGGGATTTACAATTTCCCTGCTCCAAGGAGAGCCACAGTCCTGGGCCCATCGCCTACTGGAATAAAACAACACACAGCTATATACCCTGCAATTATTATACACGGCCATGTTACAACTGTACAATGACCTGCAACAAACCACTACTGCTGAGATAGCCTTGCATGCCCTTCCCCAAAGCCGCAGACCAGTGGAAGATTACGTCACGGATTTCAGATGTTGGAGTGCAGATACCTACTGGAACGTCGCAGCTCTGCATCACCGGTTCCATTTGGGCCTCTCAGAAGTACTTAAAGGGGAACTTGCTCGGGTAGGCGTACCAAACACATTAGAGACTTTGATCACACTATCTATACAGATTGATCGCCGGTTATGCGAATGCAGATATGAGAGATCCTCGCAGCAGTACAGAGCAACATGGATATTACGCAAGGCACTCATGCCTGCTGACCCCATGTTTGGAAATCCTGCCCCACCTGTTCCAGAGGCACCTGAACCAAAGCAGTTGGGCCTGATCCACCCGTCACTAACCTCAGATGCCAGTGACGACGGTTGAACAACCTCTGTCTCTACTGTGGGGAGTCCAGTCACTATGTACGCACCTACGCACCTAAGCTACGCAAGCGCCTCTCACTTTCTTCAGTTAAACAACTCAACATATCTGCTAATTCAGCTCACATAGTCCTGCCTATCTCATTACAGCTTCTGCGAAGAACTGTGCCAGTGACCGCAATCATTGATTTGGGAGCTTGCAACTGCTTCATTGATCTGTCCTTCGTGGCCCAGCAGCACATTCCACTACAACCTAAGAACCACGGGCTCACTGTGTTCCTGGCCGACAGATCTTGCATTAAATCAGGACTTGTGACCAAGGAGACCTCTCCACTTCTAACCATCACTGCTACTAACCACCATGAACTATTACGCTTGGATGCGATTTCTTCACCACTTTTCCCTGTCATCTTGGGCCTCCCTTGGTTGCAGGCTCAGAACCCTCATATTGACTGGGAGTCTGGAAGGATACAGTTCCTATCACTGTACTGTCCTCAACATCCTGCTTCTTTACTATGCTGGGAATCAAATGCTGAACTGTGTCAGGTAGTCCCCAAATGCTACCATGAATACCTGGATGTATTCAGTAAACGGGTTGCAGATATCCTTCCTCCGCTCAGGCCATATGACTGTCCCATTGAACTTCTTCCGAGGAAGGAAATTCCCTTCGGACGTATCTTTACCGTCTGAGCATGAGTTAGAGGTTCTGAAGGACTATGTTGAAGAGAACCTCTTCCTCTGAAGAGAAAGGGTTCATTGGCCCCTCAACTTCACCAGCCGGAGCAGGTATATTTTTTGTAGAGAAAAAGGACCAGTCACTAAAGCCATGTGTGGACTACCGCAACATAAATAAGATCACAGTAAAGAACCGCTACCCCCTGCCCTTAGTTCCTGAACTCTTTCAGCGACTCAAGTCTGCAAGTGTGTTTACCCAGCTTGATTTACGAGGACCCTATAACTTAGTCCAGATTAGAGAAGGCGATGAGTGTAAGACCGCCTTTCGTACTTGCTTCGGTCACTATGAGTATCTGGTCATGCCATTCGGCCTATGCAACACACTAGCCACTTTTCAACACTTTGTCAATGATATCTTTAGAGTCTTCCTAGATATCTTTGTATATTTGGACGACATCTTGATATTTTCCATTTCATTAGAGATACACCGAGGACACATCAAGAGTGTACTTCTCCGACTCAGCTCAGACTTTACGCCAAAGCTAAAAATTGTGACTTTGAACAGCAGAGCATCCAATTCCTTGGATTAATTATTTCCACTGATGGAATCAGAATGGACCCCCAAAATGTATCCGCAATCCTGGACTGGCCAGCTCCCACCGATAAAAAAGGAATCCAATGGTTTGTAGGCTTCGTCAACTTTTATTGTAAATTTATCAGGAACTTCTCAGCTATTATTTACCCTATCACTCAACTTACCAAGCAAGGCATCGGCTTCCACTGGTCTACTGAGGCACAGACCACATTCGAAACCTTGAAGGAACGATTTACCCCTGCTCCTGTTCTAAGTCTTCCAGATTGCACTCTGTCCTACATATTAGAAGTGGATGCATCAGAAAGTGCAGTTGGAGCAGTCTTGTCACAGCGACAGGGTCCCAAAGATGTGATCCATCAGGTTGCATTTTTTCCCCGGAAGCTTACCCAACCAGAAAGGAATTATGACATGGGAGATTGGGAGCTTATGACGATCAAAGCAGCATTATAAGAATGGAGGTATTTGCTGGAAGGAGCCACTCACCCAATATTAATCTTCACAGACCATAAGAACCTTGAGTATTTGTGAACTGCAAAGTGTCTCAGACCACGCCAGGCCCGCTGGGCACTCTTTTTCTTAAGGTGCTCCTTTTACATTACTTACAGACCCGGATCAAAGAACACCAAATCTGATGCATTAACACGCATATTTGAGGATCCAAAGGACATACATTCACCAGATACCATCTTACCAGCCATGAGTTTCCTTCTGCTACAGTCGGGCCTGCTACCACAATTGCAGCAAGCCTCAGCAGTTACATCCAGGGGTCACATTGCAGGCAAAGAACGGCCTACTATGGAAAGGGGAGCAACTTTTTGTGGCAGAAACCACGCGAGTGACTGTCCTAGGGTCCTGCCATGACCACCCGTTAGCAGGTCATTTTGGAATCTACAAGAACTTAAACTTAGAGTTGGTACAATTTACATTCTGGTGGCCTGGGTTGGAGGAGGATTGCAAGGCTTATGTCAGCGCATGCACTATCTGCATTCAGAGCAAGAACACCTGAAATAAAGCTTGGGGCTTACTCAGACCCTTACCTGTACCTAATAGGCCTTGGAAGATACAGGCCATGGACTTTGTTGTCGAGCTTCCACCTTCTGAAGATTGATTTTTGTAGTGGTGGATCATTATCAAAAATAGGTACTTCTTACCCCATCTGCTGCTGAGACCGCTCGGGTCTTTATTAAGGAGGTGGTCAGACTTCACGGCATCCCAATGAACATTGTGTCAGACCATGGAGTCCAATTCACATCACTCTGCCACCAAACAATCCCCATTTTTTGCAAGTTTTGGATTCCACCCAACCTTTCTACCTGATCTGATTGCTGAAACTGCTGTTCCTGCTGTCCAGAGTAGGGATGAAAATAAATATGTATTCAGCGCTGACAAACACAAGGACAAATAATGAAATAAATGCTAGCAGACACTAAAGGCAAATTCAACAATACCTTTCAAATACAGAAATAGACAAACAGTGCTGCGCAAATAAAAATGTCCTTAAAAAGATGCATAAAATAAAATAAAACAGATGGCGTAGGGAGGTGAGACCACCGGTGAACACTAAGGATGACAGAGATAGTAACTTCAGTGACTGCAATCGCATCACCGCACATGGATGGCCCCTCACCTTAGAGATTCGACCTGAGACAGGTCACTCAGCTCATACACCATACGATGGGTAGAACAATCCAGGTAATCACAGCCCCGTTTTCAATACTCATCAGGGTGAACGAATGATAAATATGCAATGAAGGATAACACATATAGTGCTCTCTGCATGGACATTTATTCAATAAAAAGACAGAAAATACACTTACAAAAACGGCACTCAGTCCCGAGTGCCGGCGAGACAGCATGTAATCCTATCTTTATCTATCTATCAGAGTAGGGATGAGCTTTGAGTTTGAGTCGAACTCATGTTCGACTCGAACATCGGCTGTTCGCCAGTTCTCCGAACAGCGAACAATTTGGGGTGTTCGCGGCAAATTCGAAAGCCGCTGAACACCCTTTAAAAGTCTATGGGAGAAATCAAAAGTGCTAATTTTAAAGGCTTATATGCATGGTATTGTCATAAAAAGTGTTTGGGGACCTGGGTCCTGCCCTAGGGGACATGGATCAATGCAAAAAAAAGTTTTAAAAACTACCGTTTTTTCGGGAGCAGTGACTTTATAATGCTTAAAGTGAAACAATAAAAGTGTAATATTCCTTTAAATTTCGTACCTGGGGGGTGTCTATAGTATGCCTGTAAAGGGGCACATGTTTCCCATGTTTAGAACAGTCTGACAGCAAAATGACATTTCAAAGGAAAAAAAGTCATTTAAAACTACTTGCGGCTATTAATGAATTGCCGGTCCGACAATACACATAAAAGTTCATTGATAAAAACGGCATGGGAATTCCCCACAGGGAAACCCCGAACCAAAATTTTTTAAAAAAATGACGTGGGGGTCCCCCTAAATTCCATACCAGGCCCTTCAGGTCTGGTATGGATATTAAGGGGAACCCCGGCCAAAATTTTTAAAAAAATGGTGTGGGGTCCCCCCAGAAATCCATACCAGACCCTTATCCGAGCACGCAACCTGGCACTCCGCAGGAAAAGAGGGGGGACGAGAGAGTGGCCCCCCCTCCTGAACCGTACCAGGCCACATGCCCTCAACATTGGGAGGGTGCTTTGGGGTAGCCCCCCAAAACACCTTGTCCCCATGTTGATGGGGACAAGGGCCTCATCCCCACAACCCTTGCCCGTTGGTTGTGGGGGTCTGCGGGCGGGGGGCTTATCGGAATCTGGAAGCCCCCTTTAACAAGGGGACCCCCAGATCCCGGCCCTCTCCCCTGTGTGAAATGGTAAGGGGGGTACAAAAGTACCCCTACCATTTCACAAAAAAACTGTCAAAAATGTTAAAAATGACAAGAGACAATTTTTGACAATTCCTTTATTTAAATGCTTCTTCTTTCTTCTATCTACTATCTCTTTTCTTCTATCTTCCTTCGGTTTCTTCCTCTATCTTCTTCTTCTTCTGGTTCTTCTGGTTCTTCCTCCGGTGTTCTTGTCCAGCATCTTCCTCCGCTGCGTCTTCTTCCCTTCTGCTTCTAGGCCCGCTCCGCATCCATGATGGCATGGTGGGAGGCTCCCGCTGTGTGATGCTTCTCCTCTTCTGACAGTTCTTAAATAACAGGGGCGGGGCCTCCCAGTGACCCCGCCCCCCTCTGACGCACGGGGAATTGATGGGAATTTCCCTGTGGCATTCCCCGTGATGTCAGAGGGGGCGGGGTCACCCATTGGGTGACCCCGCCCCCTCTGACATCACACGGAATGCCACAGGGAAGTCCCCGTCAAGTCCCTGTGCGTCAGAGGGGCGCAGGGTCACCAGGTGGCCCCGTCCCCCCATTATTTAAGAACCCCAAAGCACCCTCCCAATGTTGAGGGCATGTGGCCTGGTACGGTTCAGGAGGGGGGGCGCTCTCTCAGTCCCCCCTCTTTTCCTGCGGCCTGCCAGGTTGCGTGCTCGGATAAGGGTCTGGTATGGATTTTTGGGGGGACCCCACACCATTTTTTTTTATTATGGCGCGGGGTTCCCCTTAAAATCCATACCAGATCTGAAGGGTCTGGTATAGATTTTAAGGGGGACTCCCCGCCATTTTTTTTAAAATTTTGGTTCGGGGTTCTCCTGTGGGGAATTCCCATGCCGTTTTTATCAATTAACTTTTATGTGTATTGTCGGACCGGCAATTCATTAATAGCCGCAAGTAGTTTTGAATGACTTTTTTTCCTTTGAAATGTCATTTTGCTGTCAGACTGTTCCAAACATGGGAAACATGCGCCCCTTTACAGGCATACTATAGACGACCCCCCAGGTACAAAATTTAAAGGAATATTACACTTTATTGTTTCACTTTAAGCATTATTAAAATCACTGCTCCTGAAAAAAAGTCAGTTTTTAAAACTTTTTTTTGCATTGATCCATGTCCCCTGGGGCAGGACCCAGGTCCCCAAACACTTTTTATGACAATAACTTGCATATAAGCCTTTAAAATTAGCACTTTTAATTATTCATGTTCGTGTCCCATAGACTTTAACGGTGTTTGCGTGTTCGAACAAATTTTTTGCTTGTTCGCAAGTTCTGGTGCGAACCGAACTGAGGGGGGTTTGGCTCATCCCAAGTCCAGAGTACTCTGATTTTTTTTCTACTAATAACTTGTTGTTACAGGAAGCAGTCAAGAAGGTTTAGGAGGACAACAAAATAATGTTTGACAGCAGGAGAAGGGGGGGGGGGACTGTTGCTGCAACCAGGGGACCAGGTATGGCTTGCCACAACAAACTTAGGGATGACTTGTCCATCTAAGAAGCTGGCACCGAAACTCAATGATGTGTCTTATGAACTAACATTACCAGAGTCCCTCCAAAGTACATCCAGTATTTCATGTATCCCTGTTGAAACCAGCAGTACCAAATCCTTTTCCCAATCGTAGTTCAGGACCCCCTGCACCTATTACCATTAATGGGGATGAGGAGTTCGAAGTCGAGGCCATCATAAGCTGCAGGAAGAGAAGGGGCAAATACAGTGCTTAATTAAATGGAGAGGTTATGGTCCGGAGGAAATATCTTGGGAATCCAGTAGTATTGTGCATGCAGTGGACTTGATTCATGCATTTTTCATAACCACCCTCTGATCTTGATCTGGCTTGTTCTCACTAACGCTGTCTGCTTAACCACTTCAGCCCCGGAATAATTTACCCCCTTCCTGAGCAGAGCACTTTTTGCGATTCGGCACTGCGTCGCTTTAACTGACGATTGCACGGTCGTGCGGCGTTGCTCCCAAACAAAATTGACGTCCTTTTTTCCCACAAATAGAGCTTTCTTTTGGTGGTATTTGATCACCCCTGCGCTTTTTATTTTTTGCGCTATAAACATAAAAATAGTGACAATTTTGAAAAAAACGCATTATTTTTTACTTTTTGCTCTAATAAATATCCGGTGCAAAATTAAATAAATATATACACTGCGCTACTAAAAATAAATGAGGAGCAGGTACATACAGAGTGACAACAACCAAAAAAATACTGTGAAAAGAAATGTAGCGCATAAACTGTGAGAAGAATCCCTAGTCAGGGGAAATACTTAATAAATGGTGTCTACATCAAAGAAATAACTCATAAGTCTCTCAACATGGATAAATAAAGTCCAATGAGTGAGTAACAAAAATATATATAAAGAGTGTCCCACTGGAAAAGGTGAGTGAGTGTATACAGCGACAGATGTTCAAATACAGGTAGATCTTTAAATCTTCCAGGAGAACTGCATCCAACAACTGCATAAATCTTGGTAGAAATGGTGTGTAGGAAACTCTTACCAGATACATTGGACTCCCTTGTCAGCGACAGGGAATCACTCGAGCAGATTGCCTCTCAGGGCCTGGAAGCGGACATCACAACTCTGGAAACCTTCTGGATTAAACTCTGCATGGATCTCCCGGGGCCGCCAGGTAGGTCCTCACAAAGGATAGCCAAGGCACAGATCAGAAGAGACGGGACATCACGCATGAAACTGGAGTGGAAGCTGGATTTTCTCTCAGATGGTATGTGGAGAAAAAATAAACAGGCTCCACATAGTGTAGATGAGCAAGATGGGTTTTTTATTGCTAAAAAGCCTGGTTACAATAAAAAATGTGATCACAAAATATAAAAACAAAATGGGCAACAAGGAGGATGCTGAAAGCGCACAACGCATTTCGACCAATGGGTCATCTACTGGGGCATACAGCATCCCCTCCAAGCTGCCTTATATTTATAAGTAAAAACATAAATGAAAACTAATTGTATGAAGTGGCAATCAGACATCCCCATTGGTTGGATGGGATCACCTGATCTCACCTGGCTAAACCAGGTGAGAATCGTCCCTCATTCCCATTGGTAGTGTGTGATTAACCCGTTCAGTATTGTTTAGCCAACATCCCACTGGACCATGCATCGCCAATGGAGGCATCACATTAATGGGAACGCACCATGCAAATGGGGTAGACTAAGAACTGAACGATCACACTCAGTTCTCACATTGCTGGCACTTCTATGGTGGCTTAAAGCTGCGGATGGATCTAAGCCAATCAGAGACGGCATCTACGTGGGCGGGCAGAACGGGCAACCAATAGTTTAAGAGACAGGAAGTCTCCATCCGAGCCGCCCGACATCCACGAGACAAACAAAGGGAAATTACGTCAGGCTAAGCTGCGCGCCAGACGTCCGTCCCCTGTCACGTGGTATATCTACGGGAGCATCCAGGGGACAAAGAAGCCAGAGAGACGTGCGTCAAACTGAACGCTCCCGACGTTAACTCAAACGCTCCTCCCCCGTATCCATGGTGGTAACATTGAATCAAAGTAATGGTTACATGATCTCCACAAATAGTGGGAAACAAATGAACAACACATGCAAATTCAGATATTAGTAATGCCGCCCAGTCTAAGGTGGAACATAGAAGGGGGCAGTGTGACTCAGAAGGGCTGCCTCATGATAGGGCAGCACCCAGCTCAATCCTATCAGTCAGAATCTCCCAGAGGTGGAGAGACAAACCTTATTGAAATAAAAACCTCATAATTGGGTATAGCTACATTCTGATTGAGAACCACTTCAGCTCCAATAAATAAACGAAATGGAGTGGCCCTAACATGGAAACAAGTATAGTTTTCCCAGGAAAGATTTAGGTAAAATAAAACTGAGATAATAACTACTGAAACAACCATGAATTATACCATATACACAGCAGACAGAGTACTGGTGTGTATACCGATCTGGGATCCCCAAAAGGAGGGGAACTCCCCTTGAACCTCCATGTGAGCGCACCCCTCAGAAATGCACTAACATAAGAGAAACCTGTATAAAAAAATATATATTCAATCCCTAAAACATGCATCATATACTTCAATCGATGTACTCAATAGAAAAAAGTAAACGTAAAAAACAAAAAATGTAAATGGCCAGCATTCAAGACGAATTAATAAACGAGTTGAGGTCCCACTCCACGTTCAACCCAAATGGGAAGAAGGACCTCAACTATGTTTTTACTTATAAATATAAGGAAGCTTGGAGGGGATGCTGTATGCCCCAGTAGATGACCCATTGGTCGAAACGCGTCGGGCGCTTTCAGCATCCTCCTTGTTGCCCATTTTTGTTTTTATATTTTGTGATCACATTTTTTATTGTAACCAGGCTTTTTAGCAATAAAAAACCCATCTTGCTCATCTACACTATGTGGAGCCTGTTTATTTTTTCTCCACATACCATCTGAGAGAAAATCCAGCTTCCACTCCAGTTCCATGCGTGATGTCCCGTCTCTTCTGATCTGTGCCTTGGCTATCCTTTGTGAGGACCTACCTGGCGGCCCCGGGAGATCCATGCAGAGTTTGATCCAGAAGGTTTCCAGAGTCGTGATGTCCGCTTCCAGGCCCTGAGAGGCAATCTGCTCGAGCGATTCCCTGTCGCTGACAAGGGAGTCCAATGTATCTGGTAAGAGTTTCCTACACACCATTTCTACCAAGATTTATGCAGTTGTTGGATGCAGTTCTCCTGGAAGATTTAAAGATCTACCTGTGTTTGAACATCTGTCGCTGTATACATTCACTCACCTTTTCCAGTGAGACACTCTTTATATATATTTTTGTTACTCACTCATTGGACTTTATTTATCCATGTTGAGAGACTTATGAGTTATTTCTTTGATGTAGACACCATTTATTAGGTATTTCCCCTGACTGGGGATTCTTCTCACAGTTTATGCGCTACATTTCTTTTCACACTATAATAAATATCCCCCAAAAATATATAAAAAAAACAATGTTTTTCCTCAGTTTAGGCCGTATTCTTCTACATATTTTTGTTTAAAAAAAAATCGCAATAAGCGATTATTGATGGGTTTGCGCAAAAGTTATAGCGTTTACAAAATAGGGGATAGTTTTATGGTATTTTTATTATTTTTTTTTTTTAAATGGCGGCGATCAGCGATTTTTATTGTGACTGCGACATTATGGCGGATACATCGGACATTTTTGACACATTTTTGGGACCATTGTCATTTATAAAGCAATCAGTGCTATACAAATGCACTGATTCCTGTGTAAATGACACTGGCAGTGAAGGGGTTAACCATTAGGTGGCAGTGTAGGGGTTAAGTGTGTCCTAGGGGCGTGTTTCTAACTGTGGGGGGCGTGGCTGTGTGTGACACGTCACTGTTCTCTGCTCCAATGACAGGGAGCAGAGAACAGTGACACTGTCACTAGGCAGAACGGGGAGATGCTTGTTTACATTAGCTTCTCCCCGTTCTTCCTCCCCGTGAGGCGATCGCGGGTATCCCTGCGGCGATCGAGTCCACGGGACCCGCAACCCCACTCACGGAGCTTGCCGTGGGTGTGCGCACGCTCGCTGGCCACCTCTTAAAGGGGAACTTACAGGTACGTGATGTCGCCTGTACGTGCCCTTCTGCCGCAGTATATCTGCATGAGGCGGTCGGCAAGCGGTTAATACCCCGACCCGGCTTGTTTTGGACTTCTCTTCTGGCTGCTGCTCTGCTGATCTGCCTGAACATTACCGACCTGGCTTGCCTGACCCTGCACCTGCTCCTCCAGCCCGCCACGGCTCTGGTCTTCCTAACTATTACCGACCTGCTTGCTGCACATCCAGCCAAGGACAACCAGCCATACTGAATACTGGACTGACCCTAGGCACTCCTACATCACTGTGCTTCTGTGGCAAAGCAATTACTGTTGTATTCAGTGCACTTATCTGGTAAATAAAAAATCTGCAAGTTGTGTATGGGCTCTAAAGAGCAACAACACCATGTGCACTTCAGTTGGCATACCATATTTAGGGGGTCCTTACCTTCTTTAAATTACCTAATCTATTTTATGCATTACTACACTGACATATTTTATCAAATTTTTATTACATTTAAATGTTAGCAGAATATAAATTGTAAGCCTTAAGAGGAAACTCCAGCCAAAAATAACAAGATAGAAAGTTAAAAGAACACACAATAACAATTTAAAAGAACACAACCACCTTTTGCTACAATGTTCACCTTTCATATTCACCTTTTTTTCACAATACTTTTTTTCTGCTGCTATATGTTCTTGCTCTGATGATCAGCATTATTTAACCTCTTTTCTCTGAGCCCAGTTCATCCTGGACCCCCACCCCAGCCTGAGACTGGACAGTGAAAGTTGTATAAGCTCAGTGATGAGCTCATCTCTCTCTCACTCTGCTTTCTATTCCTATCAGCATGCTTCCTGTCAGAACATGAACTGGAGTTGGGCCGAACACTCCACGGTTCGGTTCCCACCTGAACTCCCAAATATGGAAAAAGTTCAGACCCAAACCGCAAACCCATTAAAGTCTATGGGATCCTGAACTTGAAAAATCAAAGTCCCCATTTTGAAGGCTTATATGCAAGTTATTGGACATAAAAAGAGTATGGGGGCCTGGGTACTGCCCTGGGGGGACATGTATCAATGCAAAAAACATTTTCAAAAAAGATTGTTTTTAAAGGAGCAATGATTTTTATGATGCTTAAAGTGAAACAACAAAAATGTAAAATTCCTTTAAATATAGTGCCTAGGGGGTCCCCTTAGTCTCCCTCTAAAGTGGCACATCTGTACCGTGTATAGAACCTGCTGCAGCAAAACTGACATAGATAAAGAAAAAAAAATGACATTTACATTGATTTTACCTGCTGCAAGCCATTGCCGAGCTGGCTTCTCCTCTGATAGCTGATGACTCATCCATTGTTAAGGAGGCAGCAGCCAGCTTCCCGGCTCGCTCCTTAACAACCGGAAGCTATTCATTGTGTCCACAGTGGGCAAACATCCTGCCGAGCATCCCGAAAATTTGAGTGTTCACCAAACACGCAAAAAGGTGATGTTCAGTCCAAACTTATGCTCGACCCAAACTGCTCAGTGCAGTCCAATGAATCACCACCCCTAAGCAGGGAGTGAGACAGCCTCTCCCCATCCCCATCTCTGACAGGTGCCGCCTGTCAGGAGCTGACATCCATGCTGCTCAGAGTCATTGCTTCCTTCTAGACAGGGTGAACATTGGACATGGAACTGAGTGAGCTCCTCCTCACCAACAGAGCAAATGGGATGTGTTTTAGAGAGGACTTCCCCTTCCTCAGCTTAACTAGCAGTGCAACACCTGAGAATAATAAACATACAGAGCTGACACTGTCACTTGTAAACCAGAAGCCTTCAGCGTTTACAAGGGACAGATTTGTTCTCAGCAGCTTCCGGATCTAACAGATCCCTGCACACACTCCTGGTGGGGCACGTTGGGGACAGATCTCGAGAATCTAAAGAAAAGAACGATCTCCCTGCAAGGCAAGGCAGAGCCACCTTCACAGGGAGGTACTAGAGCAGGGCCTGGTGGGTAAGAGTAGAGATGAGAGGAAGCTTTGTGGTTGGGGTTGCACACTGTGCATAGGGCACCCATGAACTCTGCACTTTGTACATAGCATACTTCTGAATTTTATACTCTGTACATAATGAACCTTTGAACCCTGCACTCTGTAGATAATGAACTCCTGAACCCTGCACTCCGTATGTAATGAACCCCTGAACACTGGATCCTGTACGTAATGAACTCCATAACTCTGTATGCAGCGCACCCATAAACCCCTCACTCTGTAAGTAACACACTCCTATACTCTGCACTCTGTACGTAGTGCAATCCTGAACTCTACCATGTACATACTGCACTCCTGAACTCTCCACTTTGCACATAGTGCACTCCTGAGCTCTACACTCTGTACATACGTATGCCTGAACCCTGCACTCTGTACGTAGTGCACCCCACACAACCAGCTCTTTGAGGGCAGCCAAGGTTCTGATGCAGCCCACAATGAAATTGAGTTTGACACCCCTGTTTTAGATGTTAGTGGTACATTACTTATCATTAGGTGATATCACCAAGATTGATCTATTACAATCTGACAATGTTTGTGTACATAATAATATACTTACCAGTGTTTAATAATTATAGAACATCTAGTATTCTGACAGTTTACACTGCATTTTGAAGCATTTGAATCATGTAATGTGGTTTCGGGCCTTATAGGCATTCAAATGTGTGTTCTTTATGTGTGCATTTTTCAAGTACCTACATTGCTTGCATTAAAAAATAAATTCAAAGATGAATTATTAATTACAGAAGTGCATTATCTAAGTTTTTATATGAATTTAGCTTTCAGAGGCTATTTAGTAAAGTAAAACTGGAATGGTTTTGGGTCAGTTATATTTCAAAATGTTTAAGACAATACTTTAAAGCGATAATTTATATTTTTATTTGTGTATATACAGGGGGTCCCTGGGTTACAAACAAGTTAGGGACTGTAGGTTTGTTCTTAAGTTGAATCTGTTTGTAAGTCGGAACAGGTACATTTTTTAATTGTAGCTCCAGCCAAAAAAACAATTTTTAAGCTTTTTGGATAGCATAGGGAAGGGTTAACACCCCTGTAACATTTGTTTTGCCGTGTGTGCCCCTGTTCAGAAGATTTCACCTCACTTTCTGTCCCAATGACAATTGGATTTTGAAAATTTTGGGTTGTTGTGGAAACAAGCTTTGGTGATAAAGCATCAGTGGAGACACCTTTTCCCCATAATAGCTCTTACAAGAGTGAATTTCCCTTCCTAGGGGTAAATTTCCTCTCACTTCCTGTGGTCTCCTTCCGTTTGTAAGTAGGAGTCGTTTGTAAGTCGGGTGTTTGTAACTAGGGGACCCCCTGTATATATAAACCAGCAGTGCTAAGTAGAACAGTAGGTTTCTTGAGATAAATGCAGGAAGCCAGGGGGTACGTTTGTAAATTTTTATTATTCACTGTTAATGGTAATGATAATACTAGCGGGGGACCTATTTATTAACTAATATAATTTGGACTGCTCCCTGGTTCCAGCAAACCTTAAAGTGATTATAAAGTCTCATTTTATTTCTATTAAAATAAAACAAGGTATACTTACCTGCCCTGTGTTGTGGTTTTGCACAGAGCAGCCCAGAGCCTCCTCTTTTTCGGTCCCTGGCTGGAGCTCCTGGCCCCTCCCTCCTGTTGAATCAGAAAAAGGGGAAGGTACCATCCAACAGTGTCACAAAGGTTGCCACCATCCCTAGCATACGAGAAAAGAGAAAAGAGACCCCTCAGAGAGTGGTGGGACTTTAAAGGCAACAAAAAATGAGAATAAAAAAGCAGGTTTTATTAATACAATTAAATAAAATTATACATTTGAAAAAAATTTTTTTTTTTTTTTTTTACAGATACAAACATATGAATCAGTTTGACAATAAAAAACAGTATTCTGCTGGTGAGCGAACAAAAGATGTATTCATGTAGTCTTCTACCTGAGCCTACGCGTTTCGGGGCTGTTAAAGTCCCTTCATCAGGGGCAATGGTAAGCAGACTTTACACCAAGCATGAGCAGGAGAAGAGGCCAACCGTCGGAAGCATTCCTGGGGGCAACCACACATTGGATGCCAGAAAACCAAATTGGGAAACGGGCGTGTCTCCGGCCCCACCTTATCCACACTGGTCCCAGTGTATCCCCGCAGAAAGGGGGACAACGGGACTCCTGTTGAGGGCCACCACAGCAAACAGTTTGCAATGGGGGGGCACCCAAGCTGCTGCTGTGTCTCAGCCAATCAGGAGGGAGAGTCCTGGAAAGCTGAGGGACTCGTGGACATCGCTGGATAGAGATGGGGCTCAGGTAAGTATTAGGGGGGCTGAGGGGAGCTGTTGCACACAGAAGGCTTTTTATCTTAATGCATAGAATGCATTAACCGCTAAAGCCCCGGACCATTTAGCTGGCCAAAGACCAGAGCACTTTTTGAGATTCGGCACTGTGTCGATTTAACTGACAATTGCGCGGTCGTGCCATGTGGCTCCCAAACAAAATCGGCGCCCTTTTTCCCCCATAAATAGAGCTTTCTTTTGGTGGTATTTGATCACCTCTGTGTTTTTTATTAATTGCGCTATAAACAAAGGAAGAGCGACAATTTTGAAAAAATTCAATATTTTTTACTTTTTGCTTAATAAATATCCCCAAAAAATATATTAAAAAAAACATTTTTTTTCTTCAGTTTAGGCCGATAAGTATTCTTCTATATATTTTTGGTAAAAAAAATTGCAATAATCATATATTGATTTGTTTTTATTAATATTTTTTTTTTTACTAGTAATGGCGGTGATCAGCGATTTTTATCATGATTGCAACATTATGGCGGACACGTCGGACAATTTTGACACATTTTTGGGACCATTGGCATTAATACAGTGATCAGTGTGTTTAAAAATGCATTGATTACTGTAAAAATGTCGCTGGCAGTGAAGGGGTTAACACTAGGGGGCAGTGAAGGGGTTAATGTGTGTCCTAAGAAGTGTTCTAACTGAAGGGGGATGTGGACTGTGCAGAGAAACTAACAGATCGCCTGTTCATACTCTGGTGTCCGTTTATGAAGCAGTGAAATCTATTCACTGCTTCGTTCTCCGGCATTCACAGTGAAGATCTTTCTCTTCTGTGTGCCAGTTTATGAAGCTTTGTAGATCGCTTCACCTTTGGAGGAGTGAAGCGATCTACAAATGCTTCAAACAGTGGAGAACTGGAATCTCGTGAGACTTTACGAGATTACAGTACCAGATGTCAGTTTATCAAGCAGTGATAAATTATCACCGCTCAACGGCGTGGATTAATGTTAATAAAATAACGAGTCCCCCTACATTATACACATATGTATACACACACACACATTATATATACATGTATATACACACACATGATATATATATACATATACACATTATATGTATATATGTATATATATGTATACACATAAATATGACAGGGGGACATGCTTACAGTGTTGGGGGGTCTGAACGAGGCATAAGGAAGTTAAAAATTTTCCTCCTTCCCCCTCAGATCCCCCCACATTTCCTCTTCACTCCCCGATTCACCACCTCTGAGCTGGTGAACCTGGGAGTGTGAATTCTGACTCAGATCGCCAGTGAAGCGGTGAGATCACAGCTTCATAAACTGGCCGTTACTGTGACAGTCAATGAGGATTCTCCGTGTGTAGAGATAATAGGCGGGAGAACAAGTTCAAACATGTTCTCCCCCGATTATCACTGTTTCATAAACTGTTTATGGACTGTGATTAGCGGCGATCCTCGGGATCACCGCTGATCACTGCTTCATAAACGGACACCTCTGTATGAACAGAGGATCTGTCAGTTCTCCCCTCAGAGAACCGGAAACTGTGTCCCGGTTCTCTGTGTGCCCCGAGCGATCGTGGGAGCCCGGCAGTGATCGAGACCGCCGGGCACTTGCATCGGCTCCACGGGCGAGCAGGGGGCCCCCTAGTGGCCGTCTATGGTACCGACGTACCATGACAGCGATTCGCCTGCCTGTGCCATTCTGCCGCAGTACAACTGCGGCGGATGGTCGGCAAGCGGTTAAGATAAAAAACCTTCTGCCTTTACATCCTCTTTAACCATAGAAAAATACATAACTGACTCTTCAAACTGCACCAATAGTCTGAAAAGGACAAATTTTCTTTTCAAGTGATTGCTTACTCCCTCCCCCCCACCCCAAGAAAATTGTTTATTATACTAAGTGCTTTCATCACCAAAATATAACAAAAAGTCCCCCTGATAAAATTGTTTTAATATCTATACCCTGAACTGGGCCTACTGTATTTCTTTCTTTCTTTCTTTCTTTCTTTCTTTCTTTCTTTCTTTCTTTCTTTCTTTCTTTCTTTCTTTCTTTCTTTCTTTCTTTCCTTTCTTTCTTTCTTTCTTTCCTTTCTTTCTTTCTTTCAGTGATGTCACCAAGGATCACCACTGACTTGTTTACGATTTCAATCAGAAGCCAAAATATCACTCAAACCGTCCTCTCTGTTTCTCCCAAGACCTCCTGCTCTCTAGCTCTCTTGTTTATTCCTCCCATGCTCATCTCCAGGACTTATCCATCCTTTGGAACTCTCTTCCTCAATCTGTCCAGCTCTCTCTTACTCTGACTACCTTTAAGCGATCCCTGAAAACTCATCTCTTCAGGGAAGACTATCCTACCTCCACCTAAAACCTGAACTTTTAATTCTTCCATGAGCTCATCCCTCACATTTATTACCTTTTGTACTATTTGCCCACTGTATTAGATTGCAAGCTCCTATGAGCAGGGCCCTCTTAACCCTCTTCTGTTTTATTGTATTGTAACTGTACTGACTCCCTTTATATTGTATAGTGCTGCACAAACTGTTATATATATAAAGCTATATAAATCTAATAATAATAATAATAATAATAATAATAATAATAATAATAAATAAAAACAGCTTGGATATACAGATACCCAAAACCACTTCTTTAAAACTGTTTCTATTTTATATGGCTATAAACAAAGACAACCAATTTTACTAAAGTAGCGGAAATTTTATCAGATATACAATTAGACATATATTATTATTTCCTAATAGGTGATTTCAATCGGTATTTGTTTCATGGCAGGGAATCTTGACAGGAAGAATGGGATGACAATGACAGATGAGATGCCAAGACACCAGGCGAGAAAAAACTGTATCTATAGAGGCGAGATCAAAATGTGGAAGAGAGCTTGGCATTTAAATACAGCTTGCATCTCTGTGTGTGCAGGATAAACAGTGATTCTGAAAATTCACTGAAGCAAATACAATCAGTGCTGTTGGAATATAATAAATTTACTTGAAATAGTTTTGATTGCACATATATATATATAGAGAGAGAGAGAGAGAGAGAGAGAGAGAGAGAGAGAGAGAGAGAAAGAGAGAGAGAGACAGAGAGAGAGAGAGATGAAGAGAGATGTATATTATCATTAGTAGTAGTAGTAGTAGTAGTAGTAGTAGTAGTAGTATTTATGTTGCTCTCATGTAATCAAACCAAAAAAGAAAAAAAAAAGCATTTAAATTCTTTTCTCTTTTATTACACATTTATCTTCATATACAGTAATTCCCTGTACAACAGCGCTAAGACTGGGAGAGGGAGGGTCAGCATTTTGAGATAACCAGGCTCTACTGCATTGAGCAGTAGATAGACAATAGATGGCAGCACGCCTAGCCATAGACAACCCATCTGCCTTTCTTTCTAAAAGCAGATCTTTCTACAAACTTGCAAGTTCACATTGTGTGTTTGAATAAAGTAAAAACAGTGCAGCGCTAAGAATCAAATGTTGAGTATTGACATATCAGCATACAACATACAACATACTCCAACGCCATTATCTGATTGATAGTGTCTCTAAATAATGCACTGTGCAAATTGTAAATCAACATTGGTAGTATAGTCCCATTGGTGATTAAAACATTAATCCATTAGTATATAATGATGGGAAGGAATCCAGGAGTGTAGGACTAAAAGGGTCACCGTGATGTGTGCATCCACCGCCCAGGGAAGAAGATTAAATACGCTTACCAGAAGGTATCATCAATCAGGCACAGTGGCAGCTGGTGATGTTTTAGGATGGGGGTGCCAGACCCCGCCCTTCCTTTCGACCCCTCCCACTCCCCATACACCCCACCCCTTATAGAATCCACCCACTCTGTCCCCTGTATTCCACTTGCCTCCATCCATAGTGTTAAGAGTATACAGCCCCGGAATCACAGAACAGAGTATACAGCTCAGCATTACAGATACGGTATATACACCCCTCAAACACCCCTCACCGTGTTCTTGACGTTTGGAATTTCCGACAACATTTGTGCGACCATGTGTATGCAAGACAAGTTTCAGCCAACATCCGTCGGAAATAAATCCACAGTTTGGTTGTTGGAAATTCCAACTATGCGGCATTAACGTGACAATTTTTTACATTTTTTTTAAAGATTGGGGGGTAGCGCCCGAGCGCCCCCTATGGACGGGCCACCACTGATCAGGTATATGATATCAAAGCTCTGGATAGCGAGTGGTGCAATTCCTCCTCCTCAGCTGAGCCACCTCAGGCAACCTCAACCTGGCATGTGAGAATATGAATCAGATGGTAAGAAACCTCCTTCTACCACAAAACTGTTTGGTAGGTTTATGGTTAACAGCATCCATAAAAAAACAACAGAAAGCCTCCACATAGCGAAAAACCATATGGTTATGGGTTTATTTGGAATAAAAAGGCTTTACATAGATTCCAAGATGTATTGTATCAAGTAAAAATCCTTTGTGACCAGAACAGCATAAAATTCAAAAATGCGCAATGGTATGGAAAGGACTCTACAAAGACTTTAACTGGGGTATCATGTGTGTTTGTACCTGTAGAATGGCTGAAAACTGAAAGAGTGCTGCATGTGTCAGATGTGATTGGTTGGGAAAATCCATCCTTCCCTGTAATCATATGAATATTCCACAGTATGATTGCATATGGTACCTTTACACTATGAACATGCTCAGGGGAGAGCACAAAAATGACCTCACAGGAAAATGTGCATCTACTGCTCCTTGATTTTTAAATCAGCAGGCTGTAGGTCGGACCCTGGCCAAGCCATAATGTTTAAAGTGGAAGTGCAACCAACAACGCAAACCATAACCTCAATAATTGCCTTAAAAATTTAATAACATGTTTGAATATTTTATTTAAAAATATGGGATAGGAGGCAGAACGTATTTTAACATATAACATAGTTCAGTGATGGCGTCCTGAAGACGTAATCACGAAACGTACGTCGGAGCGGTACCTGGTCATGCTATCCCACGCCACATCCAGTCCCTTTGGCTGTCTCTTCCGGCTGGTGGAACGCACGCCATCCACGGAGGTGGAAGCGAGGCGTCTACACACAGTTCCAGCATAGACGAGATAGCAGACTCAGTGCCCGGTTAGGCACTTGAAAATGTAAGCGGCCGGCGCATGTGCGGAGTCTCCAAAATGGGCGCTTAAGCTGGGGCTCCGTCACACTCAGCCCCAACAACGCTCACAGCACACAGCGGACCGGATTATACCGAACCAAATCGGGCGATCCGGAACCCTGATCACACGGGGAACACGACCGCATGTCCGGGATTCGGGTCCACAGAGACCTTGGGCCACAATTCGATCCGGGCCCGCCCGGGTGTACCAAGATGGCCACCGTGGCCCAGCAGAATGCCTCAGGACAGGAGAGCCACGCTGATCAGAGGCAAGTAGTAGCTACGGCATTGCTGACTTTCACCCCAATGAACCAAAGTACCCTTCTCCAAAAGATGACACCCTCTCCAGCTTCCACTGAATCACTCCTAAGCAGGTACTATGGAGACCCCAGGCTCTCCCCTGCAGGGCCTACCCTGACGCCACAACACGGGGGCCCCTTCCCTGATCACCTTCCCCCAGAAACAGGCTTCCACCCGGATGACCTACTATTAAAAATGTCAGCCTTACTGGAGAGAGGCCTGTCTTCCACGGCTGCGAAGATAACCAGTGACATAAAGGCAGACTTCCAGAGCCTGGGCGCCAGGATGGAAGCCATAGAGCAGAAACTTGACATGACAGTAGCTGCCACTAATCAGATCTCGGATCACATTCAAACATTTCAAGATAGGCTTGACTCGGCCTTGTTCAGAATCGATGAACTAGACCATGAAGATACAACTTCAGGATCAGAGGTCTCCCAAAGTCTATTGTTGAGGTCTTACAAGCTACTCAGGAAATAATCAAATCTCTGATCCTATCAGAGTACTCACCGAAGCCAAAATGCTGGGAGTGGCTTCCCTTGCAGCTAAGCGCACTCTACCCCTGGAAATGGTACAGAGGGTATAGGGCACAGAGAGGCACGGGTCGCCAGCAGGTAGATGGTTCTTGAGAATAAGACTCCTGCAGCATGGAGATGAGGAGCAGCGATGTATCCAGCCCCGGGGCTGGGGTAGAAGACCTGGCTGGGGCTCTAACCCACAAGACTCAGTTGGAGCTGGGTAGAGTGCTGGAGGTCAGGCACGGAGAACTCAGTAAGAGAAAGTCTGTGGTGCAGGCCGGGAACATACACTGGAAGCTGGTGGATAAGGAGGTCCTCAAAACAGGCCGGGGGTCAAACACAGCAGACAGTAATCAGAGAAATCCTGAAGGGGAGCCAGAGATCGTGCACTGGAGGTGGATGGCAGAGGAGTCCGTTAGACAAGCCGGGGTCATACAACACAGGAAGGCAGGAGAATCCTTAAGACGGGCCGAGGGTCAAACACAGGAGGCAGATGATAGAGAAGTCCTTTGAATAAGCCGGGGTCAAACACTGGAGAGAAGCAGGGTAGGTCAAGTCAATCCGGGTCACAACAGGTAAGTACAGGTAGCAGAATTCAGGAATGGAACACAGGAAGCTTAAAGACAAACCAGCAATTATACAAGGAACAGATCAGTCTTTATATAGGCCAGCATGGGGGGCGTAACTCTAATGTGTGTACGTTCATTCACCGTTACGCCGCTGCACCGTGTCATGAACCCATGTGTGCTGTTCCGCTACATCGCGAACTCACGTGTGCCGGAGCGCGACTCCGCTGCGCAGACGCACAGGGACATTCTGATACTGGCAAGTTCTGTTTCTATTACTTCTCTGACAGATCCCGAACATTCCGCAACATCCTCTGGAACTAGACAGCGTACACAGGGTTCTGGGTCTACCTAGAAAGGACAGCTCACCCAGGGACGTCATTGCTAAACCACACTTCTACCAGGTCAAGGAGGAAGTGATGAAGCAGTCCAGAGCAATGAAACAACTCTCATATCAAGGACAAATTTTCACTGACCCATCCCCTTCCACGATCCAGAGAAGAAGGGCCCTGAAACCCCTACTTACAGTGCTGGCCCAAAAAGAAATTAAATATTGGTGGACTTTACATTTTGCTGTCAAGTATTTCTACAAGAGCAAACACTACTCGTTCTCTACCTTCCAAGACGGAGAGAAGGCACTTCTCTCCCTGAAGCTCATCTCACTTGAAGCAGACATGGACACCTCCAACCTGGCTAAACGACCCTCACCTACCAGCCCGCTGACGACCCTGTGGAACAAACTGAAGATGAAGAGAACAAAGGACAGTATCCCGACTTGAAGCATGGATTTGTCGCCTGCGTTCTTCAATCCTCCGTTCATTTCTCTGTGCTCCAGGAGAGAGCATCACCCAGGGACTTCCTGCCCTTCTACTGGAAGTCATGGCTCCTCCAGGGGGCCTCAGTCTCCTTTTCCCCCTATCCCCCTTTCTCCAACTGCCACTGGCAAGAAAGTGATTAACTTTCCACATGACCGGGGGGGGGGGGGACTTTGCTGTTCAACTTTACTTAGGGAGATTATCTCTCGGTGCTACTTGACACAGCAATCATCAGTTTGATAGTTTCCTGTTAAGTTTTCAGTTTGTATGTTTCTTTGGTTCTTTAAAATTTCTATATATACAAGCGCCACGGCGCTGGGTGCTGAGCATGTGCCTCCACCTATGCCTCGGTTTCACCATATCTTTGGGATAGGTTGTCTGCCCCTTGAGCAGACGTAACTTTTAGGTTTAAACCCCGGTGGACAGCCTGGTTCCCGGGGAACTACCCCTAAACATCTGAAGAAGCTTTCTATGGCCTCTTCATCTCTCTTCTCTTCTTTTTCCTCCTTTGCTCTCTTCCCCCTCCTCTTCCCTCCCTGCCCGCCCCTTCATATGGGTCTCTCAATGATTATTTGTCTCCTAACTTCCAATCAGGTTTACTCCGAGGCTCCCAAACACGCAGAAGTCCTATACAGGAGGTCCATTAGGTCGAAAGTCCATTGACTGGTGTCCCTAACGGTAAGTGACGCAGGGTCTGACAGCAGTTTCACTCCTCTCCTCCATGGCTGGCCCGCCTAGTCTTCCATTTAGATTAGCCACCCACAATGCTCAAGGCCTGAACTCTCCCCTCAAAAGGAGAAAGCTATTTGATAGCTACAAATTCCTCAAGCTAGACGTGGTGATGGTACAGGAAACCCACTTCCCTGAACGGTAAAGCCCTAAATACTTGCACCATCAATTCCCTTTATTTTATTTGGCAAAAGCAGAAGGCAAGTTGAAAGGGGTTGCAATCCTCTTTTCTAAAACCTGCAACTCTTATATCCACAAAGATCAGGTGGGATTCATACCGAGTAGACAGGGACCTGACCAAACCAGACGAACCATAGACATAGCATCCATCCTACAGACGAACTGGCCAGGGGGCACTAGACAGCAGAGCATGCTACTCCCCCTAGATATACAAAAAGCATTTGATTCAGTATCCTGGCAGTATATTTTCTTGCTTTTAGAGCATTGAGGGTTTGGTGAACGCTTTCTAGGTACTATTAAAGCTCTGTACTCCACACCTATAGCCCTTATTAGGATGCAAGGCTATCACTCCTCCCCGATTCACATAGCTAGGGGCACAAGGCAGGGTTGCCCTTTATCCCCCCTGGTGTTTGCCATTGCCATAGAGACATTAGCGATAGCGATTCGAGAGAATCCAGACATCAGCAGGGTTACCTGTGGAGCCCAGGAACACAAATGTGGTCTATTTGCTGATGAACTAATACTCTATATCACTTCTCCCCTTACATCCTTACCCAACCTATGCAAAACTCTTTCCTATTTTGCAAACGTATCTGGCCTCCAAGTAAATTACACTAAATCCCAAGCCTTCAACATTTCCCTCACCCCTGAGACGGTCGACCTACTTAAACAAAACTTTCAGTTTGAATGGAATGCCATTAACTACCTGGGCATCTCCCTGACCCCCAAATTTGAATCCCTCTATACCAAAAACTTTCTACCCATGTTCCTGAAACTAGAATGTGACTTAAAATCCTGGTCCAAGCTAAATTTATCCTGGCTAGAAAGAATGAATGCTGTGAAGATGACGTTGCTGCCTAGATTTCTCTACTTGTTTCAAGCTCTTCCCATTCCATTGAGGAAGGATCACCTTCAGTCCTTCCAGAGCAAAATCCTCAAATTTATCTGGGGGGGGGGGTTCGGGATACAGGCTAAAACAACAGATCCTGTATCTATCACGAAAACAGGGAGGGCTGGGCCTCCCACATCTTCACAGATACTACCAAGCAGCCAGACTTGCCCAGTTGTCAGGGATTTACTTTAACATGGAAAGGCCAGACTGGATACGCACAGAACGGCAAGCGGTCCCCCAACATACCCTAGACTTTTTACTCTGGACCCCTCCCAAAAACAGACACCCTATTTTAGCACCTACACTCTCACACTCATTCATGATGTGGGATAAACTGAAATCAAATCCAAACCTCTCTTCTGCAGTGAAACCCCTGTCACACTTTTTCTGCAATCTGGACTTCCCCCCAGGATTAAACATAAAGGCTTTACAGTGGTGGCTAGATAAGGGACTGTACCGGATAGGTCATTTCTTTACTTCTAGAGGGCCCATAACCCTTGCACAATGTATCAGTAAACTAGACCTCCCACATTCGGAACAGTTTAGATTTAGCCAAATCAATCATTACCTACAAAGCGTTTGGTTGGACAAACCGAATCCCCTGAAATTCTCCAGTTACGAGATTTGGTGCTGTCAGGCCATGGAGCAGAGAGGAGGCATTTCGGTCATATATGCGTCACTTACCCAACCCCATGGCAAATCTTCTTACATGTTAGCCTGGGAGCAGGACTTACAATTCCAGTGGAGCCTGGAGACATGGCAGTCGGCAATGGCATCTGTATACAAGGGAATTATTAATACCTCCCTTATGGAAGTGAATATAAAGATTATGACCAGGTGGTATATGACACCAGCTATATTGGCAAAAATCTTCCCATCAGCCGATCCCCTTTGTTTTAGAGGCTGCCAACTCATAGGCACAATTTCGCACAATTTCGCACAATTTCGCATGTGTGATGGACATGCCCCAGAATCAGGCCTCTGGAAAAAGATTTTTAATCTAATCAAAAAAGCAACAGGATGTGTCATCCCCAGGTCTCCAGAAATTGCTCTTTTGAATGCACACGTTCCTTGCCTCTCCAAATATAACTGCAAACTGATCCTCTTCATATTTCTGGTAGCCAAGATAACATTGGCTAAGGCTTGGAAGCAACTCACAGTCTCTGCAAAGGCAGTGACCAGGAAGATTTCCTGGATCATGGCCCAAGAGAAATTGGTGAGCATCCTCAATGATACAACAGAAATTTGAGATGACCTGGGAACCGTGGGCTAAACTCATGGGCAAAGCACTAGGGATGCTTCCAAGCCAAAGCCAGGACAATAATTGAGAGACACAAACAATATCCCCCAACTCTTTCCCCCTCCTTTTTCTGTTCTTTCCCCCCGCTTTCTTCTTTGGGGTCTTTCCCCTTCTGATTCAGGGTTTCTGTCAGTCATTCATGGTACGTTTTAAGAATCCCGCTCTAGAGACAGCAGGTCTGAGATGGGGGCACTACTCTGGGTGGGGGACCCCGAGCCCCGGCACAGCATGATCCCTTCATGGGTGCCGGGGTGTTGGGACCCTCTCCCTTAGGCCCTTACCGGGCCAGAGGGGCCTCTCGGTTAATTGCGGAATCTCCTCCACACACAAACGGTGAGACAGGAAGTAACTCTCACCCAATATCAACTCCCCAAGGGAGATCTGACTGCTTAAATGTTACTTTGTCTGGTTTGCTATTTGTACACTGTCATAACCCACTGTTCTACTCCGACAAAGTCTGTAAACCGCCTATCTTTTTGTACCATGATTTCATGATGACAGTGTCGTCCTGTTACTGTCACTCTGTAAAAAAAAAGAAAATGTACCATATATACTCGAGTATAAGTTGACCCAAATATAAGTCGAGGCCCCTAATTTACCATAAAAAACTGGGAGAAACGTATTGACCTGAGTATAAGACGAGGGTGAGAAATGCAGCAGTTACTGTAAGTGGAAAAAGAGGGTCAACAATGCCCATCTGCAGCTGCATGCCTCCCTGTGTCCTGTGCATATGTCCTGTGCAGCCTATCTGTATCCTGTGCATGTGCATGTGTCCTGTATCCCTGTGTCCCTGTGTCCTGTGTCCTGAACATGTGCATGTGCATGTGTTCTGTGTCCCTGTGTCCTGTGTCCTGTACATGTGCATGTGCATGTGTCCTGTGTCCCTGTGTCCTTGTGTCCTGTACAAGTGCATGTTCCTGTGCTCCTGTGTCCTGTGTCCTGTACATGTGCATGTGCATGTGTCCTATGTCCCTGTGTCCCTGTGTCCTGTGTCCTGTACATGTGCATGTGCATGTGTCCTGTGTCCCTGTGCAGCCTACCTTTGTCCTGTGCAACCTCTGTGTGGCGATCTCCATCCTCCCTGTGGCAATCTCCATCCTCCCTGTGGCGATCTCCATTCTCCCTGTGGCGATCTCCATCCTCCGATCAGCGTGTTATAATACCATTCGGCGGCCATTCCACTGTTCAAAAGCCACGCCTCCTCCTCGCCTGTGATAGGCAAAACACTCAGCAGTCAGCGGTCAGCCTATCACGGACATTCTCTCATTCTCATACCACGGACGAGGATGAGAGAATGTCCGTGATAGGCTGTACACTGACTGCTGGGAAATGGAGTGTTCAGCCTATCACAGGCGAGGAGGAGGCGCGGCTTTTGAAAGCTGGAATAGCCTCCGAACTGTATTATCACACGCTGGCCGCCGTCTGCCTGCATGACACGCTGATTATGTAGGCAGACGGCGGTGACTCGAGTATAAGTCGAGGGGGGCACTTTCAGCCAAAATTAATTATTATTCCACAGTGCCCTCTATACACTATACAATTGTTTTTGAGTACTAGCATACCAAATCAGGGGAGCAGCTTTTATATTTTTTGCCAGCATAGAGCACTGGAGTCGGAAGGCAGGAATCCACATTTTCTCACATAAAAGGGTAATTTAGCCAGTTCCCTCCTGGCCTATAGAGAAATGATGGTCATATGATGTCCTCCCAGAGCATGCCATGGGAGGTGCTTTAGCGCAATCTGTGACCTGCTGTGTTTACCGGATACAGCGGACGGGCTGCTGCAGGTACCCTGTGATTGCTGTGATCAATCACAGCAGATCACATGACAATTATACACAATGGATGACTTTCATTCATGCCATCTATTGTGTTGATCTGTGTGATTGGTCACAGTGATCACGTGGTACAGGGACACTGTGGCCAATCACAGTTAAACAGAATAGTAATAGATTTTATTCAGTAAAAATTATTGCATATACCAGTGAAATTCACTGGTATAAGCAATCATAATGTGTAAAAAAAATTCTAATCACTTCTCCAGAGTAGTACAGTGTTACTATAGCAACATTGTGTTGCTCTGGTCACAGTTTGTTACAAAAAAAAATGTTAAAAAAAATGTAACAAAAAAGAAAAAATAATGTAAAAATTGAAAAAAAAAAAATATATATATATCTTTTACACCGACTGTCACCAGTTAGTGTCCCTGATCACCGCCACACCAGTTATATGATGACGCTGTACTGCACTGGTGACAGTATACAAACAATAAGTGAAAAAAAAAACAATTATTTTATTTGTTTTTTAATTTTCCCAAAAATTGTGGCAAAAAAAAGTATACCTTTAAAAAACTTGACATGCCTCTTATTTATTTATTTTCTTGGGTTGCCTATTTTCAAAAGGGTTAATTTGGGGGGTATTTGTACTGTCCTGTCCTTTTCAGGCCCCAAGCAATCAGTACATCAATTGATCACTGATCAATTTTCAGATACTGTATACTGTATATACCATAGTTTGTAGACTCTTTAACCTTTCCTACAGAGTAAATAATATACACTGATTTAGATTATTTTCACAAAGAAATGTAGCAGAATACAGTTTGGCCTAAACTTATGAAGTCCTATTATTTATTTGCAAAATTTTATAGCAGAAACTAAGAAAAACTTGTTTTTTTTCTTCAAAATTTTTGGTCTTTTTTTCCCTTTTTTCCCAAGAAATATAAAAAAAGGTGGTTAAATACCACCAAAAGAAAGCTTTATTTGTGTGAAAAAAAATCATAAAAATGTAATATAGGTACAGTGTTGCATGACTGCGCAATTATCATTCAAAGCTGACAATTGGTCTGGGCAGGAAGTGGGCGGGGGGTATCCACAATTTTTAATATCTAATGTAGGACTATAAGGACTATAAATGTTTCAAAAGGTGTAAGAATTCAATTGGACTTTAATTTTTAGAGCTACCACTACTTAAAGTGTTACTAAACCCACAACAGTAAATTCAGTCAGTATATGCAGTAAAGCATGCTTGTTATACTCGCTGTGTAACCTAAGGAGTTAATCCTCCACATTGTGTAAAAAGGCTGTTTGATCCTGTCTTCTCTGATTCTCCCCTTCTTGCACTGTCTCCTCATAATTTCCTTATAACACAGAGTCTATGGAGTCAGGATGCACATGCTCACTTTGGTGTGTATTGCTAGAGAGTTTTTTTTTCTTGGCAGGATGCATGTGATCAGCACAGGGTCCAATCAGCACAGTCCAAACAGTGGGTCAGGGGTCCTGCAGTCTAATACGACAGTCAGAAAACTCCTCCCTCAAGCTTTAACCAGTGCTTGGCTGGACACTGATAGAAGTCACAAGACTGATATATACTGCTGATGAGAAAAGGTTTTTAACAGTTTATATTTACTAAAATAATTGCATTTTCATTGTTCTGTGTACTGTGGGAGACCAGATGTAGTGAATGCAGTGTCCTGGGTTTAGTAACACTTTAATGATGGCTATATTTACATTTAAATAGATTTTCTCTGTTAATGCACATTTTCAGTCTATTAGATATCACTTTTATTCATCTGACAGAAAACAAAATACAAAATTATATGTAATGGAAATGTTGCAAAAACTGAGAATCCTTAAAATGAAGAAGAAAGCACTTAACACAACATATTTTTGGTAGTTGGAATATTGAACTTTTTTGTAGTTCTTTCCCTATATTCTCATCTTCTCACAATGATAAAGAGTAGACATTCGAAGAAATAAGCAAAGAGTTAAGACTCAAGAGAGACACGCACAGCTGAATTTTGTCAGGCTTCACCTAATTGTCTATCTCTGAAATGAGCATACTAGCTGTCTTCTGTTCTCATCTCTTATATTCCTTCGTATATTGCCTGAAGGCTACCTAAAGAAAACAACTCAGTGAGACTGACTTTCCTTTACACATATGATGAAGCCTCTGCACTTTTCTAACATTGTAGGCATGGCATCCATAATCCTTTGGCTTTTTTTCCTTTTACTTGTGCTATTCAACCTTTTTGCCGCTTTATGCTGATATGCTGACCATGAAAAAAATAAAAAAATAAATAAATAAATATATATATATCAATCTATATATAGATATCTATCTGTAGATAGATATCTATACATATAGATATATATATTGTATATATATATCTATATATCCATATATAGATATATATATATCTATATATATGTATATATATCTATATATATACATATATATATATATAGATATATATACAGTGGGGGCGGAAAGTACTCAGACCCACTTAAATTTTTCACTCTTTGTTATATTGCAGCCATTTGCTAAAATCATTTAAGTTCATTTTTTTCCTCATTAATGTACACACAGCACCCCATATTGCCAGAAAAACACAAAATTGTTGACAGGTGTGTGCATCTGGGCCGCCTGTTGGGTTGGTGCCGACATGGAGAACTTAAAATCTGGCCAAGATTGGAGCAAGCGCAGAGTGGGGAGTTACTGTATAGGGCCCCTTGGTGTTTCAAGGACTTGGCATCTAAAACTAAGACACACCCAACAATAGGACCTACCCTCCGTGTTTGTTATAACCTCTTTTTTAAGGGTAAGTTATCAACACAGGAATCACCTTTAGTACCTATATTGGGGAACCCGCAATTCATATTAGGAACACAAAAAGGACCTTTTGACGTCCTGATCAAACGGGGACTGTATCAGGCATCACATTTTTTGAGATCTGCTAGATGGCCAACAGTGCAGGAATTGGTAGACAGAAATGGCCCCTTCCAATTAGATTTTTAGTCGGCGGTACAACTACAAAATTATCTATGTACTAGGGTACCGCCAAGTCCTCTGGATCGGAATCTGTTACCACTCGAGAAATATTGTATGGAGACTGAACCAATAAAGCATGCTGTCTCCAGAATGTATGCGTTGTTGATTAAACCATCGGAGAACCATCAGTTACCTTTCCTCCGGAAATGGGAAACAGATTTAGGGAGGACCTTTTCGGAGGAACAAAAAACTAATATGATACATTCAATATTTAAGACAGCAATATGTACCAAAATACAGGAAACTAATTATAAAATCATTTCACAATGGTACAGAACCCCAGATAAACTTCAAAAATGTTTCCCGAATGCATCAGATAGATGCTGGCGATGCCAGATAGAACAGGGGACTTTGCTACATGTATTTTGGTCTTGTCCCAGAGTGAGGACATTTTGGAGGGAGGTCCGGGAGACAATTCAAAAATTTAGCGATGTGGAAATACAGGAAGACCCAGCTTTTTTCCTTTTGCATCTACCAGAAATTCCGGGGAAAATATATAGGAACTTTATTTTGTGTCATTTAGTGAATGCAGCTAAAGCATGCATCCCGCTTAAGTGGAAACAAGCACAACCCCCTACAGTGAGTATATGGCTTAGGAAAGTAGAGGAAGTAAACAGGATGGAAGACCTAGTCTGGACAACTAGGAAAAAAAGGGAAATTTATTTAAAAACGTGGTCGCCATGGAACGGTTTTATTTCTTCAGTGGAAAGGAAAAAACGAATTGATACAAATTAAAGGGGGGGGGGGCAGGGGGGAGGGAGGCAAGTTCAATGTTCTTTTTTTTTTGTTTGTTTTGGGAGGGGGGTAAGGAAAGGTGGGGGAAATGGACTATAAATAGGAACTGCAGTCGGAATACTGAGAGGTAGTTGGAGCATTATGGCCGGGTCTGGGGGAAGCGCCCCCCCTCCTGACGCGGCAAGGAGTAACAACATGGAGAGCGGAAATGAGAGAGGAAGATTACTCTTCTTATTTCTTTGTCTTCTTTGCCTCTTTTGTGATTTCTTTATGTTTATTTGGGTTCATTCTTTTATCCATATTTATTGGATAATATATTAGAAATAGACAGAGTAGATGGAATGGAATGTAACGAGTTATTATCATGTATTTTTATTTATTTATTTATTTTTTATTTCTTGTCTGGCTGTATGTGCAGAAATGGAATGTAATATACAGAAGGATTGTTCATTTTTCTCCTGTTATATAAAAGAAAAATAAATAAATATATATATATATCTATATATATATATATATTTATAGATATATATAGATATATATATATATAGATATAGATATATTTCTAAACTGGGGACGGCAAGTATTCAGACCCACTTAAATTTTTCACTCTTTGTTATATTGGATCCATTTGCTAAAATCATTTAAGTTAATTATTTTCCTCATTAATGTACACATAGCACCCCATATTGGCAGAAAAACACAAAACTGTTGACATTTTTGCAGATTTATTAAAAAAGAAAAACCGAAATATTACATGGTATTCATACCCTTTGCTCAGTATTTAGTAGGAGCACCCTTTTGATCTAATACAGCCATGAGTCTTTTTGGGAAAGATGCAACACCTGGATTTGGGGATCCTCTGCCATTCCTCCTTGCAGATCCTCTCCAGTTCTGTCAGGTTGGATGGTAAACGTTGGTGGACAGCCATTTTTAGGTCTCTCCAGAGATGCTCAATTGGGTTTAAGTCAGGACTCTGGCTGGGCCATTCAAGAACAGTCACGGAGTTGTTGTGAAGTCACTCCTTCGTTATTTTAGCTGCGTGCTTAGGGTCATTGTCTTGTTGGAAGGTAAACCTTCGGCCCAGTCTGAGGTCCTGAGCACTCTGGAGAAGGTTTTCGTCCAGGATATCCCTGTACTTGGCCGCATTCATCTTTCCCTCGATTGCAACCAGTCGTTGTGTCCCTGCAGCTGAAAAACACCCCCAAAGCATGATGCTGCCACCACCATGCTTCACTGTTGGGACTGTATTGGACAGGTGATGAGCAGTGCCTGGTTTTCTCCACACATACTGCTTAGAATTAAGGTAAGTTCTATCTTGGTCTCATCAGACCAAAGAATCTTATTTCTCACCATCTTGGAGTCCTTCGGGTGTTTTTTTAGCAAACTCCATGTGGGCTTTCATGTGTGTCTTGCACTGAGGAGAGGCTTTCATCGGGCCACTCTGCCATAAAGCCCTGACTGGTGGAGGGCTGCAGTGATGGTTGACTTTCTACAACTTTCTCCCATCTCCCGACTGCATCTCTGGAGCTCAGCCACAGTGATCTTTGGGTTCTTCTTTACCTCTCTCACCAAGGCTCTTCTCCCCCGATAGCTCAGTTTGGCTGGACGGCCAGCTCTAGGAAGGGTTCTTGGTCGTCCCAAACGTTTTCCATTTAAGGATTATGGAGGCCACTGTCTTCTTATGAACCTCAAGTGCAGCAAACATTTTTTTTTAGTAACCTTGGCCAGATCTGTGCCTTGCCACAATTCAGCCTCTGAGCTCTTCAGGCAGTTCCTTTGACCTCATGATTCTCATTTGCTCCGACATGCACTGTGAGCTGTAAGGTTTTATATAGAGAGGTGTGTGGCTTTCCAAAACAAGTCTAGTCAGTATAATCAAACACAGCTGGACTTAAATAAAGGTGTAGAACCATCTCAAGGATGATAAGAAGAAATGGACAGCACCTGAGTTAAATATATAAGTGTCACACCAAAGGGCCTGAATACTTAGGACCATGTGATATTTCAGTTTTTCTTTCTTAATAAATCTGCAAAAATGTCAACAAGTCTGTGTTTTTCTGTCAATATGGGGTGTTGTGTGTACATTAATGAGAAAAAATGAACTTAAATGATTTTAGCAAATGGCTGCAATATAACAAAGAGTGAAAAATTTAAGGGGGTCTGAATACTTTCCGTCCCCACTGTATATATATATATATATATATATATATATATATATATATATATATACACACACACACACATATACATACACAGTTTTTATTGAAATTTACACAGATTGAGGTCTCATTATACTCTAGAAATTAAAACAGAGAACAAATAAACAACTGGACATAAAAAAGAAATTATGGAATTGTTTTCTTTAACAAAATGTAATTCAAATTTTTGACTCATCAGTAGCCACCCTTTGCAGATATAACAGCCAAACAAAGCATTCTTATATACAACGAAAATATTTTTTTTTCTTAAAGGTCTTCCCAACACTGTTGCAGAAGTTCCCACAAATGTGTTGCAGTTGTAGGGTGCTTTGCTTTCACCCTTCTGTCCAGTTCATCCCAAACCAGCTTAATGGCATTTAAGTCTTAGCAGCTTTGGTTCAAGGTGCCACTCTCTCTGTGCAGGTCACTGACTCCTGCAAAAGAGCCCCCAACCAACACGCTTCATCCTCCATGTTTGACGGTTCTTGTCACACATTGTGGAACCATACTTTCATGTACTCAATGGCGTAAAATCCTGCATGATGAACCAAAGATCTCAAATTTTGATTAAATTGTCCGTAAGTCAGATGCCTTTCCATTATTCAGGGGAACTAGACAGGGGTGTCCTCTTTCACCCTTGCTATTTGCTCTGGCATTGGAACTGCTAGCAGCCAAGATTAGAGCCTCCCCAGAGATTGTTGGATTCCGTCAGGGCAGGGGGGGTGATAAACTCTCCCTTTACGCAGATGATAACTTGATATGGCTGGCTTCCTGGAATCTGTCATGAATCTTATAAATCAGTTGAGGCAATACTCAGGGTTTACCATTAATTGGCACAAGTCCTCTCTTTTATTGCTGGACACTCTGGGGTCTCCTCTTCCAGATTTGGCATCTCAAGTGGAGGTAGTCCAATCTTTCAAATATCTGGGGATCGTAGTGATGGGGGATACTAGAGACTACATTAAGTTGAACTTCACACCTATTCTACAGAAGTTTAAGCAAACATGCACTAGCTGGTGTAAACTACCTTTGTCAGTAACGGGCAGGGCTAACCTTGTCAAGATGGCGTGGGCTCCCCAATTACTATATATCCTGCATAATTCCCCAGTGTGGATTCCACATTTCTGGTTTGACCGTATAGACTCCCAATATAGAGCGCTAATATGCTACAGTACCCTAAGGACCTGGGCGGGATGGCAGTTCCTCATTCCTTTACTTCCTGGCTGTGCAGTTGCAACACTTTTCCGGGTTGGATCTGCCAGGAACCTTGGACCCTTCCAGGACCTTGCAGATGAAATCCCTTGAGGAATATTCAGCGATGTCCGAGTTGGAGGTGGGACTTAACTGTGCACCTAATTGTTAAACTACCTTAGATTGTAAGCTCCTTGAGGGTAGGGACTGATGTTAATGTACAATGTATATGTAAAGCACTGCGTAAATTGACAGCGCTATATAAGTACCTAAAATAAAATAATAAATAAAATAAGAAGAGAATGGGCATTACAGGTTTTCTGGCGTGCACCCCCATTTGGCACAATAGATCATACCCTGAACTAGCCAAAATTTCTGGCTAGTCAATATGAAAGAAGGCTGGAATTAAATACCTCTCACAATTGTTTGATGGGTCCACTATGAAAACTTTCGACCAATTGCGTTAGGAATTTCCTCAGCTCCACAAAAGCTATTACCTGTATTTGCAAGTAAGACATGCTCTGAGAGTGCAGGGCAGAAGCTCAAATTTAAGCTTGGCTGAGTCTGACTTTCTTAATTCGGTTTTTGCTACCTCAGACAGAAAGGGCAGTATTTCATGAATATATGCCTGTTTGCTTTCACATGTACAGGCCTCAGACTCGCTACCTTGCAGGGATGAATGGGAATCAGATGTTGACCCTATTGATGGGGAAAGCTGGACACAAATCCTGGCTGCTGGTCCATTAATGTCCATATCTGCAGCACAGAAACTATCACATTTGTTTATCCTCCTTCGGGCTTACAGAATTCCTATTCAACTGCATAGATGGGGTAGGAGGGACTCCCCCTTGTGTCCGAAATGCCAACTACACCCAGGCACTCTGATCCATCTGTTGTGGAAGTGTCCAAAACTAGTGAGATACTGGCAAAATGTGGTCAGAGTCATTAACAGTGTCTATCAGTTACAGTTACTACTGTGCCTGGTCACTTGTTTGCTTGGTAACCTAGAAGAGAAATTATACATATGTTGTCTTACTTAGACTACTTTATCTTGCCAGAAAATTGATAGCATGCTACTGGCTCTCTCCTCAGGCGCCTACAATATGCCAATGGATACAAGTCCAGGGTCCTGGGTGTAATCCTTGACTCTGACCTCTCCTTCAGCCCCCATATCCAATCACTGGCTAAATCCTGCCGCCTTAACCTCCGCAACATCTCCAGAATTCGACCCTTCCTGACTAATGACACCACAAAGCAACTTATTCACTCCTTGATTATTTCCCGCCTCGACGACTGCAACTCTCCCCTTAATGGCCTACCCTTAAGCAGGCTATCCCCCCTTCAGTCTATTATGAATGCTGCTGCTAGACTAATACACCTCACTAATCGATCCGTGACTGCTGCTCCTCTCTGCCAATCCCTTCACTGGCTTCCCCAACCCCACCGTGTAAAATTCAAAATGCTAACCATAACATACAAGGCCATTCACAACATCGCCCCCATCTACATCACCAACCTCATCTGCAGATATCGCCCAAATTGCCCCCTTCGCTCCTCCCAGGACCTCCTGCTCTCTAGCTCCCTTGTTACCTCCTCCCATGCTCGCCTTCAGGACTTCTCCAGAGCCTCACCCATCCTCTGGAATTCCCTGCCCCAGTATGTCTGATCAGCCCCTACCCTGTCCACCTTTAGGAGATCCCTGAAAACTCATTTATTCAGGGAAGCCTATCCCACACCCACATAACTGACCCTGAGCCACCCCCATCAAATCATTCTTTGCAGCTATTACCTTTTGTACCATCACCCCCTCCCTTTAGAATGTAAGCTCTACGAGCAGGGCCCTCCTGTACCTTTTGTATTGAACTGTACTGTAATTGTGTTGTCCCCCTTACACATTGTAAAGCGCTGCGTAAACTGTTGGCGCTATATAAATCTTGTATAATAATAATAATAATAATAATAATAATAATAATAATAAAAAGTCCCAAGCCGTCTCCTGTGGTTTTTTAACATTTTGACACTTTCTTTTTGTGAAATGGTAGGGGTACCAATTCACATAGGGGGGCCGGGATCTGGGTATCCCCTTTGTAAAAGGGGGCTTCCAGATTCCGATAACCCCTCCGCCCGCAGACCCCCACAACCTCCGGGCAAGGGTTGTGGGGATGAGGCCCTTGTCCCCATCAACATGGGGACATCCTCCCCATGTTGAGGGCATGTGGCCTAGTACGGTTCAGGAGAGGGGGGCCCGCTCTCTCGTCCCCCCTCTTTTCCTGTGACTTGCCAGGTTGCGTGCTCGGATAAGGGTCTGGTGTGGATTTTTGGGGGAACCCCACACCATTTTTTCTTAAATTTTGGCACGGCGTTCCCCTTAAAATCCATACCAGACCCTTCAGGTCTGGTATAGATTTTTGGGGGGAACACCACGCCATTTTTTTAAAATTTTGGTGCGGAGTTCCCCTTAATATCGATACCAGACCTGAAGGGCCTGGTAATGGAATTTTGGGGGACCCCCACGCATTTTTTTTTCAATGACTTTCAATGACTTATATGTGTATTGTCGGGCCGACAATTTATTAATAGCCGGCACTAGCGCTAGTACTTTTAAATTACTTTTTTTTCCCATTAGAAATGTCATTTTGCTCTCGGACTGTTTTAAACACAGGAAACATGCGCTACTTTACAGGCATGCTATAGACATCCCCCAGGTACAAAATTTAAAGGAATATTTCACTTTTATTGTTTCACTTTAAGCATTAGTAAAATCACTGCTCCCGAAAAAGCGACTGTTTTTAAAACTTTTTTTTGCATTGATTCATGTCCCCTGGGGCAGGACCCAGGTCCCCAAACACTTTTTATGACAATAATTTGCATATTAGCACTTTACATTTCTCCCATAGACTTTTACAGGGTGTTCAGCGGCTTTTCAAATTTGCCGTGAACACCCCAAATTGTTCGCTGTTTAGCGAACTGGCGAACAGCCAATGTTTGAGTCAAACTCATGTTCGACTTGAACAGGTAGCCCATCCCTACTCACTAACACCTTGGCTTTCTTTACAATTTCTCTAATGTAAAAACTGTAAGAATTATAATGGTCTATCTGTCTCCATTTGTTAATTGCCATTGTGAGAGCAATATACTACTTCCTGAAGTACAACACTGTCCAAATATTGCTTAAAAAGGTGTAGTAACACCTGAAATGTACATTATGTTAAGTTTTTGTTAACCCAAACTTTTTTTCCCCTCTGGTAGTTTACTGCGTTTAACTGTGTTTAATCTGACTGTAAGTACACTCTAGGATCTATCATTTCACCCTAGTTATGAATCTACTTGTTGGCTATGATTACTAAAGATAAAAAAATGTATAAAATTAAATTAAAAAGTATAAACACATATATATCCCATTTGATCGATCTTAAATATTATATAAATAAATGACATTGCTTCTAAAACCAAGAACAAACATTTTATATGCACCTTTCCAGTTCTTAGATGTGGTTACTGCATTTGTTTTCTTATTTTCAGACCTTTTTCTCTTTGTTTTATACCCGCCATTAACACATTTCCTGTCCTAGGGTGACAACATTCACTCGCTACACTGTACTGTAGAAGAGTGGCTTTGTTACACTAGGACAAAAACTATGTTAGGACTACAGAACACCTTCCCTTTTCCTCATTGCCTTAACATAGGGATAAGCTGTTTAATAATTAACTGAGCTGAACTAAGCAGGGCTGATAACGTTGCCTTAGATAATATGTCATCAAGCACAGAAAGTTACAAGCTCACTGGATTTTTTAGGATCAGCATTGTTTTTACTTATCAAACATACATAATAAAATAGTAAACAGGAGTAAACAAGAGAAGTTGATTGTTAGCGTTTACATACACTTTTATGCTTTCACTTTTATGCTTTCAACAGAGATTTTTTTTTTTGCACACACATTTTTTTTAATGAAACTCCCCTAATCCCTTAAAGCAGAGGGCCCATACAATAAAATGATAATACTTGCAATTTGTTATGTCATACTAAATTAGCACAAATATTTATCAAATCTATATTTTCAGTCAAAAATAGCGTTTAATTTACTATAGTGCACCAAAGCACAATACAATCTCGAAATGTTCTGTATAATATTAAAGATAAAATGAAGTTAGGTAAAAATGTTTTATTGCCCATGCTTTAGCCACTTGAGCCCTGGAAGAATTTACCCCCTTCCTGGCCAGGCCATTTTTTGCGACACGGCACTGCGTTGCTTTAACTGACAATTGTGCGGTCATGCGACGCTGTACCCAAACAAAATTGACATCCTTTTTTTCCCACAAATAGAGCATTCTTTTGGTGATATTTGATCACTTTGTGGTTTTTATTTTTTGTGCTATAAGCAAAAGAAGAGTGACAATTTTGAAAAAAAACACAATATCTTTTACTTTGCTAGAATAAATATCCCAAATAAAAAAAAAAATTCTTAGTTTAGGCCAATATGTATTCTTCTACATATTTTTGGTAAGAAAAATCACAATGAGCATATATTGATTGGTTTGCGCAAAAGTTATAGCGTCTACAAAATAAGGGATAGATTTATGGCATTTTTATTATAATTATTTTTTTTTTACTAGTAATGGTGGCGATCAGCGATTTTTATCAGGACTGCGATATTGCGGCGGACAAATCGGACACTTTTGACACATTTTTGGGACCATTGTACAGTGATACAAGCTAAAAATAGCCACTAATTACTGCATAAATGTCACTGGCAGGGAAGGAGTTAACACTAGGGGCAATCAAGGGGTTAACTGTGTTCCCTCAGTGTGTTCTAACTGTGAGGGGGGGTGGGACTGACTAGGGGAGGAGAGAAATGGTTGTTCCTACACAATCTGTCTCCTCTCCCCTGACAGAACCAGGATTTGTGCGTTTTTGCGCGCCTCTTATAACGTCTTAAAGAGCTGATGTACAGCTACGATGGCCCACCCAGGGGAGCCATCCTGCCGCAGTATAACTGTGGCGGCTGGTCGGGAATTGGTTAAAAACCTTTACAGCTCATCAGTTTAGAGTTTACCATAAATAATGGCCCTGGAATTATTCCGTTCACTCTAACATGCATACTGATAGCTATTATTTTGATTGCCACTTACATATGCATGTGCTACATTGTGCTGCTATACAGTAATTGCATAAAAATGTCATAAATGTATAAATGTCACTGGCAGGGAAGCAGTTAACACTAGGGGGTGATCAAGGGCTTAACTGTGTTCCCTCAGTGTGTTCTAACTGTGGGGGGATGGGACTGACTAGGGGATGAGAGAGATCGTTGTTCCTACTTAGTAGGAACATACAATCTGTCTCCTCTCCCCTGACAGAACTGGGATTTATGTGTTTTCACGCACCTCCTCTAGAGTCTTAAAGAGCCGATGTACAGCTACGATGGCTCACCCAGGGGAGCCATATTGCCGCAGTATAACTGTGGGGGGGATTGGACTGACTAGGGTAGGAGAGAGATCTTTGTTCCTACTTAGTAGCAACACACGATCTGTCTCCTTTCCCCTGACAGAACCGGGATTTGTGTGTCTTCGCGTGCCTCCTATAGCGTCTTAAAGAGCAGCTACAACGGCTCGCCAAGGTGAGCCATCCTGCCGCAGTATAACAGCTCATCACTTTAGAGTTAACCATAGATAATGGCCCTGGAATTATTCTGTTCACTCTAACATGCATATTGATAGCTATTATTTTGATTGCCACTTACATATGCATGTGCTACATTGTGCTGCTATACTGTAATTGCTGTTTAGCTGGCGTGCATCCCTTGCAGTATTTTTTTAATTTCATGGTTATTCTTTTAAATTAACTGCTAGGTTTAAAAATTGGGGTGAGGTTTAGTGTATTAGGAAATATTTTTTGGGAGAGGTATATTTTATTTTCTGTGGCTAGGGCCTTTTTATTTTAGGATGCACTTGTTGCTGACATAGGAAAATCTGTCCTTTTTTGCTTTTGTTATGAGCGAGTGGATGAGATGGAACACCATCTGTGGGTGTGACTGCTGGGAGAGAAGAAAAGTTTGAGGAAGAGTCAGAGCTCTGTGGTGTGTTTTTTTTACATATTTGTTGCCAACAGCACCATTGTGGTTTGCATCCTCTGCTTGCAGCATATTGCCTGTGGTAAAGGTACCAGCAATTTGTGTACTACATGCATAAGAAAACACATGACTCAGTGGGAGCAGCACCTCAATAAGATGAGTCAGCAGCAAAAAGCAGGTACTCCTCCTCCTTTGTCTTAAATTTCTGCATGTCCCCCTTCTCTACAAGATTCTCCTTCTGCATCGACCACAACATCTGTGTCTTCTGGTGACAAGGAGGGAAGTCTCACAGGGTATTTCGAAGGCTTAGGTTATGCCATGTGGTGCCATCAAAGCCTACTACACAAGCAAAACAGACATTACATAGCATTGTCAGAACATCACAAGCTTCAAACAAACCACTGTCGCATTTGTCAACTCCCGCATTTTGTCAACCAATGCTGAATGCCCTGGCCTCACCTGCTGATTTGGTCACTTCATCTCGCACTCATAGATTTGGAATTGCCAGCCAGGAGGGACGAATGCAACCTTATCATGGTATTTAGATTGGACTAATGGACAGTCATTCTTCAAGGCACCCTTCGGGGAGAAACTCCACAAACAATTAAGAAAATCTCAATGTCTGTCTTACCAAATACCTCTGGATTAGGGATGAGCTTCGTGTTCGAGTCGAACCCATGTTCGACTCGAACATCGGCTGTTCGACCGTCCGTCGAATTGCGAACGATATGGGCCGTTCGCGCCAAATTCGTGTGGCGCGTCACGGCCCATAATTCACTGCGGCATCGCAGTGCATTGCTGGCTGATGATTGGCCAAGCATGCACTATGACCCGCATGCTTGGCCAATCACAGCGCCGTCAGTAGAGAGAGCTGTAATTGGCCAAAGCCAGGGTGGCTTTGGCCAATTATGGCTCAGGGGATTTAGTACACGCCCCACACTATATAAGGCCGCCTGCACGGCGGCCCTGTGTAGTGTGTGTTCCGGTGTGCTGAGAGATAGAGAGAGAGAGAGACAGTGTCATTTGATTTGAGTTAGATAGATTAGGCAGAACAGTCAGTCAGTTAGCTGCACTTACAGTGTATTGTGTATATATATGCATCCCAGGTGTTGCATATATATATATATATATATATACACTGTATTCAGTTTAGCTAGATCCGTTCCTGTTATCTTCTAGACTATTTACATTTAGTGTAGTGCGTCCTGCTCACAGTGTTCAGCTAGATCCGTTCCTGTTATCTTCTAGACTATTTACATTTAGTGCAGTGCGTCCTGCTCACAGTGTTCAGCTAGATCCGTTCCTGTTATCTTCTAGACTATTTACATTTAGTGCAGTGCGTCCTGCTCACAGTGTTCAGCTAGATCCGTTCCTGTTATCTTCTAGACTATTTACATTTAGTGCAGTGCGTCCTGCTCACAGTGTTCAGCTAGATCCGTTCCTGTTATCTTCTAGACTATTTACATTTAGTGCAGTGCGTCCTGCTCACAGTGTTCAGCTAGATCCGTTCCTGTTATCTTCTAGACTATTTACATTTAGTGCAGTGCGTCCTGCTCACAGTGTTCAGCTAGATCCGTTCCTGTTATCTTCTAGACTATTTACATTTAGTGCAGTGCGTCCTGCTCACAGTGTTCAGCTAGATCCGTTCCTGTTATCTTCCTACTGACAGGCAGGCTTGTCTGGTTACAGTATATAAAGCTACCTGAAGAAAATTACAGGTGTTCTATTTGATCCTATTAGTACCACGGTCAGGCAGCTAGACTATTTACATTTAGAACAGTGCGTCCTGCTCACAGTGTTCAGCTAGATCAGTTCCTGTTATCTTCCTACTGACAGGCAGGCTTGTCTGGTTACAGTATATAAAGCTACCTGAAGAAAATTACAGGTGTTCTATTTGATCCTATTAGTACCACGGTCAGGCAGCTAGACTATTTACATTTAGTACAGTGCGTCCTGCTCACAGTGTTCAGCTAGATCCGTTCCTGTTATCTTCCTACTGACAGGCAGGCTTGTCTGGTTACAGTATATAAAGCTACCTGAAGAAAATTACAGGTGTTCTATTTGATCCTATTAGTACCACGGTCAGGCAGCTAGACTATTTACATTTAGTACAGTGCGTCCTGCTCACAGTGTTCAGCTAGATCCGTTCCTGTTATCTTCCTACTGACAGGCAGGCTTGTCTGGTTACAGTATATAAAGCTACCTGAAGAAAATTACAGGTGTTCTATTTGATCCTATTAGTACCACGGTCAGGCAGCTAGACTATTTACATTTAGTACAGTGCGTCCTGCTCACAGTGTTCAGCTAGATCCGTTCCTGTTATCTTCCTACTGACAGGCAGGCTTGTCTGGTTACAGGATATAAAGCTACCTGAAGAAAATTACAGGTGTTCTATTTGATCCTATTAGTACCACGGTCAGGCAGCTAGACTATTTACATTTAGTACAGTGCGTCCTGCTCACAGTGTTCAGCTAGATCCGTTCCTGTTATCTTCCTACTGACAGGCAGGCTTGTCTGGTTACAGTATATAAAGCTACCTGAAGAAAATTACAGGTGTTCTATTTGATCCTATTAGTACCACGGTCAGGCAGCTAGACTATTTACATTTAGTACAGTGCATCCTGCTCACAGTGTTCAGCTAGATCCGTTCCTGTTATCTTCCTACTGACAGGCAGGCTTGTCTGGTTACAGTATATAAAGCTACCTGAAGAAAATTACAGGTGTTCTATTTGATCCTATTAGTACCACGGTCAGGCAGCTAGACTATTTACATTTAGTACAGTGCGTCCTGCTCACAGTGTTCAGCTAGATCCGTTCCTGTTATCTTCCTACTGACAGGCAGGCTTGTCTGGTTACAGTATATAAAGCTACCTGAAGAAAATTACAGGTGTTCTATTTGATCCTATTAGTACCACGGTCAGGCAGCTAGACTATTTACATTTAGTACAGTGCGTCCTGCTCACAGTGTTCAGCTAGATCCGTTCCTGTTATCTTCCTACTGACAGGCAGGCTTGTCTGGTTACAGTATATAAAGCTACCTGAAGAAAATTACAGGTGTTCTATTTGATCCTATTAGTACCACGGTCAGGCAGCTAGACTATTTAAATTTAGTACAGTGCATCCTGCTCACAGTGTTCAGCTAGATCCGTTCCTGTTATCTTCCTACTGACAGGCAGGCTTGTCTGGTTACAGTATATAAAGCTACCTGAAGAAAATTACAGGTGTTCTATTTGATCCTATTAGTACCACGGTCAGGCAGCTAGACTATTTACATTTAGTACAGTGCGTCCTGCTCACAGTGTTCAGCTAGATCCGTTCCTGTTATCTTCCTACTGACAGGCAGGCTTGTCTGGTTACAGTATATAAAGCTACCTGAAGAAAATTACAGGTGTTCTATTTGATCCTATTAGTACCACGGTCAGGCAGCTAGACTATTTACATTTAGTACAGTGCGTCCTGCTCACAGTGTTCAGCTAGATCCGTTCCTGTTATCTTCCTACTGACAGGCAGGCTTGTCTGGTTACAGTATATAAAGCTACCTGAAGAAAATTACATGTGTTCTATCCCAGCTTAGTGCAGCTACAGGCCATTAGTATGTCTGGAAGGCCAAGAAGGAGAGGCAGACAGTCACAAGCCAATAAGAGAGGGCAAGCAGGCTCTGTGTCTAGTGCTGGTCGTGGAGACGGTGCATCCTCATCAGCACGTGGCCATGGGACACGCTTGGCCTTTTTTTCGGCAGCTGGCCGTGTTGAGCCGCAACATGCGGAAGACTTGGTCGAGTGGATGACCAGGCCGTCCTCATCCTCCTCATCCTCTCTCACCCAGGGTGCTTTGTCTGGCAAAGCAGCGGCCTCTTCCCTCAGCTCAATGTCATCAGTGACTCCTTCCCTAGCTCCACCATGTCCTCCTGAGGATTCCCTCGAACTGTTTGACCACAGTGTTGGGTACATGCTCCAGGAGGATGCCCAGCGTTTGGAAGGCTCTGATGATGATGCTGAGCTCGATGAAGGCAGTAACATGAGCACGGACAGAGGGGGTGCCCAAGAAGGACAGCAATCTGGCAGTCATGCTCCCCCTGCTGCAGCATACTGCCAGGTTTGCTCCAGTGATGAGGAGGGAGGGGATGATGAGGTCACTGACTCAACGTGGGTGCCTGATAGGAGAGAGGAGGAGGAGGAGGAGGAGGAGGAGGCGGCACATCACCAACGAGGCAGGATGCCCTCCAGGGGCCAGCCTAAGGGCAGCACATTGACTGCATCACACCCCAAAGCTCCACATGTGCAGGGCGCTGCAGTCTCTGCACGTTATTCAAAAAGTTCTTTGGTGTGGGCCTTTTTTGAGACGAGTGCATCAGATCGCACCGCTGCTATTTGCAACATATGTCTCAAGCGTATCTCGCTTGGCCAAAACATCTCCCGCTTGGGTACCACATGCTTGACCAGACATATGTTGACCTGCCATGCAGTTCGTTGGCAAGCGTATCTAAAAGACCCACACCAAAGAACAAAGAGGATCTCTCCTTGCTCCTCATCAGCTGAGATTTCCAACCCCACTAGACCTCCAGTCCTCTCTGAGACCTGCAGTGAGAGGAATGAAGGTGTAGAATTAGGTGTGTCACAGCCAAGTACTTGTGGGCAATCTGCTTTTGGTACACCGACGTCAGATTGTACCAGGCAAATTTCCCTGCCCCAGCTGCTGCACCGCCGAAAGAAGTTTGCTCCCAGCCATCCACATTCCCAGCGGTTGAATGCTAGCTTGGCAAAATTGCTAGCACTTCAACTGCTGCCTTTTCAGTTGGTAGACTCTGCCCCCTTCCGTGAGTTTGTGGAATGTGCGGTTCCTCAGTGGCAGGTACCCAAACGCCACTTTTTCTCACGGAAGGCGATTCCGGCTCTCTACCGGCATGTGGAAGGCAATGTCCATGCCTCGCTGGACAGGGCGGTCAGCGGTAAGGTGCATATTACCGCTGACTCATGGTCCAGCAGGCATGGACAGGGACGTTACCTAAGTTTCACGGCGCATTGGGTGACTCTGCTGGCAGCTGGGAAGGATGCAGGACAAGGTGCAGTAGTGTTGGAGGTTGTTCCGCCACCACGCCTCCAAAATGCTGATTGTGACACACCTCTCTCCTCCACCCCCTCCTCTTCTTCTTCCTCCATGGCCTCTTCCTCGGAACCAGCGGTGCTCCGTAGGCATTCAAGGGGCTACGCAAGTACGCAGGCCAAAAGATGCCATGCGGTGCTTGAGCTGGTGTGCTTGGGGGACAGGAGCCACACTGGGGCAGAGGTTCTGTCAGCTCTGCAGGGGCAGGTTCAGAGGTGGTTGACGCCACGCCAACTTAAGGCAGGAATGGTGGTTTGCGACAATGGCACCAACCTCCTCTCTGCCCTCCGACAGGGACAAATGACCCATGTGCCCTGTTTGGCTCACGTCCTTAACTTGGTGGTGCAGCGGTTCTTGGGCAGGTACCCGGGCTTACAGGATGTCCTGAGGCAGGCCAGGAAAGTCTGTGTGCATTTCCGCCGGTCATATAATGCCAGTGCTCGGCTGACGGACCTCCAAAAGGAGTTTAACCTGCCCAAGAACCGCCTAATCTGTGACATGCCCACCAGGTGGAACTCAACGTTGGCTATGCTGCAGCGGCTGCACACGCAGCAGAGGGCCATCAATGAGTACCTGTGCGACTATGGCACCAGGACAGGGTCAGGGGAGCTTGGTTTTTTTTCCCCACGCCAGTGGGCCATGATCAGGGATGCATGCACTGTCCTGTCACCATTCGAGGAGGCCACGAGGATGGTGAGCAGTGACAGTGCATGCATCAGTGACACTGTCCCCCTTGTCCACCTGTTGGAGCACATGTTGCGTGGAATAATGGACAGGGCACTTGAGGCAGAACAGAGGCAGGAAGAGGAGGACTTCCTTAGCTCTCAAGGCCCCCTTTATCCAGACAGTGTTCCTGCGTGCCCGCCGATCACACAGGAAGAGGACGAGGAGGAGGAGGAGGAGGAGGAAGATTGTGTCAGTATGGAGGTGGAGCCTGGCACTCAGCATCAGCAGCAGTCTTTAAGGGATCAGTCCCAAGAAACACATGGACTTGTACGTGGCTGGGAGGAGGTGGCTGCGGACGTTGTCGTCCTTAGTGACCCAGAGGACTCCGGACCGAATGCCTCAGCAAACCTACGCTGCATGGCCTCCCTGATCCTGCAAAGCCTGCGTAAGGATCCTCGTATTCGTGGTATCAAGGAGAAGGACCAATACTGGCTGGCAACCCTCCTTGATCCACGTTACAAGGGTAAGGTTGCGGACCTTATCTTGCCATCGCAGAGGGAGCAGAGGATGAAACATCTTCGGGAGGCCTTGCAGAAAGGTCTGTGCAATGCGTTCACAGAGACTGGGAGGTTACAAACTCCTGTTTCTGGACAACGTGTTGCTGAGGCTTCGGTCAGTCAAAGAAGGAGCGGTGGAGAAGGTGGCCGTCTGACCGATGCGTTCAGACAATTTTTTGGTCCGCAGCCCCAAGGTATGATCGGTTCCAGCAACCATCGCCAGCGTCTGTTTTACATGGTGCAGGAATACCTAGGGGCAAGATCAGACTTGGACACCTTTCCCACCGAAAATCCTCTGGGTTACTGGGTCTTGAGGATGGATCACTGGCCAGAGCTTGCACAGTATGCAATTGAGCTACTGGCCTGTCCTGCATCCAGTGTTCTTTCGGAACGCACATTCAGTGCTGCTGGAGGCGTGGTAACCGATCACAGGGTGCGTCTGTCCACCGACTCGGTCGATCGGCTGACCTTCATAAAAATGAATCAGTCTTGGATCACCACCAGCTACCAAGCACCTGATGCTGATGTAACCGAATATTTTTTTTTGAAATCTCAGATCCCTTCAAATACTGCCTATGCTGATGCTGAGTGACTATCCCTGAGTAATTATCCTCTTCCTCCTCAATCATCACGCTGATAGCTTGTAAGAACATTTTTGGTTCTGGGCGCCACCACCAGTGCCTAAGGCACAATTTTTCAGCCCCTGTTTAACAGGGGCGTGTAATTACAATTTTTGATGTAATACTTTGCAGCAGGGCTCATTCCTGCATTCCAACTAGAGTGTCTGTGAGGGGTTGCAGTGTTGTGGCACCAGCACCAGTGCCTAAGGCCCAATTTTTCTGCCCCTGTCTAACAGGGGCGTGTAATTACAATTTTTGATGCAATACTTTGCAGCAGGGCTCGTTACTGCATTCCAACTAGAGTGTCTGTGAGGGGTTGCAGTGTTGTGGTACCAGCACCAGTGCCTAAGGCCCAATTTTTCTGCCCCTGTCTAACAGGGGCGTGTAATTACAATTTTTGATGCAATACTTTGCAGCAGGGCTCGTTCCTGCGTTCCAACTAGAGTGTCTGTGAGGGGTTGCAGTGTTATGGCACCAGCACCAGTGCCTAAGGCCCAATTTTTCTGCCCCTGTCTAACAGGGGCGTGTAATTACAATTTTTGATGCAATACTTTGCAGCAGGGCTCGTTACTGCATTCCAACTAGAGTGTCTGTGAGGGGTTGCAGTGTTGTGGTACCAGCACCAGTGCCTAAGGCCCAATTTTTCTGCCCCTGTCTAACAGGGGCGTGTAATTACAATTTTTGATGCAATACTTTGCAGCAGGGCTCGTTCCTGCGTTCCAACTAGAGTGTCTGTGAGGGGTTGCAGTGTTATGGCACCAGCACCAGTGCCTAAGGCCCAATTTTTCTGCCCCTGTCTAACAGGGGCGTGTAATTACAATTTTTGATGCAATACTTTGCAGCAGGGCTCGTTCCTGCGTTCCACCTAGAGTGTCTGTGAGGGGTTGCAGTGTTGTGGCACCAGCACCAGTGCCTAAGGCCTAATTTTTCAGCTCCTGTTCAACAGGGGCATGTAATTACAATTCTTGATCTAATATTTCACAGCAGGGCCCTGTGAGGGCTTACAGTGTTGTGGCCACAGCAACACCTAAGGCCCAAATTTCTGCTGAGTATATAGGGCAGGACCCTACTTTCAAACATCTAACTTACAAACGACTCCTACTTGCAAACGGAAGGAGACAACAGGAAGTGAGATGAAATCTACCCCTAGGAAGGGAAATTCTCTCCTGTAAGAGTTAATATGGCTAAACAATTTCTCCTTTCCACTGATGCTTTCCAATCCTTGTTCCACAAAAAAACCCAAATTTTCAAAAAACATTTTTCATTGGGACAAAAAAGTGAGGTGAAATCTTCTGAAGAGGAGGAAAGACAGCAAAACAAATGTCACAGGGGTGATAACCCTTCCCTATGTTTTCCAAAAAGCTTAAAAAATATTTTTTGGCTGGAGCTAAACACGTTAAAAATGTTCAAAATTACAAACAGATTCTACTTAACAACAAACCTACAGTCCCTGTCTTGTTTGCACCGCCTGTATACTGCTGTTCAGAGTATATAGGGCCTGGTGGCCCCACACCTTTCCTTATTTTAATTTGGGTGCGGGGTTCCCCTTAATATCCATACAAGACCCAAAGGGCCTGGTAATGGACTGGGGGGTACCCATGCCGTTTGTCTCACTGATTTTCATCCATATTGCCATGACCCGACATGACATTAAACCCGCAAGCAGTTTTAAATGAGATTTTTTCCTTTAAAAATGACATTTGGTGCAGGGACTGTTCTAAACACGGGAAACACACGTCACTTTACAGGCATACTATAGACACCCCCCAGGTACGATATTTAAAGGAATATTTCACTTTTTTTTTTTACTTTAAGCATCATTAAAATCACTGCTCCCGAAAAAACGGCCGTTTTTAAAAGTTTTTTTTGCATTGATACATGTCCCCTGGGGTAGGACCCGGGTCCCCAAACCCTTTTTAGGACAATACCATGCAAATTAGCCTTTAAAATGAGCACTTTTGATTTCGAACGTTCGAGTCCCATAGACATCAATGGGGTTCTAACGTTCGTGCGAACTTTCGGTCCGTTCGCGGGTTCTGGTGCGAACCGAACCGGGGGGGTGTTCGGCTCATCCCTACTCTGGATCATAAAACTCATATTGCAGACTTGGAGAAGAACAGTCCAGCTCAGCAATTCTTCCGCCAACAGCTTGTAGTAAGGATGGAGAAAACAACAGGGCACTTTTGTAAGCTTCTACAGAAGACCACTGGCTCTAGTTTATAACGTGCTTTCCTTCTTCCGTCGATATTCAATGGACAGAAATTAACATCCCACCCTAAATCCTTTCACGACTTACTACTGTGTGACTCCACTCCAGAGAACTCAGTTTAATAAAAATATCAACATTTCTATCAATCTCTCACTGATATCTGTTGGTATTGTGGTCCAGGTGGCAATATGAACTACATTTGATGGAACTGGGTCACTTTTTAAAAATTCTGGAAATCTTTTTGAACTATTTACTTTAGAGCAGCAAGGACAAAATTCCTCGCTCGTTAAAATTCTAGGGGGAGTTGGTGGTCAGTCACTGACTGACCATAAATGTCTTTGAATAGGGAGTCTAACAGCATCTGCACTGGCCAGTGGCCACTAGGGATGAGCCGAACACCCCCCTGTTCGATTCGCACCAGAACTTGCGAACAGGCAAAAAATTTGTTCGAACACGTGAACACTGTTAAAGTCTATGGGACACGTACATGAATAATCAAAAGTGCTAATTTTAAAGGCTTATATGCAAGTTATTGTCATACAAAGTGTTTGGGGACCTGGGTCCTGCCCCAGGGGACATGGATCAATGCAAAAAAAAGTTTTAAAAACGGCAGTTTTTTCAGGAGCAGTAATTTTAATAATCCTTAGTGAAACAATAAAACTACTTGCGGCTATTAATGAATTGCTGGTTCGACAATACACATAAAAGTTCATTGATAAAAACGGCATGGGAATTCCCCACAGGGGAACCCCAAACCAAAATTTAAAAAAAAATGACATGGGGGTCCCCCTAAATTCCATACCAGGCCCTTCAGGTCTGGTATGGATATTAAGGGGAACCCCGGCCAAATTTTTTTTAAAAATGGCGTGGGGTCCCCCTCAAAATCTATACCAGACCCTTCAGGTCTGGTATGGATTTTAAGGGGAACCCCGCACCACAATTGAAAAAAAAAATGGTGTGGGGTCCCCCCAAAAATCCATACCAGACCCTTATCTGAGCACACAACCTGACAGGCCGCAGGAAAAGAGGGGGGACGAGAGAGTGCCCCCCTCCTGAACCGTACCAGGCCACATGCCCTCAACATTGGGAGGGCGCTTTGTGGTAGCCCCCAAAACACCTTGTCCCCATGTTGATGGGGACAAGGGCCTCATTCCCACAACCCTTGCCCGGTGGTTGTGGGGGGTCTGCGGGCGGGGGGGTTATCGGAATCTGAAAGCCCCCTTTAACAAGGTTAAACGTAACCCCGCCCCCCTCTGACATCACGGAGAATGCCACAGGGGAGTCCCCGTCAAGTCCCCGTGCCTCAGAGGGGGGCGGGGTCACTGGGTGGCCCTGCCCCCATTATTTAAGAACCGTCAGAAGAGGAGAAGCATCATACAGCGGGAGCCTCCCTCCATGCCATCATGGATGCGGAGCGGCCCGAGGAGAAGAAGGGAAGAAGACGCCCCGGAGGAAGATGCCAGATGAGAACATCTGAGGAAGAACCAGAAGAACCAGAAGAAGAAGAAGATGGAGGAAGAAACCGAAGGAAGATAGAAGATAGAAGATAGAAGAAAGAAGAAAGAAGAAAGAAGAAAGAAGAAAGAAGAAAGAAGATAGAAGAAAGAAGAAGCATTTAAATAAAGGAATTGTCAAAAATTGTCTCTTGTCATTTTTAACATTTTTGACAGTTTTTTTGTGAAATGGTAGGGGTACTTTTGTACCCCCTTACCATTTCAAACAGGGGAAGGGCCGGGATCTGGGGGTCCCCTTGTTAAAGGGGGCTTCCAGATTCCGATAAGCTCCCCGCCTGCAGACCCCCACAACCACCGGGCAAGGGTTGTGGGGATGAGGCCCTTGTCCCCATCAACATGGGGACAAGGTGTTTTGGGGGGCTACCCCAAAGCACCCTCCCAATGTTGAGGGCATGTGGCCTGGTACGGTTCAGGAGGGGGGCGCTCTCTCGTCCCCCCTCTTTTCCTGCGGCCTGCCAGGTTGCGTGCTCAGATAAGGGTCTGGTATGGATTTTTGGGGTGACCCCATGCCATTTTAAATTTTGGCACGGGGTTCCCCTTAAAATTTATACCAGACCTGAAAGGTCTGGTATAGATTTTGAGGGGGACCCCACGCCATTTAAAAAAAAAAATTTGGCCAGGGTTCCCTTTAATATCCATACCAGACCTGAAGGGCCTGGTATGGAGTTTAGGGGGACCCCCCCACGTCATTTTTTTTTAAATTTTGGTTCGGGAATTCCCCTGTGGGGAATTCCCATGCCATTTGTCGGACCAGCAATTCATTAATAGCCGCGAGTAGTTTTAAATGACTTTTTTTCCTTCGAAATGTCATTTTGCTGTCAGTCTGTTCTAAACACGGGGAAACATGTGCCCCTTTACAGGCATACTATAGACTACCCCCAGGTACGAAATTTAACGGAATATTACACTTTTATTGTTTCACTTTAAGCATTATTATAATCACTGCTTCCGAAAAAATGGCGTTTTTAAAAAATTTTTTGCATTGATCCATGTCCCCTGGGGCAGGACCCCAAACACTTTTTCTGACAATACCATGCATATAAGCCTTTAAAATTAGCACTTTTGATTTCTCCTATAGACTTTTAAAGGGTGTTCTGCGGCTTTCGAATTTGCCGCGAACACCCCAAATTGTTGGCTGTTCGGCGAACTGGCGAACAGCCAATGTTCGAGTCGAACATAAGTTTGACTCAAACTCGAAGCTCATCCCTAGTGGCCACCAATACAGGGGGTAAGCTATATAACACTGCCACTGACCACCAATGTGAATATATGTGTGTGGTGGGTTAACAGCAGGAGAGAAGGGATTGATTAACTCTGCCACCGACTATCAGTGTGTGTGTTGGGGGCATGAACATATTGTCACTGACCACCAATGCAAGGGGGAAGGAGTTATTTAAAGCTGATTTCCAGCTTTTAGTGACATTTGAATAGTTAATTTGGACCCAGCTGATCCAAATTAATTATTTACTTCACTAACAGATGCAGTGGCTTCAGCTACATATGGTATACAGTGCTGTGTTTCAGAAGTGAGATGGGAACTTCCTGTCCTACTTCCAGAACAAAACTGTGTTCAGCTGAGTGCTGGTCAGCCATTCAGGGAGCTTTGTATTTTCTGAATGAATACAAAGCTTCTTCTGACTGGCTGTGAATTTTAAGCGGGGCTCAATGCAAGAAAAAAACAAAGAACAAAAAAAAACAACAGCAACAATGAAAGAAAAATCTGTGTGAATTCTATACCAGACACTTTTGGACTTTAGGAGAAAACGCCATGCAAAAATCAATAAAACGAGGACCCCCCAAAAAATCCACACCAGATTGTTATCTGAGCAAACAAAGAGAAAGGGGGGGGGGTGAATATGCAGCAAACCTCCCAAACCATACCAGGCCACATATCCTCAACATGAGGGGGGGGACCTTTCCAGGGGACCCCTGGCAAGGCACATTGTCCCTATGCTGATGAGGATAAGGACCTCTTACTCACATTCCTGGCCCAGTGGTTGTGGGGATCTGTATTATAGGATCTATATTATAGGATAGGATTGTTTATATATTAGTAGTGAGGACTAGGAGATGTTATTCAGTCAAGGGAAACAACAGGACTGGAAGTGCCCGTGGTCTACTTTTTTCTCTTTCAACGGGTTGGTGGGCATCGTGATTGATGTGGATTTGCATTACTGGACGATGTGATTGATGATGGATGTTCATCATGGAACATTTTTTTTCAATTAAGGACTTGTCATAAACTTTGTATGTGTGTTTATTTACACTTTATATTTTCTTATGAATGAGTGTGTGCCTAGCAGCGATGAGCACATATATTCGCTGGCCGAGTGGCAAGCCTCAGATAGCTGTGGCTGCCACCAAATTGTCATTGAAGTGTACACCGCTCAGATGCTGTAGGTTGCCGCTTATAGATGCAGAAACAGCTGCTGCAAACAGCACATTCAAAAACAGAAAGAAAGGCATGAATGTCACTTTTTTTTACAGTTAATATACTTCTGTATATGGAAAATATTATCTCAGAAAGCAAAAAAGCATTTAAGCTATACTTCAGGTAACAGCTAAATACATACAGTACATGTTTTACTGTTTTTCTTTCCAAAGAATTAATAACTTTGTTTGACCTTGCTTGTAAATTATATTACTCCATACAGTCAAGTCAGAAAGACCAATCTTCTTCTTCCTGGATCAGTTTTGCTTCTTCCTGGATCATGTCCTTACTAATTGGACAGAGGCAATGATGCTGATTAGTTGTCCAATACGCGGTATGAAGGTGAACATATGTAATATGAAGTTGAGCAACTGAATATTAAAATGAGTATGTCACCTGCATGTCTTTTAAAGGGTAACTCCATTTTTATTGAAAAAATATGACAAAAAAAAAAGTAACATAGCATATAGTAGAGCATACAGTGCCTTGCAAAAGTATTCATCCCCCTTGGCTTTTACCTATTATGTTATATTACAGCCTTTAGTTCAATGTTTTTTTAATCTGAATTATATGTGATGGATCAGAACACAATAGTCTAAGTTGGTGAAGCAAAATTAGAAAAATACATACATAAAACTATTTTTCAAAAATAAACTGATAATTAGCATGTGCGTATGTATTCACCCCCTTTGTTATGAAGCTCATAAAAAACTTTGGTGCAACCAATTACCTTCATAAGTCACATAATTAGTGAAATGATGTCCACCTGTGTGCAATCTTAGTGTCACATGATCTGTCATTACATATACACACCTTTTTGAAAGGCCCCAGAGGCTGCAACACCTAAGCAAGAGGCACCACTAACCAAACACTGCCATGAAGACCAAGGAACTCTCCAAACAAGTAAGGGACAATGTTGTTGAGAAGTACAAGTCAGGGTTAGGTTAAAAAAAAATATCATAATCTTTGATGATCCCTAGGAGCACCATCAAATCTATCATACCCCAATGGAAAGAACATGGCACAACAGCATACCTGTCAAGAGACGGCCGCACACCAAAATTCACGTACTGGGCAAGGAGGGCATTAATCCGAGAGGCAGCACAGAGACCTAAGGTAACCCTGGAGGAGCTGCAGAGTTCCACAGCATAGACTGCAGTATCTGTACATAGGACGACAATAAGCCGTACACTCCATAGAGTTGGGCTTTATGGCAGAAGAAAGCCATTAATTTCAGCAAAAAACAAAATGGCACATTTTGAGTTTGCAAAAAGACATTGTGGGAGACTCCCAAAATGTATGGAGAAAGGTGCTCTGGTCTGGTGAGACTAAAATTGAACTTTTTGGCCATCAAAGAAAACACTATGTCTGGTGCAAAACCCAACACATCACATCACCCAAAGAACACCATCCCCACAATGAAATATGGTGGTGGCAGCATCATGTTGTGGGGATGTTTTTCAGCAGTCGGGACTGGGAAACTGGTCAGAGTTGAGGGAAAGATGGATGGTGCTAAATACAGGGATATTCTTGAGCAAAACCTGTACCACTCTGTGTGTGATTTGAGGCTAGGACGGAGGTTCACCTTCCAGCAGGACAATGACCCCAAACACACTGCTAAAGCAACACTTGAGTGGTTTAAGGGGAGACATGTAAATGTGTTGGAATGGCCTAGTCAAAGGCCAGACCTCAATCCAACAGAAAATCTGTGGTCAGACTTGCTGTTCACAAGCGCAAATTATCCAACTTGAAGGAGCTGAAGCAGTTTTTCAAGGAGGAATTGGCAAAAATCCCAGTGGTAAGATGTAGCAAGCTCATAGACAAAGCAACCCGGAGCTGTGATAGCCGTAAAAGGTGGCTCTACAAAGTATTGACTTTAGGGGGGTGAATAGTTATGCACATTGACTTTTTCTGTTATTTTGTCCTATTTGTTGTTTGCTTCACAATAAAAAAATAAACATCTTCAAAGTTGTGGGCTTCTTCTGTAAATTAAATGATGCAAATGCTCAAACAAGCCTTGTTAATTCCAGGTTGTGAGGCAACAAAACACGAAAAATGACAAGGGGGTGAATACGTTTGCAAGACACTATATAGTAATATAACATATTTCTATTCCAAGCTGCAGTGCTGTAATTTTCTGTGAAATTTAGGGCAATATGGCAACCTAGAGGTGTTCTGTACACCGTTGGTGTACAAAATGCCTCCAGCAATGTAATTTCCTTCTTGTATGATTTGCTCACTGATTTTCCTAGAAGTCTGCACTAAGAAAGAAGCCAAATTGTAGGCACCCCCCCGCCCCCGCAACAAAAATGTAAGTTTTGGTGACATACTTATAAAGGAATGCAGAAACTGTAGCTTTCCTCATTAGAACACAGAAAATGCACCAGCTTACTATAAAGAACAAGACCCTGTCATCAGTCTGGTGAAACATTCGCTATTTATTTACAGCAACAAAAGGTAGGAAATTGGAGATTGTTTTTTTATTTCACATGCACATGCGCAACACATTCTTTATGCCAACCATTTCAAAAGCAAAATCGACACAATTTGCAAGGAGATATCCAGCATTCAACTTCCTCCCCTACCCAACTAATGAGATCCAACACCACACTCAATGCTCTCCTCCTTCTGCCCAGTTACCACCGATGAAGTTGATAAACTTCTCTCCATGGCCCACCTCACCACCTGTCCCCTGGACCCTGTCCCCTCACAATTACTGCGACCACCTTCTCACTCTATCCTAAACTCCCTAACCCACATCTTAAATCTCTCCAGCTCCTCCAGCACCTTTCTTTCCCTGCTCAAACATGCACTGGTTACCCCCATACTTAAAAACCCTCACTAGACCCCACCTGTTTCAATAACTTAAGACCCATCTCCCTGCTCCCATTTGCCTCCAAGCTCATCAATCGCATTGTCCATGACCGAATGAGTCGCTACCTCACGGACATCAACCTTCTTGACCCCTTACAGTCGGGCTTCCATCCACCACATTTCACTGAAACTGCCCTACTAAAACTCACCAATGTCCTACTAACTGCTAAAACCAATGGCCATTACTCCATACTCATACTCTTAGACCTCTCTTCTTTGACACAGTTGACCACCTGCTCCTCCTCAGCAAACTACACTTGGCCTCTGTGATTCTGCTTTATCTTGGTTCTCCTCCTACCTATCTCAGCGCACTTTGAGTGTCACTTACAATTTCATCTCCTCTGCCCCTCTTCCTCTCTCTGTTGGGGTACCGCAAGGCTCTGTTTTTGGGCCCCTCCTATTCTCACTCTATACCTTTTCTCTGGGTCAGTTGATAACCTCCCATAGCTTCCAATACCACATCTACGCTGATGATACCGAGATCTATCTCTCCACTCCTCAACTCATCCCCTCGATCTCCTCACGGATCTCATAATTACTGAATGACATATCGGTATGGATGTCACACCACTTTCTCAAACTCAATCTTTCTAAAATGGAGCTTGTAATATTTCCTCCTTCCTGGTCTTCCCCCCATGGCTTTACCATTAAGATCAACAGCACAACTATTGATCCCTCCACACATGCCAGGGTGCTGGGTGTAGTCCTTGACCTCTCCTTCAGCCCCCACATCCAATCACTGGCTAAATCCTGCCGCCTTAACCTCCACAACATCTCCAGAATTCGACCCTTCCTGACTGATGACACCACAAAGCAACGTATTCACTCCTTGATTATTTCCCGCCTTGACTACTGCAACTCTCTCCTTAATGGCCTACCCTTACGCAGGCTATCTCCCCTTCAGTCTATTATGAATGCTGCTAGACTAATACACCTCACTAATCGATCTGTGACTGCTGCCCCTCTCTGCCAATTATACAAGTAAAGGCGCAAAAAACGGAAACCTCATGATACTATTGTGGCCATGACAAGCTAAAATAATAAATGAAAATTGGTATAGTCCACAGAGTCTATGTTAAACACAGGCAATATGGTGTAATGTAAAAAGTCCACACAGAGGGCTGCCTTCCAGGGGGAGCTGAAACCAGGCTCCTGAATCTGCAGAGAAAAACACAAGGGAGGGGGAGGCGCCTCTAAGTGCAGTATTAAAAGGATTTTATTAAAGAATCACTATACAGGCAACTCACATTTTATGAAGTAAATTGCGGCATGTAAAAAAATCCATGGAGGGAGTCCATCAGGTCAGTCACAGGGGTCCCTGCTGTCTGCTGTGCGTTTGGCTTGTGTTGGAATACCGCTCGAGCCGGCCGCGGTGATGTTGAATTCCAAAACGAGGCCTGGGACGCTGGTGGAAGGCAGGCGCGGAGCTGTGACGTCACTGGTATGCGACGCATTTCACGAGCGTACGGGCTACGATGACACAGTAGCTGCGCTCTTTCATCAGGCCCTGATGAGCCTGATCACCGCGGCCGGCTCGAGCGGTATTCCAACACAAGCCGAACGCACAGCAGACAGCAGGGACCCCTGTGACTGACCTGATGGACTCCCTCCATGGATTTTTTTACATGCCGCAATTTACTTCATAAAATGTGAGTTGCCTGTATAGTGATTCTTTAATAAAATCCTTTTAATACTGCACTTAGAGGCGCCTCCCCCTCCCTTGTGTCCCTCTCTGCCAATCCCTTCACTGGTTTCCCCTACCCCACCGTATAAAATTCAAAATGCTAACCACAACATACAAGGCCATCCACAACATTGCCCCCAGCTACATCACCAACCTCATCTGCAGATATCGCCCAAATCATCCCCTCCGCTCCTTCCAAGACCTCCTGCTCTCTACATTTAAAACACAAAGTCAAGCATCCCTTATGTAGCTTTAAAATGTGAATAAACATCCAATTGTTATGCAACAAGAAATATTCTTACAGTTAACTTTGTGGTAACATGAAACAAGCCATAAATATACACTGAAATATGTAAAAAAAAACAAAAAAACAGTGCTGCTTAAGCAGCTAGTGATTGCTGTGTTTTTATGCTTAAAATGTTTTCATGATTTGTAGCACTAGGGTTTCACCTTCAATTCTGTAAAAAAAATAAAGAAGGAAGATTATATACAGTCAGATTTCGGGATAACAGGCTCAGCGAAATGTACCTCTTCCATAAATACCAAATCTGTAATTGAATCACTTATCTGCTGGCTGCCTGGTTTGGTGTTCTTAAAATGTGCTATTCTGTTGTTATAGTTAAGCGATCATAGCTAATTTGTAACAAGTACATGTTTTGTATGTGTTTCTGACTTGACTTAATGTTTAAATAAAAGCCTCACAGCATTTAAAGTGCTTATCCTTATATATGAATGCTAGTAATAATAATAAAGTACATGTATACAATGAACTTTGTACTAAATACATGTAAGCAAGACATCACTACTTACCATGGTTGTTATCAACACAGTCAAATTACATCTGTGGGAAGTAAAATATAGATATAAATCCTTTTTATGTGCTTATGGTTTTGTAAGTATGATAATCCTTTACCCACAGGAAAAATGCTGATACAAATGGTGATATATAAAATAAATATTTTCTTATATTTTCAAGTGTAATCATTTTATTTTATCAGAGCTCCAAATCAGAGAATGAACACGTAGTCATGAAATAAAGCAAAGTTAGACTAAGTGGAATTCAAGGGAGGTTAGTACAACTGAACAAAAAATCAGTCTAAGATACAGTGCAGAGTTGCGTCTAGAAATAAAAAATATAAATAAAAAAATGACAAGAAGCTTGAAAGTGGAGCAAGTCACAATTATAAAGGGGGTCAACCAATCAGGGCATGTTTTAATATCACCTGATGAATGACCATAGCCAAGTAACTGAAAAGCAAGCCCGAAGGCATTAAATGATTGCTTAGACAGGATTGTGGACTCTGCAGAGGAGTCTGTGGTTGTGGAGGATCAGTAATGGAAGCCAAGAAGTAGGAGGATCAAGAAAGGGGTTCCAAAGATCTTAAGCAGGAACATTGAAGGAACAACACCCATATTGGTCTTTACTGAGATTTCTTGAAGCTATGGTTTATACAAACTTGTCAACAAAGTTCAAACTCTATTCTCCTCAGGTCAACTAAAGTAGTAAGATTGCTATATTTTCACTGGTTTAGGTGGCAGTATTTAGGTACAATATCCATGACACCAGAAACTAGAGCTGATATTGTACAACTACACACCCAGATATATTTCATATAAAAATAAATAAATAAATGTAGCATTCCTCATTCCTGAGCAATATTTGATGACCCCTAAAAAATCCTGATAAACTAGCATTTTAAGATTTCAGGGTGCATCCTTGGCTTGCAATGGAGAAAAACAAACAGCTAGGAACCAGTCACTTTATGTAATTTATTTCCCCAAAAACTTGTGGAAAGAGGGCTAGGGGCACAGGAAACCCAAAATAAAAAAATACCCCAGGCCTTCAAATAGCAACAAAAACTAGGTGGACTCCCAGTTGCAATTGACCTTTATATGCAGAAGCAGCAGCTACATTTGCAATGTCTAAGAGATGCCATAGGTTTCCATGTAATGTCCACCCAGCAGCAGCTTCTCCCAAACTCCCCTGAAGATACTATTTCTGATACTTCTTCTTTAGAGAAGCTACCTTTCTGTTCTCATATACCATCTCATATTTCTTGGACCTTGGCACAGGCTTCCCTGTTTGAGGTTTGAGGTGCTACATACTTCTACCTAAATAAAACCCTTGTGAAATCATTTAATTTTGTGTATTTGTTGTACTTTGTACGAAGATATTGTTCTACTTCTGACACAGCAATGAGAGCTGAAGCATTAATGATGCTGTCCTCTCTTCTTTCCTGTAGAGAAAGCCCTGAAAACATTACAACAGTGAGACAAGGAATATATTTTAGTGACTCTCATAATAGTTATAATAGTCAATGCGTATATATTTCAGTCAGGACTACAAAGGTGCTGGGAAAATTTTTTGGCAGATATCACTCTTTAAACACTCTTATGCCCCGTACACACGGTCGGATTTTCCGACGGAAAATGTGCAATCGGAGCATGTTGTCGGACATTCCGACCGTGTGTAGGCTCCATCGGACATTTTCCATCGGATTTTCCGACACACAAAGTTTGAGAGCAGGCTATAAAATTTTCCGACAACAAATTCCAATCGCGTCAATTCCGACCGTGTGTGGCCAGTTCCGACGCACAAAGTGCCACGCATGCTCATAAGAAATTCCGAGACGGAACAGCTCGGTCTGGTAAAATGAGCTTTCAGAATGGATACAGCACTTTCGTCACGCTGCAATGTTTTAAATAGTTTAATACAGCGCACTCTGTTCATCTTTATAATGTGAGAAGAATGAAGTAGTTTTGATGCTCATATTCACACAGACTTCTCACAAACTTCTTTCTTTATTCTTTATCGGGATTCCCTCAATATATTTTGATTTGTCACATCTGACCAATTTTTTTTTGGTTGTTTTAAATTTTTTAAAATTTCATTTCAAGGCTGTTTAATTTTTTTGGGGGGGTTTGTATTTTTTTAAAGGCTGTTTTTTTTTTTTTTGGTTTTTACTCCAGAATATTTTTGTGTGTGTTTTGTGTGTCAAGTTACCACAACACCATTGATATCTTGTATTATTTAATCTCAATGAGATTGTTTGGTGTTGGAGTCTCTTGTTAATTTCACATTGTATTTTGAAATGTACCTGCCTCCTCACCAACAAACAGTTTTTTTTTGAAGGAAAAAACACATAGGCAAGTATAATTGAAACAAAAATTCCTTTATTAAGGGCTCACAATCAAACAAAGAGGGAAGCAAAGCTGGAGAAACAGCAGACATTGGTGAAGCCTTTGGCCCCCAGGGCAGACATCAATTATTTTACAGCAAAATTGGTGGCCTGAGGAGTCATTATGTAAGGAAGTGCAGTCTGGTCCAGAAGTCCCAAAGATCCGGAAAGCAGCAGATGACATCTGTGTCCCCAGGCTGTGGTCATACAAGAGACTGCATCTTTTGTCAGACCAGACTGAACCCAGGCCATCACTCTCTGGTCTTCCTTCCACGCTTCCTTCCACGCTGTGGCTGTGGTGGTGGAGTTGTGGCAGCAGGAGGAGGAGGAGGGGGATGGGCCAACTCACTCAGGTGGGTAATGGGTGTGATTTCGTCACTCACCCCCTTAGTTAGGACTTTATACAGAAGGTCCTCACACAGCTTGCGTTGACCCTCCTGCATGGCCTGTAGTTTGGTGGCAGTCATGCAGGCAAAGGCCTCTTCAGGAGTGGGGGTGGCTCTGAGGGGACGCAGATGCCTCCTGAATGAGCCTGAGCGCAGAATCCTGAACGTGACTCCCCTTCCTGGGTCTTTTGTATGGAAGGCGGAGGGGAGGAACCTGCAATTCGGTCAGGCTACGACTGGTCCCAGGCTTCTCCTGGCTGCAACTTAGCCCCGCCTCCTCCTGGCTGTCACTAACCCCCGCCTCCTCCTGGCTGCCACATTCCACAGCCTCCTCCTGTGTGGCACATTCCACAGCCTCGTCCTGGCTGAGGTCTTCCTGTGTATGAAAAAGGGAAATAGTTTTAGTTTTTTCTTCATCAATCACACACAATTTTCAGCTCATGATTGTTGCAAATTGAATGTTAACAAATATAACAGACTATCCTTCTGAGCCCAGCATTTTTCATTCTTGTCCCAATTATTTTTGGCCACTACTGTCTATTGATATTTAAAACACTTTCTTAAATCAGCAATTAGTGATCAATAATAACATCTAGTAAACATCATTTATTTATTGTCCAGAAATCTGTAGAACAATGCTATGCCTGACTCCATCTGGGCTCCTCCACTTCTACCTGGCTGGAAGTCCCAGGTTGGACATTGGAAGCCTCAGCTGGGGTGGAAGGAAGAGTGGAAGGAAGAGTGGAGAGGGATTCCCTGACTCTAGTCTGGTCTGACAGAAATCACAGTCTCTTATAGTACCACAGCCTGGGGACATAAATGTCATCTGCTGCAGCTCCGGATCTCTGGGAATCCGTGGCCTTCTTGCGCTCCCTAAGATAAGTGCTCCCCAAGCCACCAATTTTGGTTTTTAAATAGGGGATGGTTGCCGTGGCGACCACCAGCTTCACCAACTCCAGCAGTTTCTCCAGCGCTGCCTGCCTCTTTTGTTTATTATTGTTGTGTGGATGTTTCACCTGCCACAGACAGGGCAGCTCCCTGTACTTGTCTATGAACAGGGGGAGGAAGTTGTGGTCATTGAAGCCATCCATTTTATCTGCAAGACACAACATGAGACAAACCCTAATGTCAGGCAAAACTCTCCTAATCTTGTTACAATACAGGCCTCAGTCTAGAAGCAGTATAGGCCCAAGTTTAGATCTTACCTTCGTTCTCATGATCGGCGCCTCTGATACTCCTTCCTCCGCTCACAGATTGTACGTACTATGCACGCGTGTTACGCTTTATACACACTGAGCACGCGTGTAACTCCGCTCGCCCCTGACGTTCTTTCTAGTCTATTCCCTGCCCCTTTTCATTCGGCGCAGTGGGGGAAGATCACATGGCGGGGACACAGCAGGTGCATGCTAATTATAGCAACGAGGAGGAGGGGGAGGAAAGCCCGGAGCCTGAAACGTCTGGATCCAGAAGGAGACGATTTAAGGCATCAAATATGTCCTTTGGGGAGATGTTGGAGATGGTGGACATCCTGAAGAAGGCTGACTATGACGGGAAGTATGGTCCTTACCCCAATCCCAATGTCAGAAAGGCCAAGATCATAGCGAAAGTGGTCAAGAGCCTGCACTGGAATTTTGGGGTACGACGATCGAAAGATCAGCTCAGGAAGCGGTGGTCGGACCTCAAATTAAGAGAGCATGAGCAGTACAGAAAAATCTGGAGAGTGCTGCAAAAAAGTAAGTAGTTGTGCTGTGTTCCGATTCTTTTTATGTTTATTACGTTTGTGCTGCTCCATGTGCTTTTCCTAACTGTTATCCATTTCTAAATGTGAACTTTCATGCTCATGGGCACATTATTCGTTCGTATCAAACATTTTTTGTGCGGCCTAGAAAACACCATTGTTTTGGCCATATGCATTTGCCCACATTTTTTAGGGCCTACTTGTCTGAAACTAATTTGGTTTTGTAGATGTGTTTGTTACTAGAATGAAATGCAAACTAGATTCTGTGTAAGGAGAGGACACTCAGCAGCTGTTTACACATCTGGATGCTGGAGCACTAGTGTGGGACACAAGAACACCCTTTTTATTAGGGGTCCCACACAGGTGCTCCAGTGGATACTATAGGGGTGTCTCCATCTGTGAAGCTTGTACAAAACAGGTAAAGTATTGAAGCTTGACAAAGGACAGTAAAAATTCTACATCTTGGAACTCTGCCAAAACAGACAATTGTACCCCACTTCCAAGCAATGTTTCATAATTATAGTTCTGCCATCAAATATCTGTGTGCTAAGTATACCATTTTTTTTTACATAGGGGAGAAAAGACTCGGAGGACATCCCTCATCCGAGGATACCAGAGACCCCCCACCTCTAGAAGGGGAAATCCACCCAAGACAAACAGAGCAGGAGGAGGAAGACGTGGTGGAAATTGGCACCACAACAGGTGAGTTGTCTGCGACCACAGGCTCAGGTAAGAGATGGATGCCGGCATATTTATAATACATGTTTTTTTTGGTTTCTATCTTTTTAGGTGATCGTGATGTTGTGGATCCAGATCCCTTCACCTCGGAAAGTGCACAGATCCTGATCGGGGAGATCATGGGGTGTAATAGGGACTTGGAAAACATCAAGAAAAACATCAATGATGTTATTCAAAAAAAATAAGAACATCATTGATGTTTTGGGGAGAGTTTAAAACCCCTCCAAATCCCTTTGTTTTTTGGTGTGCTACAATTTTTTTAACATTTTTTGTCAAATTGTAGAAAAGCCAAATTTTGAAGAGGCACACAGTGTGTCAACATGTGCTATCTGCCAACACGGGAGATCAATGGACACGTTTTGGGGGTGCAACCCCTTCCTCAATAATAAAGTAGCTGTGAGGAAGGGGTTGCACCCCCAAAACACGTCCCTTGATCCCCCGTAATGGCAGGTAGCACATGTTGACATTCGGCTATTTGTGTGCATCTTCAAAATTTGGCTTTTCCGGGGGTGACTTCACCCCATCTGAATGCAATATCAAACACAGTTTCTAAATACTCATGTCTGATATTGCTTCAAGTTCTACCAAATGTGAACTTTGTAAGTTCAAGATTTGTATCTTTCTTGTTGGTTTTAAACATGCCTGTTTTATCTTAAATGGACATTTCTACTTTTTCTAATGTGACCCCAAAAATTGTTATACAACAAACATGTTGGTTTGTTTTAAAAACCTTTTCTAAATGCACATGTGATTGTGCAGGTATTAAAAAGATTGTTAATCAAGAATGTGTGGATTATTGTCTCAACGCTACAACACTTTTGTGGTGGTCTAATTGCTGTTTTCTGTGACAATGGGTGTTATTTCCTAAGGGCAAATCCACTTTGCACTACAAGTGCAGTTTAAAGTGCACTTGTAGTGCAAAGTGTCTTTGCCTTTAGTAAATAACACCCTACAGTGCTTTGTAAGGTTACACAATCACGCCATTTTCAGGACTCAACACATTTCTGTCAGGGTCAGCTAAAACAAACACAAGCAGTAAATGTCACCAAAGATTTGCTTATTTTTTTTATTTGAAAAAGGTTTTACACATTGTCTGGCATATTGATAGCCCCCCTACCCGCAAAGAATTCAAGGTATCTTAGCCGTACATCACAGGCACTCAGGGGGGGCAAGCCAGGATGGTCACTTTCAAGCGCTGTCAGAGTTGGTTCATTTTGAATTCCGGCCTCGGGCCCAACTGAGCTAGCATAATTGGCAGAATGTTGCTGTAAAAAGTTGTGTAGAACACAGCACGCCAGGATAGTGTGATTCAGTTTGTACTCCGCCATATGTATGGGTGTAAGAAATAGGCGGAACCGGCTGGCCATGATTCCAAACATGTTCTCCACCGAGGCTCGGAAAGTGCAGCGCTGAAGTAGTCAGTCTACTGTCAGGGGATGTTGTCAGTGTTGTGCTGCCCCCCCACTCTGTACTGCGCGCGCCTCCCTCGACTGTTGGCTCGCGCGCTGACTGATGAGTCATATCAACCGCCCGCAGGCTCAGCCGGTGCCATTTGCATTGTGAGCTGCCAGGAAGAAGGCGTGTCTTCTGTGAGCTCCAGGGACAGAACAGGACAGTGCCCTATAGCGGCACCATCTGAGACTACATCCACAGCTCATTCATCACAGATAGATACATCTGAACGTTATCCACATCTACTCACACCTGGTATCCGTGAACCACGAGCTTGGTGGTCCTTGTCTGGTGCAGAGATCAGCCTGAGGTTTCTTCCTGGTATCCATCTGTTTGGCTCCTGACGGGATAAAGGCCCTGGCCGGGTATAGGTCGCAAGCTTCTATTGCTTGCCTGTCTGGTAAGCGAGCATTTTGGGTGTTTAGCACTGGTGGTGCGGTGGAGGATACTATTGAACTTTTGATTACATCACAAGTATGGTTCTACTACCTGCACCGTGGAATTAAGAAGATGGACTTTTTAGTTTCAATTTAATTTATTTTCAATATACAGATCACTTTTTTCAATAATTTTTTCATATTTGATCTTTACTGTATAGTTTTAATCTTGGTGGGTTTAGCGCTGCTTTTTTCTGGTTTACGTATACGCAACATGGCTAGAAAACGGTCGGCTGCTCAGAACGAAGTAACAGAACGCACTGAAGAACAGCAAGGCCTGTGAAGAGCAACCTGAAAAACAGTAACGAGCGGACAAGATCGCACTAAATAGTACAATACGAACTGACTGCATTCACTGAAGAGCAGATACAAACCCACAAGCACAAACTGAACAGCAGAAAACGATCTGAAAACCACGAGTCTGAAAAAGCGCGAACCGTCTCTCACCAAACTTTTACTAACACGAGATTAGCAAAAGGAGCCCAAAGGGTGCCACGCTTGGTTCTGAAATGACCTTTTCTAGTCTCATCGTAGGTGGTGTACGTCACCGCGTTCTTAGCGAGCGGAAATTCCGACAACTTTGTGCGAATGTGTGTACACAAAACAAGTTTTAGCCAACACCCGTCTGAAAAAATCCATGGATTTTGTTGTCGGAATGTCCGATCAATGTCCGACCGTGTGTACGGGGCATTAGACACCGACAACAATGATCATATTTGTCAGAAGGTAGAACAGTGAGGTCTACAGAGGATTTTTTTTGTTAGGTAAGGCCTGTTAACAAGTTTTTACAATCTCTCTGGGATATAGTAGCACTAAAACCTGCGGACACTACAGTGTGGCCTATATAGGCTAAGTTTTGATCATTATATGTAGAGGAGAAGAACATATTTCAAACACCGCTACATTTAGGCCAAACATTAGAGGAAGAATTACCTATGTTTGTTCTTACCTGCTGCTGTAGTTTTGTATGACCTATTTTGCAGCTGATTAGAAATATCATTGAATATTTTTTGTTAACTAAAGTGTTCTTCTGTTTTGATGACTCATTTCATTAAATTGTCTAGAAAGGTGTCAGTTCTTTATGGTGGCTAGAAAGCATGCTCATGAGAGTATTTCCCTTCTCTATGCATATCTTATGGTCTCATGGGCCAGAAGTCCAACTTTGCCCAGTTTTCCATACAGGTACCCTCCAGCTTCAGCCAGTATATCTCTTTTAAAAAAAAAAAGGTATAGGTCACCCAAGTGCCCCCTCTCACCAATCTGGCGCTCAACTAGAAGCAAGGCCTAGCTGAAAGCTAAACCCCCCTGAGAATGATGGATACTTCTCTGCTTCATAAACCTACCTTTGTGACAATTGTCACCACTTTACTTTCTATGTTGATCCGTGGGCGGGATCAAAGTTGAATCCTTTTGAGAATCTTTTATATAACATTTTTATTTTACAGTTACAAAACTCCCTTGGTTAAGTTGGAGGCCAACTTTATGGGAATACCCCAGTACTAAGTTATTACTTTACCAATAATAGTGACAAGTTGACTCTCCACTGCACTTCATCTACTAATTTACTAATTTGACCCTTTGGACTCCCTTAACGTGCTATTATTATATGCTATGGTTATTTATAAGTGTATTGCAGGGTTTAGCGGAGGCCAGTAGTGGCGGTCATTCGCCTTGTTTGCTCCGGTCCTCCCACTGTGTGGCGGGGCCGAAACCAAACTGGGTACAGGGTCCATCTACCCTGTACTACTTCCGAAAGGAGTAGGGGAAATTTCCCCATTCCTTTATTATGTTTCTACAATTAAGACTGGTACAATTGTATACTATTTCTCTACTCATCCTGGGTGACTCTCCCTTGGGTCACTCACCCTCATTTCTTCTCTCCACTAATTTTTCCACAAATTTTTCTGTATTTCTTTTCCACTTCGCTGCGATCCCACGGCTCCGGGCTCTGGCCGCCCCGCTGACTTCATCTTTCGAGGAAAGGTGCCTCATAACTTTCTGGGAACTGGTAAATGATAACCTTTTTTCCCTTGTGCATCATGGCGACCACTAATCAGAATCACCCCTTTGGATTCATTTCTCATAATGTACAGGGCCTGAATTCGCCAGTTAAGCGCAGAATGGCCTTCCAATATTATAAATCACCTAGGGCCGATGTGCTGTTTCTCCAAGAAACGAACTTCTCTCCAACCTATAACCCTACTTTTTTACACCATTATTACCCCCAATTCTACCTAGCGAACGGACCTGGGAAAACTGGAGGGGTGGCCATTTGATTTTCTAAGCGAGTGACCTTCTCACTGGAGAAGCTCGTGGCTGATCCAGAGGGCCACTACCTAATGGTGGTGGGTCGTCTGGAGGGCAATTTAGTTTCTTTAATCTCATATTATGCTCCGAACTCAGGGCAATTGCCCTTCTTTCGGAAACTTTTGCACAAAACGACCGCGGAACTACAGGGCACAGTCCTGTTTGGGGGTGACTCCAATGTGGCCCTGGACTCCATACTTGATAAGACGAGGCGACTCTCAACTCCCCGGAGCCATTTCTCAAAAATCGGCTTTAAGCTGGCTAAAATGTTACACTATCATAATCGAATTGATCTATGGCGGGAACTTAATCCATCCAAGAAAGACTACACCTTTTACTCACATGTCCATAACACCTATTCTAGAATAGATAATTTTTTCACGGTTCCATCGGCAGTCTCCGTATTCCACACTAGTAAAATAATAGACATGACGTGGTCTGATCACTCAGCAGTTTGGACAGCGTGTGACTCCTTACAATGTTATTCAGGCCCGGCCCCTTGGAGATTGAATGACTCTTTACTTAGTAATCCCTCGATCTGCTTTGATATCGAACAAAAGATCACAGAGTATTTCGCTCAGAATGACCCCTTGGACACTTCTGTGGTGAATACTTAGGCGGCACATAAAGCAACTATCAGGGGATATTTCATTCAGACTGCCTCAAGGCTGAAGAAAACCTCTGATTCAATAATTGGCCAAAAGGATCGCGAGCTGTCCAACCTGGTAACCTGACACAAAGACAATCCTGATCTGGATCTGAGGACTCAGATTGACTTGGCTAGACTGGAACTAAACCTTTGTTTAACGACCAGGGCAGAAAAAAACCTTAGATGGACACAGGCAAAATTTTATACCCAAACAGATAAGCCAGGAACATTGCTAGCATGCAGACTGACTCCCTGGCTTCGTCGCAGGACAGTCCCAAAGATTAGACAGCCTAACGGGTCCTTTACGCAAAACCCGCAAAAGATACTAAATCTTTTCCATTCTTATTTTATCTCCTTATATAAAGAGCCGGAGACTCTACAACCTGGTGCTATCGATTATTTCATTAAAGACATGCCTCTCCCATCCCTCTATGACTCCCATAAGGAGATAATGGATGAGGCTATCACTTTAGAAAAGGTAATGTCGGCAATAAAACAAGCTCATGCTTCAAAAACTGCGGGTCCGGACGGGTTCTCTGCCTCTTATTATAAGAAATTTGCCCAAATATTAGCGCCTCATTTATTGGAATTTTTCATGGCCCTGCGTGATTGGGCTCATTTGGGGGGAGACCTAAATAGAGCTAACATCTGCCTAATACCAAAGCCTGACAAAGACCACAGTGAGGTGACAAATTACCGCCCTATATCGCTTATTAATGTGGATTTGAAATTATTAACGAAAATTTACGCTGATAGACTTAATACCTTCCTAGCAAAATATGTCCATATGGATAATGTTAGCTTTGTCCCGGGACGACAGGCAGCAGATCAAATCCGCAGGGCCGTGGACATTATATCTTTGCTCCACTCTGATTGGGATGGCTTAGGAACCAGACGGGGAATGCTGTTGTCATTGGACCTTCATAAGGCCTTTGATTCCCTTTCTTGGCCTTTTTTGTTCCATATTTTGAGCAAATGGAATTTTGGATCTAAATTCCTCTCTCTATTATCTGTACTGTACTCTACCCCCTCAGCTAACATTGTAGCTTTTGGCCACAAATCGGATCTGCTACAAATTAGAACAGGAACAAGGCAAGGCTGTCCCCTTTCGCCACTCTTATTCATATTTGCTATAGAAACATTGGCGATTGCCATCAGGTCTAATCCTAATATACACAGTGTATTCAGCGGAGGCAGAGATCATAAATGCGCATTATTTGCAGATGATCTTTTATTATTCATCACAGACCCTATCACGATCCTGCCAAACTTGGCTTCACTTCTTTCTGACTTTGGAATAGTATAGGGCCTGAGGGTCAATCAGTCTAAATCAGAGGCAATGGATATTAATCTACCTGCTTCAACCTTGACCTCTGTACGCACTTCTTTTCCATTTAGGTGGTGTAAACAGGCCCTTCCCTACCTAGGTGTAAAACTCACCCCAGACATATCTACCCTATATAAGGCTAATTATGCCCCTCTTCTCTCTTCCACGATGAAGGATTTAAAGAATTGGCAGAACCATAGTCTTTCTTGGTTGGGCAGAATAAGTACCGTCAAAATGATGACCCTTCCTAGAATTCTTTATTATTTTAGGTCCCTTCCGATTTCAGTTCCTACAACATTTTTTAAACAACTCCAATCATTAATTTTCAAATTCATCTGGAGTCAGGGAGGTTGCAGGGTGGCTCGATCTTCCTTGTATGTCTCAAAGGGACAGGGTGGATTAGGGGTACCACACTTTTTGCGTTACTATAGAGCGGCCCAGTTGGCACAACTTTACCAAATTTATTCTACAACCTATCGCCCTGATTGGGTTAACCTAGAGGCACAAGCGAGCTCTCCTCTCCCTATGGACCTTCCAATGTGGCTGCCTTCTAAGGAACGCAGAACCATTCTGAGCCCCTCTCTATCTCACTCACTGGGTCTTTGGGATAGGATGTGCAAAGTATACTCTCTTAGGTCACCACATACTCCAGTAGCCCCCATTTTTGGGAACCTGCACTTTCCCCCGGGTCAACATCCACAACAGTTTGCTTGGTGGATCAATAAAGGCTTGTACAAGATAGCACATTTCATAGATCATAGGGGCATCAGAAAACCCTCCTACTTTCGAGACACTCTAGACATGCCCCCGGCCGAGACCTTTCGACTCTCCCAAATTACTCATTATTTACGTTCACTATGTAGAGACCAGGGGGACATCACCACTAGAACGTCCTACGAAAATAAATGCTTAAGAGGGCCTGGAATGCGAGGTAGTATTTCAGAGTTGTATGTTTTACTAACAGACCAGGGCTCTAAACTTTCTTACCAATTAGCTTGGGAGGCGGACCTGGGGGAGACGATTGATGAGGACGTTTGGTCCAAGTGGTCAACCATGGTGCACAAGGGAATTTTGAACACTTCCCTAGTAGAGGCGAACTATAAGGTATTGTCACGATGGTACCTAGTCCCGACACGGATGGCCAAAATCCACCCAGATGCATCGCCTCTGTTTCAGGAGGTGTGGTCAAGAGGGCACAATGCTCCATACCTGGTGGACATGTCCGAAAGTCAAGAGATTTTGGATAAGAATTTTTAGCCTGGTTTATTAGGTGACTGGAGTGAACATACCTAAAAATGTTAAGACAGCCTTATTTTCTGATCTTTCGAGCGAACTACCCAGGCACCTCAGATCCCTTATGTTTTTTATCCTCCTAGCAGCTAAGATAACCATAGCGCGAGCATGGAAAACCCCCCTGATAAATTTGGCATTAGTTAAAAACAAAATTTCTTGGATCATGATAAATGAAAAATTAACTAGTATTCTATCCCGACCAACAAGATAGATTTGAAAGGGTTTGCAACCCTTGGATTAAATATCTTCAGTCACAGTGAGGGGAGGGGGGGGTTAGCGGTATGGAGCGTGGAGATCGTTTGCACATTCTACTTCTCCTTTTTTTTTCTTCCTTTTCTTTCCTTCCCCCTTTCCTTTTCTTTTATTTCTACATACAAACTTTTACTTTGTCCCCATAGTGGGGTTCCCACACGCATGACATCGGGCTCTACTGTATACTAAACCTAGATTATACTTAATACCTAAGTTTTCTGTTATAACTCCAAGTTGGGAAATTGAATTACATCACATGATAGTCCCTCTACAGGGAATTTCACTGTACTATCTTCCATGTGTGTTAGGCGTCTCATCAACCATCAGGTTGTTTATGGATAGGAATGGATAGGGTGGGGACCTTAGCTCTAGTACAGTTAATGAGCCATTCACGCTAATTTGAGATTCACTATTGTAACATTACTGTTGACACAAAACCTGTATCAATGTGAACCTTGTTATCTGTTAAAACTTGATTTCAATAAAAACATTGAAAGAGAAAGAAAAAGGTATACATATTTCATATAGATTTGTTGGTGGAGTGAATTTTGGGTATAATTTGAGCAAGTAGGAGGCAAACACTTGATGTTCACTTTGTTCACTCATCATTATTTGTAGTCAGGCATAGTGGTTATTGCTGGGAATCATTTATACCAACGCCTTGATTTATTTTTTAAAGGAGAAAATAATGTGTCTGGCATGGCCTGGTTGGGACAACATTACAAGCAATATAAAATCAAGGAATTTAAGCTGGTGTCCTATTTTGTACTTTACACCTAAGTCACCCTACTTGGCTGTATTCGCTTAATTACATTTCCAGTAGGGATGAGCTTCATGTTCGAGTCAAACCTATGTTCGACTTGAACATCGTGTGTTCGGTCGTTCGCCGAATTACGAACGATATGGGTCGTTCGCGCCAAATTCGAGTAGCGCATCACGGGCCATAATTCATCGCAGTGCATTGCTGGCTGATGATTGGCCAAGCATGCACTATGACCCACATGCTTGGCCAATCACAGCACCGTCTGAACAGGGAGCCGTAATTGGCCAAAGCCAAGGGGCTTTGGCCAATTATGGCTCAGGGGGTTTAGTACACGCCCCACACTATATAAGGCAGAGATAGAGAGAGAGAGACAGACAGTGTCATTTGATTTAAGTTAGATAGCGTAGGCAGGTCGAGTCAGTTAGCTACAGTGTATTGTGTATATATATGCATCCCAGGTGTTTTATATATATATATATATATATATATATACACTGTATTCAGTTTAGCTAGATCTTGTTCTTCTCTTCCTAATATACTGACAGGCAGGCAGGTGTTTTTACAGTATTTCCAGCTACTGTAATGTGTAGCCTGCACATTCTGACCTACAGTATAGCAACCTGCAGCCAGGTGCTTGTGTAGGATAATTGAAGTATTTCCAGCTACTTTACTGTGTACCCTGCACAGTCTGACCTACAGTATAGCAACCTGCAGCCAGGTGCTTGTGTAGGCTCATTGAAGTATTTCCAGCTACTTTGCTGTGTACCCTGCACAGTCTGACCTACAGTATAGCAACCTGCAGCCAGGTGCTTGTGTAGGCTCATTGAAGTATTTCCAGCTACTTTACTGTGTACCCTGCACAATCTCACTTACAGTATAGCAACCTGCAGCCAGGTGCTTGTGTAGGCTCATTGAAATATTTACAGCTACTGTACTGTGTACCCTGCACAGTCTGACCTACAGTATAGCAACCTGCAGCCAGGTGCTTGTGTAGGCTCATTGAAGTATTTCCAGCTACTGTACTGTGTACCCTGCACAGTCTGACCTACAGTATAGCAACCTGCAGCCAGGTGCTTGTGTAGGCTCATTGAAGGATTTCCAGCTACTGTACTGTGTACCCTGCACAGTCTCGCCTACAGTAAAGCTACCTGCAGCCAGGTGCTTGTATAGGCTCATTGAAGTATTTCCAATTACTGTACTGTCTACTCCGCACAGTCTCACCTACAGTATAGCTACCTGCAGCCAGGTGCTTGTGTAGGCTCATTGAAGTATTTCCAGCTACTTTACTGTGTACCCTGCACAATCTCACTTACAGTATAGCAACCTGCAGCCAGGTGCTTGTGTAGGCTCATTGAAATATTTACAGCTACTGTACTGTGTACCCTGCACAGTCTGACCTACAGTATAGCAACCTGCAGCCAGGTGCTTGTGTAGGCTCATTGAAGTATTTCCAGCTACTGTACTGTGTACCCTGCACAGTCTGACCTACAGTATAGCAACCTGCAGCCAGGTGCTTGTGTAGGCTCATTGAAGGATTTCCAGCTACTGTACTGTGTACCCTGCACAGTCTCGCCTACAGTAAAGCTACCTGCAGCCAGGTGCTTGTATAGGCTCATTGAAGTATTTCCAATTACTGTACTGTCTACTCCGCACAGTCTCACCTACAGTATAGCTACCTGCAGCCAGGTGCTTGTGTAGGCTCATTGAAGTATTTACAGTTACTGTACTGTGTACCCCGCACAGTCTCACCTACAGTATAGTTACCTGCAGCCAGATGCTTGTGTAGGCTCTTCACGTATCTACAGTTACTGTACTGTGTACCCTGCACAGTTGCACCTACAGTATAGTTACCTGAAGACAAGTGCAGGGGTTATCATACTAATAATACTACAGGAAGGCAGTTGATTCTGCTAGCTGCAGTATAATCGGTATATATATATATATATATATATATATATATATATATATATATATATATATATATATATATATATATATATATATATATATATATATATATATATATATATATATATATATATATATATATATCCCAGTTTTGTGCAGCTCACTGCAGGCCAATAGTATGTCTGGGAGACCAACAAGGAGAGGCAGACAGTCACAAGCCAACAAAAGAGGGCAAGCAGGCTCTGTGTCTAGAGGCAACAGTGCTGGTCATGGACACGGTGCATCCTCATCAGCACATGGCCGTGGGACACGCTTGGCCTTATTTTCGGCAGGTGGCCGTGTTGAGCCGCAACATGCGGAAGACTTGGTCGAGTGGATGACCAAACCGTCCTCATCCTCGTCACCCTCTCTCACCCAGGCTCAGGGTACTTTGTCTGGCAAAGCAGGTGCCAACGCGGCCTCTTCCCTCAGCTCAATGGCATCAGTGACTCCTTCCCTAGCCCCACCATGTCCTCCTGAGAAATCCCTCAAACTGTTTGACCACAGTGTTGGGTACATGTTCCAGGAGGATGCCCAGCGTTTTGAAGGCTCTGATGATGATACTGAGCTAGATGAAGGCAGTAACATGAGCACGGCAGAGGGGGTGCCCAAGAAGGACAGCAATCTGGCAGTCATGTTCCCCCTGCTGCAGCATACTGCCAGGTTTGCTCCAGTGATGAGGAGGGAGGGGATGATGAGGTCACTGACTCAACGTGGGTGCCTGATAGGAGGGGGGGAGGAGGAGGAGGAGGAGGAGGAGGCACATCACCAACGAGGCAGGATGCCCTCCAGGGGCCAGCCTAAGGGCAGCACACTGACTGCATCACACCTCAGAGCTCCGCATGTGCAGGGCGCTGCTGTCTCTGCACGTTATTCCAAAAGTTCTTTGGTGTGGGCCTTTTTTGAGACAAGTGCATCAGATCGCACCACTGCTATTTGCAACATATGTCTCAAGCATATCTCGCATGGCCAAAACATTTCCCGCTTGGGCACCGCATGCTTGACCAGACATATGTTGACCTGCCATGCAGTTCGTTGGCAAGGATACCTAAAAGACCAACACCAAAGAACAAAGAGGACCTCTCCTTGCTCCTCATCATCTGGGATCTCCAACCACACTATACCTTCAGTCCTCTCTGAGACCTGCACTGAGAGCAATAAAGGTGTAGAATTAGGTGTGTCAAGCCAAGTACTTGCGGGCAATCTGCTATCGGTACACCGATGTCAGATTGTACCTGGCAAATTTCCCTGCCCCAGCTGCTGCACCGCAGAAAGAAGTTCGCTCCCAGCCATCCACATGCCCAGCGGTTGAATGCCAGCTTGGCAAAATTGCTAGCAATTCAACTGCTACCTTTTCAGTTGGTAGACTCTGCCCCCTTCCGTGATTTTGTGGAATGTGCGGTTCCTCAGTGGCAGGTTCCCAAACGCCACTTTTTATCATGGAAGGCGATTCCGGCTCTCTACCAGCATGTGGAAGGCAATGTCTTGGCCTCGCTGGACAGGGTGGTCAGTGATAAGGTGCATATTACCGCTGACTCATGGTCCAGCAGGCATGGACAGGGACGTTACCTGAGTTTCACGGCGCATTGGGTGACTCTGCTGGCAGCTGGGAAGCATGCAGGACAAGGTGCAGTAATGTTGGAGGTTTTTCCGCCACCACGCCTCCAAAATGCCACTACTGGTGATTCTGACACACCTCTCTCCTCCACCCCCTCCTCTTCTTCTTCCTCCATGGCCTCTTCCTGTGCTTTGTCCTCGGAACCAGCGGTGCTCCGTAGGCGTTCAAGGGGCTACACAAGTACGTAGGCCAAAAGATGCCATGCAGTGCTTGAGCTGGTGTGCTTGGGGGACAGGAGCCACACTGGGGCAGAGGTTCTGTCAGCTCTGCAGGGGCAGGTTCAGAGGTGGTTGACGCCACGCCAACTTAAGGCAGGAATGGTGGTTTGCGACAATGGCACCAACCTCCTCTCTACCCTCCGACAGGGACAAATGACCCATGTGCCCTGTTTGGCTCACGTCCTTAACTTGGTGGTGCAGCGGTCCTTGAGCAGGTACCCGGGCTTACAGGATGTCCTGAGGCAGGCCAGGAAAGTCTGTGTGTATTTCTGTCGGTCATATAATGCCAGTGCTCAGCTGGCAGACCTCCAAAAGGAATTTAACCTGCCCAAGAACTGCCTAATCTGTGACATGCCCACCAGGTGGAACTCAACGTTGGCCATGCTGCAGCAGCTGCACACGCAGCAGAGGGCCATCAATGAGTACCTGTGCGACTATGGCACCAGGACAGGGTCAGGGGAGCTTGGTTTTTTCCCCACGCCAGTGGGCCATGATCAGGGATGCATGCACTGTCCTGTCACCATTTGAGGAGGCCGCGAGGATGGTGAGCAGTGACAGTGCATGCATCAGTGACACTGTCCCCCTTGTCCACCTGTTGGAGCACACGCTGTGTGGAATAATGGAAAGGGCACTTGAGGCAGAACAGAAGCAGGAAGAGGAGGACTTCCTTAGCTCTCATGGCCCCCTTTATCCAGACAGTTTTCCTGCGTGCCCGCCGATCACACAGGATGAGGAGGAGGATTGTGTCATCATGGAGGTGGAGCCTGGCACTCAGCATCAGCAGCAGTCTTTAAGGGATCATTTACAGTCCCAAAAAACCCATGGACTTGTACGTGGCTGGGAGGAGGTGGCTGTGGATCATGTCATCCTTAGTGACCCAGAGGACTCCGGACCGAATGCCTCAGCAAACCTACGCTGCATGGCCTCCCTGATCCTGCAAAGCCTGCAGAAGGATCCTCGTATTTGTGGTATCAAGGGGAGGGATCAATATTGGCTGGCAACCCTCCTTGATCCACGTTACAGGGGTAGAGTTGTGGACCTTATCTTACTGTCGCAGAGGGAGCAGAGGATGAAACATCTTCAGGAGGCCTTGCAGAAAGGTCTGTGCAATGCGTTCCCAGAGACTGGGAGGTTACAAACTCCTGTTCCTGGACAACATGTTACTGAGGCTTCGGTCAATCAAAGAAGGAGCGGTGGAGAAGGTGGCCGTCTGACCGATGCTTTCAGACAATTTTTTAGTCCGCAGCCCCAAGGTATGATCGGTTCCAGCAACCATCGCCAGCGTCTGTTTTACATGGTGCAGGAATACCTAGGGGCAAGATCTGACTTGGACACCTTTCCCAACGAAGATCTTCTGGGTTACTGGGTCTTGAGGATGGATCACTGGCCAGAGCTTGGGCAGTATGCAATTGCGCTACTGGCCTATCCTGCATCCAGCGTTCTTTTGGAACGCACATTCAGTGCTGCTGGAGGCTTTGTAACCGATCACAGGGTGCGTCTGTCCACCGACTTGGTCGATCGACTGACCTTCATAAAAATGAATCAGTTTTGGATCACCACCAGCTACCAGGCACCTGATGCTGATGTAACCGAATATTTTTTTTTGAAATCTCAGATTCCTTCAAAGACTGCCTATGCTGATGCTGAGTGACTATCCTGTTATGCTGAGTAATTATCCTCTTCCTCCTCAATGATCATGCTGATAGCTTGTAAGAACATTTTTGGTTCTGGGCACCGCCACCAGTGCCTAAGAGCCAATTTTTCAGTCCCTGTTTAACAGGGGCATGTACTTACAATTTTTGATGCAATTCTTTGCAGCAGGGATAGTTCCTGCACTCCAACTAGAGTATCTGTGAGGGGTTGCAGTATTGTGGCACCAGCACCAGTGCCTAAGGCCCAATTTTCTGTTCAACAGGGACATGTAATTAGAATTCTTGATCTAATATTTCACAGCAGGGCCCGTTTCTGTGCCCACCAAGAGTAACTGTGAGGACTTATAGTGTTGTGGCACCAGCACCACCACCACCAAAGGCCCAATTTTTCTGGCCCTGTTCAACAGGGGCTTGTAATTACAATTCTTGATATAATATTTCACAGCAGGGCCCATTCCAGCGCCCACCAAGAGTAACTGTGAGGACTTACAGTGTTATGGCACCAGCACCACCATCACCAAAGGCCCAACTTTTCTGGCCCTGTTCAACAGGGGCATGCAATTACAATTCTTGATCTAATATTTCATAGCAGGGCCCTGTGAGGGCTTACAGTGTTGTGTCAACACCAACACCTAAGGCCCCAATTTCTGCTGAGTATATAGGGCAGGTTATTAACAAACACAAAAAAACTGCGCTAGATAGAGAATAGAAAGGATTACAACTCAATGTATGCACGCATGTTGTTAAAAGTCCATCAAATACAAATGAACAGATGTTAATTAGCAGTCTATGCAAAGTTCACGGAAGGTATATATCCTCTTCTTGAATCAGGGTGACAACACACTCAGAACCACCGCAGAAACAAGTGCAGGGGATAGGAAAGTCCTCCACCTATAAAACAGCTGCCTCTTACCAGCTCCCTTGATCTCTGGCAAGGAGATCAAACACGCTTTCAGCTTATAACCCAGCTACAGTCTCTGGATACAATAGGTGAAAACTCAGATAAACTCCCTGTGATTTCCTTGGATAAATCTCAACAGCAAGTCCATGGGCCAATCATGTATGAGAAAGAAAGGCTTCCATAGTGTAAAAACATATAAAACTTTTTATTGTTAAAAAAAAGTAATGCACTTACATACATCCGGATTGATAAGGCGTCAATATAAAAACAAGCCGGCCAGCTCTTTAAGAAAAAGCGCCCGTAACATCCGGGACTGCGTGTTGGTATGTGGTGGCGTCAGCATGCCGCTCTCCCTGGCCACCACATACCAACACGCAGTCCCGGATGTTACGGGCGCTTTTTCTTAAAGAGCTGGCCGGCTTGTTTTTATATTGACGCCTTATCAATCCGGATGTATGTAAGTGTATACTGCTGTTCAGAGTATATAGGGCCTGGTGGCCCCACACCTTTCAAATTTTTAATTTGGGTGCGGGGTTCCCCTTAATATCCATACAAGACCCAAAGGGCCTGGTAATGGACTGGGGGGCACCCATGCCATTTGTCTCACTGATTTTCATCCATATTGCCAGGACCCGACATTACATTAAAGCCGCAAGCAGTTTTAAATGACTTTTATTCCTTTAAAAATGTCATTTTGTGCAGGGATTGTTCTAAGCACGGGAAACACACACCACTTTACAGGCATACTATAGACATCCCCCAGGTACGATATTTAAAGTAATATTTCACTTTTTTTTTTTTACTTTAAGCATCATTAAAATCACTGTTTCCGAAAAAACGGCAATGCAAAAAAAAAACTTTTTTTTGCATCGATTTATGTTCCCTGGGGCAGAACCTGGGTCCCCAAACCCTTTTTAGGACAATACCATGCAAATTAGCCTTTAAAATTAGCACTTTTGATTTTGAACGTTCGAGTCCTATAGGGGTTCTAATGTTCGTGCGAATTTTCGGTCCGTTCGCAGGTTCTGGTGCGACCAAACCGGGGAGTGTTCGGCTCATCCCTAATTTCCAGTCCTGCCCTACTACCTTTGACCTTCTTTAACTTGCTAATTTCAACTTTGGTATTGTTTCTCCATAAATAGTTTCTGAAATGTACTGAAAATGTATTATGAATGTTAAAGATGTGGATCCCTAACCTCAGAATAATCACCTGGATAAATAAGGAGGCATATTAAAAAAGCAGTAAGTTTGACAATGACCAAATGCAGGTGAAGTTTCCTTAAATATTTGTTTTAAATTACAGGGAATGATTAACAACCTGTGAATGTCTGGAGAATGTCATTTTCAATGCTTTATAAATATGTCCTGTGACAGACCCAAACAGGACAGGGGCTTTTGGAGGGAACTGCAAGGTAGCCTCTTGCCTACTGACTATGGGCCCTGGCTTTTGAGGGGGGATGTATTCTTGGGAGATGTGTGCCTGGGGGACCCTTAGAGTGGTTTTGCTTCGGATTCGAGTCCATGTCTCCCTGAAACACACAGACTCTGGGAATCTAGGACCTGGATATACAGTAGATTTGGAGCCTTTGTGCCCAAACCAGCAATGACTGATTTAGACTGTGAGACTCAGATGTTAATAAAATTAGCTCAAATGCTGGGGTCTCCTGCTATAATCTGTTTACTAAGGTGTCTTTCTCCCATAGTATCATTTCCCCATTGTGTGCCTCCTAGGTGTGAATTCCCATTGTTAATTGAGTCACCTATTGTTTCTGTCTGTCTACTAATCCTTCAGAGATTTGGGCAGCCCTAGGTCTTCTTACTGGGGAACTGGTGCCGAACGGTCTGAATGGACACTGAGTCATCCAGGCTTGTCTAGGTGACTAGTTAGCTTACTGTTTAATTAGATTATTGTTTATGTTGACTGTTCCTTAGCTATGTCAAGTATCTGTTTGCATAATGTGATCAAGCTGTTATCTGATTTTGTGTGGTATATATATTCTATGTGAATTTACAATAAAGTGAGTTCCAGTTTGCACCTAAGCTAGTGTCGTCCAGTTCTTGGGTGAGCAGCTATAATACCTAGTTCCTGGTTCCAAACTGGAGGAAGCTGTATCTTGACAGAGGCACCCAAACTGGGTGGTGGACAGTCTCTTACATGCCCTAATATGTTAAAATCAGAATAATCACAGCATAAAATCAATATATTACTTATGCTATATTTAACAAGACCTACTGACCTCATGTTTCCTATGCCATGCTGAGATTTATATCGATTTTTTTGACTGTTTCTCAGTGTGCTGCAATTCAGTCTAATGCTTTGTACCTTGTAAAACCTTAAATATCTAGTCACAGCAATATTTTGCCCACTGTTTTGTAATACTCTCTTCTGTTTGCTACATTGTTACACTAAAGGTTGTCGCTATAATGTGGATGCAGCAGGATTTTTGCTATGTTTCCATTTCAGAGATCTGATCTTTGCACAGTATTATGTAAGCACTAAATTCAGTCAACGTGGCATATGTATTGTTATGATGAAATCACTTCTGGGTTTACAGGCCATATCTAAAATTAGTAGGAAGTCTACTAGCAGCACACAACAATAATTCCATCCTTAAACATTCTAATGATTTTTCCATATCTGGGCTGTCAGGAGAACAGATGGTTGAGTAATCATCCTTGTGTGTGAACATGCAGCAATGTTATTTCATAAATCTACTATAAATATGGTGCTCTGAGGAATAATGTTTCTCTTGCAGGAGAGAAATCTTAGAAAAAAAAACAGAATGAGCTGTAAACTGAAATTGGTATCATATTGCAGGTTTTATAAAGGAATGATATCATTCAATTGTGTGCACTATGATATAGACTGGTGTACAAAATGCATTTACGGATAGCAGCCTATTAGAAATAATTTATCTTTAATTGTCCTTACTGCTCAGAGCTAATAAACAAACAATCTTATATTGCACATTGCAGTTGCACATTCTATTATATTGCACAATGTGGCATACCAATTAATGACTCTGGAATGTTAATAGTTAAACAAGCTTGCAAATTGTAATTTGCTTTCTACCATGAATAATTTGCACAATAAGAAAGCATATCCCAACAGGTTATTGTGAGGTTGGCAAAAATCAACCCAACAAAAATCTTTACTAAGCCACCACAGAAGAGCCTCCTTAGAACAAAAGGTTTTTCGCATTCCATCACAAATACCAAAAATAAAGGGAACATTGCTCATTTTAGGATAGTGGGTGGAACTATTCAAGTCAATGGTTTAGGCTAGCTATGCTATATATGTATACCTTTGTATACCTCTGGTGTATAACACAAACACAGCCTAATAATATACAACCATTTATTTCACACTGTATACAAGTTATGCCCCGTACACATGGTCGGACATTGATCGGACATTCCGACAACAAAATCCTAGGATTTTTTCCGACGGATGTTGGCTCAAACTTGTTTTGCGTACACACGGTCGCACAAAGTTGTCGGAATTTCCGATCGCCAAGAACGCGGTGACGTAAACCACGTACGACAAGATTAGAAAAGGCCAGTTCAGAACCAAGCGCGGCACCCTTTGGGCTCCTTTTGCTAATCTCGTGTTAGTAAAAGTTTGGTGAGAGACGATTCGCGCTTTTTCAGACTTGTGGTTTTCAGATCGTTTTCTGCTGTTCAGTTTGTGCTTGTGGGTTTGTATCTGCTCTTCAGTGCATGCAAGCAAGCTACGCGTGACTTGTCATTGTGTTCTTGTTCGTTCGTTACTGTTTTTCAGGTCGCTCTTCACAGGCCTTGCTGTTCTTCAGTGTGTTCTGTTACTTCGTTCTGAGCAGCCGACCGTTTTCTAGCCATGTTGCGTATACGTACTCCTCGTAGAGTTCGTGCTGTGCGGGGGCTTGGTGTTGGGGTCCTGACCTTGACACAAGTCCAGTCCATGAACAGGGTGGGGAGGAGTTCATGGACCAAGAATTGGTTGCTTCAGCGTGACCAGTTCTGTCATATGCCTTTGCCCCGTGAGATCCGTGAGAATAATCCTGATGATTTCAGGAACTTTCTCCAGATGACGGACCCCATATTTCACCGTTTGTTGGCTTTGCTGACTCCCTATATCAGCAGGCAGGATACCTGCATGAGGCAAGCCATCACTCCGGAGCAGAGGCTAGTCGCCACCCTGCGGAACTTGGCGACGGGGAGAAGCCTGCAGGACCTCAAGTTCTCGACAGTCATCTCCCCCCAGGCTCTGGGGATAATTATCCCAGAGACCTGTTCTGCCATCATCCAGGTCCTGCAGGAGTATATTAAGGTAAGATTTTTATCCTTTAATATCACATTTTATTGTATTTAATGTTTGATAATATATTGTATTTCTTTCCTCATTCCCTAATTACCATGATTGGAATATGCTGTGAATGTCCCCTTTGTTCCCATGCATGCTGGATTTTTATGTAATTATTTTTTTGTCCTTAATACATATCTGCCTTCACTTACCTCCACAGCATGCTCTCCTGGCCCTATATTCACCTCATGTAGTCACTTAACAATGTATTTTATCAGCTCCATAGTAGTGCTTTACCCCAAACACCCCCTAAAATGTTTTTAAATGTGATTTGTGCTTTAAATTCTGGCAGAGGGCCATAGGCTTTTTTTTGGGGGTCCCCAAATCATTTGGAACCCTCCCTCCCCCCAACTGCTAAGTCAGATGATAACAATTCTCTATCTATCCTCAATCATCTATCTGCTGACTTTGCCAAACCCATACACACTATACCCATCTCTTTTGTGGTCAGATGTATGGATGAATTCCCCAAAGCATGTAGTGCAAGGGCCTGCCTGTATACTTTCAAATGGTACTGTTTAAAGTTTTTGTATCCTATTATTATCATGATAGGTAATAGCAGAATGTCCAAATGTGCTAAAATGTGTACAGTGTGTATTTATATCTTTGTATTATGACACTTCTTACCTGTCCAGTGGGCTGCCAATAGTGTAACTAAGGAGGGGCTGTTCAAAGTAATACCCATTATTTAGGCATTCATCTCTCAATGAAGTGGAGAGGGTTACCTGGCCAAGAGCCCCCCCCCCATAATGTTAGAAATGGCCCATGAGAGGGGGGGGGGGGGATATGATAGTTGTACCTTATACTTTGGTCTTTAAAAATTCCCATAAATAAATGTTATCTTGATGTTGGCCAAGAATGTTTGTGTCTAATCTGCTTTCTATGTTTATGTGCAAAAAGCCAATTTTTTTTTCCTCCACAGTTTCCTTCCACGCCACAGGAATGGCAGACTGTGGCCTCCCACTTTGCCCAGCGGTGGGACTTTCCTAACTGCGGAGGGGCAATTGATGGGAAACACGTCATCATCCCACCACCCACCACGGGGTCGTACTATTATAATTATAAGGGGTTCAATAGTATTGTGATGTTGGCGGTGGTGTCGGCTACTTATGAGTTCCTGTATGTGGACGTGGGGAAGAATGGCCGGATGTCCGATGGTGGAGTCATCGCCCAGACGGAGTTATACAGGCGTCTCCAGAATGGCAGCTTGGACTTGCCACCTCCAGAAGACAATGTGGAAGGACTCCCATTCGTCTTCATTGTGGATAAAGCCTTTGCGATAGGGGACCATCTTATGCGGCCATTCCCGATGAGGACCCTCACCCCGGACCAGAGGGTTTTTAATTACCGGCTGGCCAGAGCCAGAAGAGTGGTGGAAAACACGTTTGGAATCATGGCCAGCCGGTTCCGCCTATTTCTAACACCAATACATATTACGGAGTACAAACTGAATCACATTATCCTGGCGTGCTGTGTACTACACAACTTTTTATGCCAACATTCTGCCAACTATACTGGCTCAGTTGGGCCTGAAGCTGGAATTCAACATGAATCAACCCTGACGGCGCTTGAAAGTGGCCGTCCTGGCTTGCCCTCCCTGAGTGCCCGTGATGTCCGGCTAAGATACCTTGAATTCTTTGCGGGTAGGGGGCTATCAATATGCCAGACAATGCGTGAAACCTTTATCAAATAAAAAAAACATTAAGCAAATATTTGGTGACATTTACTGCTTGTGTTTCTTTTAGCTGACCCTGACAGAAATGTGTGGAGTCCTGAAAATGGCGTGATTGTGTAACCGTACAAAACACTGTAGGGTGTTATTTACTAAAGGCACAGACACTTTGCACTCCAAGTGCACTTGAAACTGCACTTGTAGTGCAAAGTGGATTTGCCCTTAGGAAATAACCCCCATTGTCACAGAAAGCAGCAATTAGAGCATCACAAAAGTGTTGTAGCGTTGAGACAATAATCCACACATTCTTGATTAACAATCTTTTTAATACCAGCACAATCACATGTGCATTTAGAAAAGGTTTTTTAAAACAAACCAACATGTTTGTTGTATAATGATTTTTGGGGTGGCATTAGAAAAAGTAGAAATGTCCATTTAAGTTAAAACAGGCATGTTTAAAACCAACAAGAAAGACACAAATCTTGAACTTACAAAGTTCACATTTGGTAGAACTTGAAGGCAATATCAGACATGAGTAGGGGGGGCGTGGCCGAGCGGCGGACCGAGATGTCTACTTGATCCTGCAGCTCCGCTCCACAATGGGACATCGCAACACACAGCGACCACAGAAACGTGTGAAATCCACCCCAAAGAGAGGCGCTTATTCTCCTGACACCCCTGACCCGCAGGGGGAATATACGAGCGGCGGACTGGGACCGCTGTATCTTCAAAAACCTGCTCCACACTACCGCTGGGCGGCTCGCAGCGGCGCCACTGATGGGTCACACATATCCCGGCATATAGCGCTGTCACTCTGGAACAGCAGGGCAGAGGAAGAATGAGGGAGACTCCCTTTATCCCACGCCGTCTCACTGAGTTTTTCCCTCCTGCTTCTTCCTCACAGGAATCCCAAAATGGCGCTGACAGGAACACAGAGCCGCTGACACAGGGCTCTTCACTGTGTTCAAAACAGGGAATGGACGGAACTGAGCCAGAAGCACTGGATATGGACTCCTCTCCCTCACAGTCCTCTGATAGAGGTAAGAGACCTCCACCTACACCAAACCAATCCCCTGATAAGGTCCCTCAATATAAAAAACAACTGTGCTCTCCTCCCCCACAACCCCATTTTGTGGAAGACGCTCAGGAATCACTAGCAGCTCTCCCCACAAGTGATCAACTTGCATCTGAACACTAAAGCTCATGCTGCTCTCTCTCCACAAAGACATCCAAAGGGAACTCCGCTCTTCTATCTCCCAGTTAAATATGCGTGTGGATCACATTGAGGAATGTGCTGACATAGCTGAGAAACAGATTTCTGGCAACGTACAAGTTAAATTGACGGACCTTGAGGATCAGTCTCACCGTAACAACATAAAATTTCGTGGTATACCCGAAAGCGTTAAAACTGCTGACCTGCATACTTACCTACAACATCTGTTTCTAAAACTGCTCCCACATCTCACCATACCTGATCTCACAATAGATCGCGCCCACAGGCTTCCTAAGCTGACCTATCTACCTAATGACGTACCTCGGGATGTCCTGGCACTTTTTCCAAATCAAGGACCAGGTCCTCAGAGCAGCCAGAGCCGCAGTGCCCCTCCCAGCTCCCTACGCAGGGATCTTCCTGTATGCCGACATATCGGCGGCCACTGTACAACGCAGGAAAGAATTTGCCCCAGTTACCTCTGTCCTCCGGGACCACAACATCCCCTATAAATGGGGTTTCCCGGCTAAGCTCATAGTGACCCATCAAGATCACACCGCCACATTCAACTCCACTAAAGAGGGCATAAAAAGTCTTCTCAACTGGGGCCTCATAAATGCTCCACCACTCTCCTCTCCACGCAGCCTGTCCTACCAGCAACGCTCGGAGTCACGATCTGCCAAACAACGTACATCATAATGTACTCTTTCTTATCTCACTGTTCAGTAGCTCTACAAGCCAGGAGTAACCTGTTTTCTGTTAACTAGCCACATAACTGTCCCAGTGGCGGTTCATCATTACTCTCACTACTTGCCACCTCTGTTTTGTATAGGGTGCTATGCACGCCTACAAGTTCTAGTACAATAATAATTGTTATCACTGTATACACGGTTAATAAGTTCTCAATTATATCTGTATTTCTTTTTGACTATTTCTTGTTTTTCTTTGTTAGGGGAAAACCTTGTATTTTAATTTACATCTTTCTCCTCATCATAAGTGTATTGGTCTCGGGGTATCATCTTGTATAATCTTATTCTACATTCCTAAACGTCCCCCTGAATGCTCCCCATGGCTTACACTATATCCTCAGTTAACGCAAATGGTCTTAATTCACCTTTCAAACGTAATTTACTATGGAAAGAGGCCCTATCCCTACAAACAGACATACTATGTGTCCAAGAAACACACTTTCTGGCTATACACCCACCAAAATGCTCCCACAAACAATTCACCCAATACTTCTTCGCTAATGCTCCTAAAAAGAAGGCTGGGGTCATGATAGCTGTTAGAGCTTCCCTTGCCTTCAAGCTTGAACACATTGAAATTGATCCTGATGGACACTATCTGATTGTATTTGCCACTGTTAATGGTCGTTACATTACGATAGCCAACATCTACTCTCCCAACAGGCGTCAGCATCGCTTCTACAAAGATCTCATACACAAAATACAACCCCTAATTATCTGTGGAGATTTTAATGACATTATTGATAGCTCCCTAGACACTACAAATACCTCTAAAAGATGCTCCTCTGCTCTGTCCTCTTTTAAAGACAGAAAATCTATACGATCCATGGAGATGCCATCACAATGAGGAAAAAGATTATACCTTTTACTCCAGTGCTCAAAGAACTTATTCAAGAATCAATCTATTCTTAACCGATTCGGCCACCTTACAAACTATCTCGAACACCAGAATTGGCTTAATAACTTGGTCTGATCACGCACCAATCAGTATGACAGTTTTCACTACCCCCACTATGCTACGTGGGAAAATCTGGAGGCTGAATACCTCACTTATAGCTCGATCCCCATACAAAGAGCAGATTGCTTCTGAGATTGAAACCATTTTTAAAGAAAACAAAGACTTTGTGGGCAATCCCTATATTCTCTGGAATGCACACAAGGCCTTTTTGAGAGGGACGCTGATAAAAATAGGGGCTCACGAGAAAAGATTGCGGAATGCCAAGATCACCCAACTCCTACACCAGATTAAATCCCTAGAGCTAACCAACAAATCAAACCCCTCCCAGCCAATCGCTGTCAGATTAAAAGCACTACGTCAGGACCTTGGAGAAACTTTACGCCACAGCTTTGACTTCTACCTCAAACAGCTTAAAATGACTTGGTATGCCCAAGCCAACAAACCCGGCTCCCTCTTAGCCAGACAATACAAACTCCAACAGACAAAATCTAACATCCCATATATCTTAAATGACACAGGAAAGAAACTAACTAACCCGAAAGATATTGCAAACCAATTTGCAACCTTCTACTCCACGCTCTATAACCTTAACACCTCTGACACCCTGACATCCCCAGACCCTATAGAAATCCAACAATTCTTGCACAAGCCCCAACTACCCACAATATCGCAAGACTCCCTGGCCCAACTATCGACCCCCTTCACATTGCAGGAAGTGCAAACAGCCATTGCTTCTCTTCCTCTCCACAAGGCCCCTGGCCCTGATGAATTTGCAAATGAATATTACAAGATATGCTCTTCTCACATATCTCCCCATCTATGCAATTCTTTTAACCACACGGCAGATACTGGAACTATCCCCAAAGAATCTTTGGAAGCACTAATAACAACCATCCCCAAACCAGGTAAAACCCCTGACTCCCCTGCCAATTTTTAACCCATATCCCTCCTTAACACGGACACCAAAATATTCGCAAAATTGATAGCGACTCGACTCTCATTCATCATCCCATTGCTGGTGCATAATGACCAGGTGGGATTTGTGACTGGCAGACAGGCCTCAGATGGCACCAGACAATATATTGATTTGATACAATGGGCGGAACATCATAGAACGCCTTCTCTGCTTCTTTCTTTGGATGCAGAGAAGGCGTTTGACCGAGTTCATTGGCAGTACCTAACAGCTGTATTATACAAATTTGTTTTCCAGGGGAACATACTCAACTCCATCCTCAGTCTCTATACCAATCCCAGTGCCAGGGTTTGGACCAATGGAATGACCTCTGACCCCTTCAGCATCACAAATGGCACCAGACATGGGTGCCCTTTATCACCCCTAATATTTGCCCTGGTAATGAAGCCTCTTGCCCAAGCCATCCGAGCATCCTCCTCAATATCGGGCATTCAAATTGGCGATGTTACACACAAAATTGGCCTCTACGCCGATGACGTAATAATATCGGTGACTAAACCCCTTGAATCATTACCGGCATTACAAAACCTCCTTGATAGCTTCAGTCGCGTTTCCCTGTATAAGATTAATTATAGTAAATCTTCCATGCTTGGCATCTCCTTATCACAATCCACTAAAGAACTGATCTCGGCTAACAACCTTTTCTCGTGGGCCCCTAATTCAATTATGAATTACCTTGGTATTCAACTAACCTCTCCCTCCATAAGACTTCTCCATGTAAACCTACAAACCTTACTATCTAAACTTTCTCATATATCGCAGGGCCTTCAGAAGACTGCTGCTTCTTGGGCAGGCCGAATGGCTCTGACAAAAATGTTTATGCTACCACATGTACTATAGCTATTTCGATCAATACCTTTGCCTATTCTTTCCTTGCACATCGCCAAACTTCAAGCCATATTCAACACTTTCATCTGGAAAAACAATCGCCCTCGAATTCACCGCAAACTACTATGCACACCAACTAAATTTGCCGGACTGGGCGTCCCCAACATTGGAGCCTACTATAAAGCAGCCATACTGGATCAAGCTAAAGTATGGTGGACCCCTTTCCACCATCCGACCTGGCTCCAAATCGAGAGTGCAGCCTTGACAACGTCCCCAAAAAATCTACTTAGCGCCATTCTCCTGCACATGCAACCACCTAGATCCTTTCTAGACACTATTACAGCTACGACTCGAGTATGGAAAGCAACTCATCAAAAATCCAATGGCGTTTCACCTGCACTGCTCTCTTACCTCCCCCTTACTGCACTGGAACTCCTTATCCCAAATACATCCTTTGCCTCCTGGATTAAAGCTGGCCTTGATACTCTAGGGTCACTTTACACAAACTCAGTTCTCAAATCATTTGAACAACTTTGTCGGTCATATCCACTTCGACCCCAGCAATTCTACATGTACCTCCAACTACGGTCTGCGCTTCATAGGCTGCAGTTTTCTAATGATACTGTCACCTTAAATATCATTCACTTATACGCCATTGCAAGACCGTCCACCAAAGGTATCTCAAATATCTACACACTCCTACTGAGCCCTCTTTCCAGCGGTAAATCTTCTTCGATGTGTCGATGGGAGCAATGGATAAACCAAACCTATACCACGGAACAATGGCACCTGGCCCTACGCTCCACTTCTAAAGCCTCACGTTGTATCTCCCATTGGGAAACTGCACATAAAATTTTCCACCACTGGTACCTGACCCCATCTAAACTGGCCCACATTTACCCAGCAGCCTCCTCCAACTGCTGGAGACAGTGTGGTCACCATGGATCAATGCTACATATCTGGTGGAGCTGCCCTGCCCTGAAGACATTCTGGTCGGACATAACAACGTTCATCTCCTCCTCTACAGGCCTCTCTCTCTTTTTAACTCCTCAGATGGTGTTACTCAGCATGGACTCTCACCTCTGGCCTTCTAATCTTAACATCTTAATTACACATATTTTCATTTCCGTCCGCTTAGCCATTGCGAGACACTGGAAATGCACCCAACCTCCAAAACTGACTGAAGTAATCCGCATTTTGAATGAAAATTGCCTGCTTGAATATGGCTACGCCAAGGCAAACATAACCCAATCATTCATAATGATATGGAAAACCTGGCTTTTACACCCTAACGGTCCTGGCGAGCTTAAGTGACCAGCCTTTCCTAAAGGCCTCCAACACACATTTTCATACACATGAGGTCTCGTTCATGCTGGCTCCTCACCTATACTCTGATTCCTTTACACTTACTGCTCTAACTTTATTTTCCATCTTTGTTACAGTTCAAAACTATTTACGGTTTTACATATTTTTTTTTTTTTATCGTATGTCAGAAAAATGTATTTTTACAGTCAACACTACCTGTGACTGTCCTTTTTTCTATATGATTTCGCTAGAACTAGTTATATTTTGATGAGTCTTAAAATCTATGACTTGCATGTCAAATCTTTGATTCCTTTTATGCAATACTATTTGCTGTTTATCTCCTTGCATTCTGTAATACTGTTAAATCTCAATAAAACTGAATGTTAAAAAAAAAAATATATCAGACATGAGTATTTAGGAACTGTGTTTGATATTGCGTTCAGATGGGGTGAAGTCACCCCCGGAAAAGCCAAATTTTGAAGATGCACACAAATTTACGAATGTAAATGAATGTGCTAGCTGCAATCATGGGGGATCAAGGGACGTGTTTTGGGGGAGCAACCCCTTCCTCTCAGCTACTTTATTATTGAGGAAGGGGTTGTACCCCCAAAACGTGCCCATTGATCTCCCGTGATGGCAGATAGCACATGTTGACACACTGTGTGCATCCTCAAAATTTGGCTTTTCTACTATTTGACAATAAATGTTAAAATTGTAGTACACCATAAAACAAAGGGATTTGGAGGGGTTTTAAACTCTCCCCAAAACATCAATGATGTTCTTATTTTTTTGAAGAACATCATTGATGTTTTTCTTGATGTTTTCCAATGCAACATTACACCACATGATTTACCAGATCAGGATCTGTGCACTTTCCAAGGTGAAAGGATCTGGATCCACAACATCACGATCACCTAAAAAGATAGAAACAAAAAAAAAACATGTATTATAAATATGCCGGCATCCATCTCTTACCTGAGCCTGTGGTCGCAGACACTCACCTGTTGTGGTGCCAATTTCCACCACGTCTTCCTCCTCCTGCTCTTCTTGTCTTTGGGGGATTTCCCTTTCTTCCAGAGGTGGGGGGTCTCTGTTCTCCTCGGATGAGGGGTGTCCTCCGAGTCTTTTCTCCCCTATGTTAAAAAAAATCGTATACTTAGCACACAGATATTTGATGGCAGAACTATAAATATGAAACATTGCTTTGAAGTGGCGTACAATTGTCTATTTTAGCTGAGTTCCAAGATGTAGAGTTTTTAGTGTCCTTTGTCAAGCTTCAATACTTTACCTGTTTTGTACAAGCTTCACAGATGGAGACACCCCTATAGTATACACTGGAGCACCTGTGTGGGACCCCTAATAAAAAGGGTGTTCTTGTGTCCCACACTAGAGCTCCAGTGTCCAGATGTGTAAACAGCTGCTGAGTGTCCTCTCCTTACACAGAATATAGCTTGCCTTTCATTCTATTAACAAACACATCTACACAACCAAATTATTTTCAAACAAGTAGGCCTTAAAAATTGTTGGCAAATGCATATGGCCAAAACAATGGTGTTTTATAGGCCGAAAGAAAAATGTTTGATACGAACAAATAATGTGCCCATGAACATGAAAGTTGACATTTTAAACTGGATTAAGTTAAGAAAAGCACATGGAGCAGCACAAACTTGATAAAGACAAAAAGAATAGGAACACAGCACAACTACTTACTTTTTTGCAGCACTCTCCGGATCTTTCTGTACTGCTCATGTTCTCTTAATTTAAGGTCCGACCACCGCTTCCTGAGCTCATCTTTCGATTGATGTACCCCGAAATTCCGGTGAAGACTTTTGACCACTTTCACCATGATCTTGGCCTTTCGGACATTGGGGTTGGGGTAAGGCCCATACTTCCCATCATAGTCGGCCCTCTTCAGGATATCGACCATCTCCAACATCTCCCCAAAGGACATATTTGATGCCTTAAATCGTCTCCTTCTGGATCGGGACATTTCCGGCTCCGTGCTTTCCTCCTCCTCCTCCTCATTGGTGTAAATATCAGACACCTGCTCTGACTCTGCCATGTGCTCTTCCCCACTGCGCCGAACGAGAAGGGGCGTGGAATAGACTAGAAAGAACGTCAGGGGCGGGCGGAGTTTCACGCATGCGCAGTGTCTATAAAGCGTAACACGCATGTGTAGTACGTACGATCTGTGAGCGGAGGAAGGAGTAACGGAGGCGCTGATCGTGATAACAAAGGTAAGATTTTACATTGGGCCTATACTGCTTCTAGATTGAGGCCTGTATTTGCACAAGTTTAGAAGACTTTAGGCTGACATTAGGGTTTGTCTTGTGTTGTGTCTTGCAGTGAAAATGGATATCTTGAAAGATAAGGACTTTATGGCAATCTTCATTGATATGTTCAGGGAGCTGCCCTGTCTATGGGAGATAAACCACCCTGAATATAAGAACCAAACAAAGAGGAAGGCAGCGCTGGATCACTTGCTGGAATTTGTGAAGACGGTGATCCCCACAGCAGACATCACCTATTTGAAGATCCTAATTGGTGGCCTGAGGAGCACTTCTCTAAGGGAGCACAAGAAGGTCTAGGATTCCCAGAGATCAGGAGCTGTAGATGACATTTATGTCCCCAGGCTGTGGTACTATGACAGGCTGCATTTTCTGGCAGGTCAAACTGAACCCAGGCCAGCACTCTCCACTCTTCCTTCCACGCTTCCTTCCCCCCCAGCTGAGGCTTCAGATACCCAACCTGGGCCTTCCAGGCAGCAACATGTGGAGGAGCCCAGCTTGAGCCAGGTATAGCATTCTTCTAAATATTTCTGCTTGTCCAATCAATGATGTTAACTAGATGTTAGTTTGGAGTACTTATTTATGATTGTGATTGATGATGCAAAAACTAAAACCATGTCCCTTTTTCATACACAGGGAAGTCTCAGCCAGGAGGTGGCTGGGCCAAGCAGGCTGCCTGATATCCAGGTCCCTCCCCTACACCCGCAAAGACAAAGTGGCAGGAAGATGAGTAACCTGGAGGAGGCTGCAATAGGCCTCTTTTGGAAGGCTACAGAGGCCCTGAGAAGCCCCCACAGTGTGGAGGAGGACTTTGCTGCCATAACTGCCTGCAAAATGCTGCAGATGGAGGAGGGCCAACGACTCCTGTGTGAGTCCTTAATTTTGAAAGCTCTCAATAAGGGGTTGAGGGGCCAAATAACATCTGCTACCCACATTTGTAACCTCACACATAGTCCTCCTCCTCCTCCAGGTCCTACTACTCCTCCTCCTCCTCCTCCAGGTCCTCCTCCTCCTCCTTCAGGTCCTACTCCTCCTCCTGCCACATCTCCAACACCAGAGCCACAGCCAGGAAGGAAGCATGGAAAGAAGACCAGAAAGTGATGACCCTGGGTTCAGTCTGGTCTGGCAAAAGATGCAGCCTCTTGTAGTAGCACAGCCTGGGGACACAGATGTCATCTGCTGCTTTCAGGATCTCTGGGACTTCTGGACCAGACTGCACTCCCTTAGATATGGACTCCTCAGGCCACCAATTTTGATGTTAAAGATTTGATGTCTGCCCTGGGGGTCCAAGGCTTAGCCAATTTCTGCTGTTTCTCCAGCGTTGCCTCCCTCTTTGTTTGGTTCTGAGTCCTTAATAAAGGATTTTTTATTTCAATTATACTCGCTTATGTGTGTTTTCCTTCAAAAAGGACAGTTTGTTTGTGAGGAGGCAGGTACATTTCAAAAATACAATGTGAAATTAACAAGGGACACCAACACCAAACAATCTCATTGGGATTCAATAATATAAGATATCAATGGTGTTGTGGTAACTTGACACACAAAACACACACAAAAATATTAGGGAGTAAAACTAACAAAAACATAAAACAAAGATCAGCCTTGAAAAAAATACAACCCCCCCCCCAAAAAAAAAACAGCCTTTAAAAAAAAAAAAAAAAAAAATTTGTCAGATGTGACAAATCAAAATATATTGAGGGAATCCCGATAAATAATAAAGAAAGAAGTTTGTGAGAAGTCTGTGTGAATATAAGCAGCAAAACTACTTCATTCTTCTCACATTATAAAGAAGAACAGAGTGCGCTATATTAAACCATTTTTTACATTGCAGCATGACGAAAGTGCTGTATCCATTGCGAACGCTAATTTTACCATACCGAGCTGTTCCGTCTCGGAATTTCTTCTGAGCATGCGTGGCACTTTGTGCGTCGGAACTGGCCACACACTGCCGGAATTGACGCGATCGGATTTTGTTGTCGGAAAATTTTTAGTCTGCTCTCAAACTTTGTGTGTCGGAAAATCCGATGGAAAATGTCCGATGGAGCCCACACACGGTCAGAATGTCCGACAACACACTCCGATCGGACATTTTCCATCGGAAAATCCGACCGTGTGTACGGGGCATTAGTGTCAAAATGATTTCAGAACTGCTTCTCTGCCCTTACAAGGGGCTATGGGAAGGCTAAATGTATCTTGAAGCAAGTCCAAAGCAGGTCAGCTGTACTTTCATTGAAATCAGAATGATGTCAAATGCATGCTGCATTTTCCTGTTGAAGATTTGCAGCCATCATCACTGTGATACATGGAAACAAAAAATTCTATGTAGTAGGACTTGGTAATATTTAATAAGTTATGTTGAGATAAAGCAACAAAGAAACCCTTAAATGAACCAGAGAGAGGCACAGCAATAGCTTTCAGTTCTGCAGTTCCTCACACAATAGGAAATTGGTTAGCCCCAGCTTTCCTGATTATAATTAGGTTTACATGATTTGGGCATTTACCAGGGGTGTTGCTAGAATTGTGGAAGACCTTGGGGCACTGTGGGGAAGGAATGCTGCGGTGTGCACAGCACACCATGGTGAATAGTGGGTGCGCCCATATTGTGTTGGTAGTGAGAGAGGCTTGAAGGGCAAAAGTAATGCCCCGTACACACGGTCGGACTTTGTTCGGACATTCCGACAACAAAATCCTAGGATTTTTTACGACGGACGTTGGCTCAAACTTGTCTTGCATACACACGGTCACACAAAGGTGTCGGAAAATCCGATCGTTCTAAACGCGGTGACGTAAAACACGTACGTCGGGACTATAAACGGGGCAGTGGCAAATAGCTTTCATCTCTTTATTTATTCTGAGCATGCGTAGCACTTTGTCCGTCGGATTTGTGTACACACGATCGGATTTTCCGACAACGGATTTTGTTGTCGGAAAATTTTATATCCTGCTCTCAAACTTTGTGTGTCAGAAAATCCGATGGAAAATGTCCGATGGAGCCCACACATGGTCAGAATTTCCAACAACATGCTCCGATCAGACATTTTCCATCGGAAAATCAGACCGTGTGTACGGGGCATTAAAATATATGATGCATAAATAGGAGCACATATGCCACAGTCCAAAAAGTTTGGATAGCGTAGGCTAGGTTTTTTTTGCTATCTGTGTTCTAACTTGGTAGATTCGCCTTTCTATATGTCCTGGTGGTCATTGTCATAAAGGCAGATATAATGGGAAATCCAAAATATTACAGATCTCACCAGAACCGGAGGTGACAGTACATTTTCCAGTGGTGAATTCCCCTTTCTAGAGATTTCCTTTTAGTGTTACATATCCAAGACAGTGAATAAAGGAAAATATTTTCAACACAAGACAAGAATAAAAAAATAATCTAACTTGGGGTTCAAACACATCCTACTCTATCCACAGCAAAAAAAGTTTTGGCTTTACATATACTTGAATACTTGTGCCACAAACTAGAGTCGCACAGGCACCTATAAACCTCAGCACCGTCATTAAAATAATACAACTCTTACATTACATATGCTTTTTTCACACAGAATATATACAGTGAACTAACACTTTGTCTGAGCCTACCTTAAGAGGCACTTTATTAAAATAAAACGGGGGCAACTTTATTCAAATAGTTAAAGACTTAATAACAACCAATAACTGTTGAGACAATGAATGCTTTGGTCAGGAGTGTATAGTTTTAATATAACAGAGTGCAGGGGTCAGGAATATTGAAAAGAGAAGCATTCACTTTTATTTTTTTTGCACATTTATACTTACCTAGGTAGATGTAGCATTGGTTTGATTCTGCATCTGTCCCCCCGCGAGCTATAACACTGAGAGCCGAGTGATCTAACACCGCTAATAGCTCGGTTCTCACAGCTCCCCAAGCAAAGAGCGGTGACTGTCAGCAGCTCTATGCTCTTCCCCCCCTCCACACTCACCGGAGCACTGGGCTGTAGAGAGGGCAGGAGCAGCCAGCTCAGGCTCTCAGCGGCTAACTGAGGGGCTGAGCTGGGTGCTGGTCCAGGCATGTGTGCAGATCTCAACTTAATTGTGGCAATCTTGCCCGAGCCTGAACTGGATCTGTGACGTCAGCTGACAGCGAGCAATAATCCCAGCAAAGAGCCTCTCCTCACAAAATCCTCCCTCCCACAGCACAATTTCCCCCAGAAAAGCATCCCCCCACACACACACACCAGAACCCCACACAGAAGAAATTATCCCCAGACAAAAAGGTTCTTTTTCCTTCCCACAGCAAAAATCACATCTCCCCTGTTACATTTTCTCTTTTTTTCATTATGGACACAATTTCCGCTGTGCGTTTACACTCGTTCGGACCTTCAGTCATGAAAAGATTAGTCTCTGCAACAACCCGTGCACCTTGGCCTATAGGTTGTTCTGCATACACCTCTCTTGGCACAGCAGCCATAGCATCCTCTACTCTTTTAGCCGCAAAAGCTTCTTCCAGCATTGCTATTAGTCTCTTGGCCAAATCATCCCAGTAGGTATTGCTCTGTTGGACTACATCGTCCCAATGAGATCTAGACAGACCAAGAGGCTCAACAGCATCTGAAACACTGCTCTTGTCAGTTTTACACTGCTCAATATTAAACATATCACTTTGTTTTATCCTGCATTGTGGCAACACATTTTCAACCACACCATGTTGCTGTACCCCACCCTCATCAGCATGAGCAGATGGAGTTTCTTTGCAGACCTCAAGCTTTTTAAGTTTAACACTTGCCTCCCCACTGAACAGGGCACTGCAGCAAGGCAAGTCCTTTTTAGCACAAACAGAGGATCTCCCATTTGGGGTCACTTCCACTCCTGTGTGCACAGTCACATAATCAGTCTTTCTCACCCAGTCTGCAGACTTGGAATCACAGGCGTTGCTACGGGCAACCGCTCTCCTCTTGAGCTTCCAGTCAGCCTGTTGCTTTCTCCTGCTGTATTTCCCCATGCGGTTACTGGGTGAAATAAAAGACTCTCGGGCTTCCCAGCCCTCTTTGTGGGAACAGTGAGCCACCTCTTCATAGGAGCCCCACCATCCAGATGACTTTTCTCGGGCATCCCAGCGCTCTTTGTGGGAACAGTGAGCAACCTCCTCATAGCAGCCCCACCATCCAGACGTTACTTCGTCTCTGGTTACCATGGGAGACCGCATTCTCCCTGCAGAGCTTCTCCAGCCCTCTCCAACTGGCTGTAACAGTTCCTCTTGAGCCCACCAGCCAGGACTCTCATTAGGATCATTCCACCATTCACCATAGGTCTCACGATCGACCTTGACTTTGTTGCTATGGGCAACAACATGCATCTTTGCAGCAATACATGAACAATTCCTTCAGAATTTTTTTTGCGTACTGTCTCCTTACAGCTGAGACACAGCACCCATCACTTTGCTTCAGACAGCAATACAAACAGTCTCTTGACACCCACGTTTTCTTTGGAATATGGATCAGGATCTGGACCAGCGCCATCTGTGCCCGCATTCTAAACCAATTGTGACAATCTGGGGTGATTAGGTTCAAGTGGTGCATGCAGTTTTTCAGAAACGTGCCACTCCAGACTGCGTTTTTAGGGCATGGCAGCCCACTTTTATTTAAAGGTAACAAAAAAGTTCAAACAAACAGTAATCTTCCCTCGCAAGGGGTTCCACCATTACTGTATAAACAAAGTATAGCCTCCTGGCTTACTCACTGTCAGCTTTGTGCTGCTTTGCTTGTAGGCCACATCTGCCTGCTACAGACGTGCACACACAGGCTGCCAGCTGCAGTCTTAGACTCCTAGACCTCCTGTCTCTCTCTCCTGGAGCCATCTCCTACTGGGACCCTCCCAACCTCCTAGGCCAGACTTTCTGTCTGCCGTCAGAGCTGTCTCCAAATCTGAGCACTGACCTCTCTTCCAGAGGGGAATATAAACCCAGCCCACACACATATATATATATATATATATATATATATATATATATATATATATATATATATATATATATATATATACATATACACTGCCTTGAAAAAGTATTCATACCTCTTGAAATTTTCCACATTTTGTCATGTTAAAACCAAAAACGTAAATGTATTTTATTGGGATTTTATGTGATAGACCAACACAAAGTGGTACATAATTGTGAGGTGGAAGGAAAATAATAACGGGTTTTCAAAAATATTTTACAAATAAATATGTGAAAAGTGTGGCGTGCATTTGTATTCAGCCCCCTTTAATCTGATACCCCTAACTAAAATCTAGTGGAACCAATTGCCTTCAGAAGTCACCTAATTAGTAAATAGAGTCAACCCGTGTGTAATTTAATCTCAGTATAAATACAACTGTTCTATGAAACACTCAGAGGTTTGTTAGAGAACCTTAGTGAGCAAACAGCATCATGAAGGCCAAGGAACACACCATACAGGTCAGAGATAAAGTTGTGGAGAAGTTTAAAGCAGGGTTAGGTTAGGAGTCTGCAAAAGACTTGAGACTGGGGCAGAGGTTCACCTACCAGCAGGACAATGACCGTAAACATACAGCCTGGGCTACAATGGAATGGTTTAGATCAAAGAATATTCATGTGTTAGAATGGCACAGTCAAAGTCCAGTCCTAAATCCAATTGAGAATCTGTGGCAAGACTTGAAAATTGCTGTTCACAGATGCTCTCCATCCAATCTGACAGGACTTGAGCTATTTTGCAAAGAAGAATGGGCCAAAATGTCACTCTCTAAATGTGAAAAGCTGGTAGAGACATATCCCAAAAACTTGCAGCTATAATTGCAGTGAAAAGTGGTTCTACAAAGTATTGACTCAGGGGGGCTGAATACAAATGCACGCCACACTTTTCACATATTTATTTGTAAAATTTAATCTCAGTATAAATACAACTGTTCTATGAAGCACTCAGAGGTTTGTTAGAGAACCTTAGTGAACAAACAGCATCATGAAGGCCAAGAAACACACCATAAAGGTCAGAGATAAAGTTGTGGAGAAGTTTAAAGCAGGGTTAGATTATAAAAAAATATCCCAAGCTTTGAACATCCCATGGAGTACTGTTCAATACATCATCCGATAATAGAAAGAATATGGCACAACTGTAAAACTGCCAAAACATGGCCATCCACCTAAACTGACAGGCCGGGCAATTAGAGCATTAATCACAGAAGCAACCAAGAGGTCCATGGTAACTCTGGAAGAGCTGCAGAGATCCACAGCTGAGGTGGGAGAATCTGTCCACAGGACAACTATTAGTCATGCACTCCACAAATCTGGCCTCTATGGAAGAGCGGCAAGAAAAAAGCCATTGTTGAAATTAAGCCATAAGAAGTCCCGTTTGCAGTTTGCGAGAAGCCATGTGGGGGACACAGCAAACCTGTGGAAGAAGGTGCTTTGGTCAGATGAGACCAGATGAGAAAATTTTACTGTTTGGCCTAAAAGCAAAAATGCTATGTGTGGCAGAGAACTAAAATTGCACATTACCCTGAACATACCCTCCCCACCGTGAAAAATGGTGGTGGCAGCATCATGTTGTGGGGATGCTTTTCTTCAGCCGGGACAGAGAAGCTGGTCAGAGTTGATGGGGAGATGGATGGAACCAAATACAGGGCAATTGTAGAAGAAAACCTGTTAGAGTCTGCAAAAGACTTGAGACTGGGGCGGAGGTTCACCTTCCTGCAGGACAATGACCATAAACATACAGCCTGGGCTATAATGGAATGGTTTAGATCAAAGAATATCCATGTGTTAGAATGGCCCAGTCAAAGTCCAGACCTAAATCCAACTGAGAAGCTGTGGCAAGACTTAAAAATTGCTGTTCACAGACGCTCTCCATCCAATCTGATAGGCCTTAGGCTATTTTGCATAGAAGAATGGGCAAAAATGTCACTTTCTAGATGTGAAAAGCTGGTAGAGACATACCCCAAAAGACTTGCAGCTATAATTGCAGCGAAAAGTGGTTCTACAAAGTATTGACTCAGGGGGGCTGAATACAAATGCACGCCACACTTTTCACATATTTATTTGTAAAAAAAATTGATAACCATTTATCCCTTTCCTTCCACTTCACAATTGTGTGCCACTTTGTGTTGGTCTATCACATAAAATCCCAATAAAATACATTTACATTTTTGTTTGTAACATGACAAAATGTGGAAAATGTCAAGGGTATGAATATTTTTTCAAGGCACTGTATATCCTATCCCGCTTAGTAGTTTATAGACTATGGATCAGCCGAACACCCCCCTGTTCGGTTTGCACTAGAAAATGCGAACAGGCAAAAAATTAGTTCAAACACGCGAACACCGTTAAAGTCTATGGGACTCGAACATGAATAATCAAAAGTGCTAATTTTAAGGGCTTATTTGCAAGTTATTGTCATAAAAAGTGTTTGGGGACCTGGGTCCTGCCCAAGGGGACATGGATCAATGCAAAAAAAGTTTTAAAAACTCCCGTTTTTTCGGGAGCAGTGATTTTAATAATGCTTAAAGTGAAACAATAAAAGTGTAGTGTTCCTTTAAATTTTGTACCTGGGGGTATCTATAGTATGTCTATAAAGGGGCGCATGTTTCCCGTGTTTAGAACAGTCTGACAGCAAAATGACATTTCAAAGGAAAAAAAGTAATTTAAAAGTACTCGCGGCTATACGAATTGCCGATCCGACAACACACATATAAGTTCATTGATAAAAACGGCATGGGATTTCCCCACAGGGGAACCCCGAACCAAAATTTAAAAAAAAAATGGCGTGGGGGTCCCCCTAAATTCTATACCAGGCCCTTCAGGTCTGGTATGAATATTAAGGGGAACCTCACGCCAAAATTTAAAAAAAAAGGCGTGGGGGTCCCCCTCAAAATCCATACCAGACCCTTCAGGTCTGGTATGGATTTTAATGGGAACCCCGTGCCAAAATTTAAAAAAAATGGCGTGGGGTTTCCCCTCAAAAATCCATACCAGACCCTTATCTGAGCATGCAACCTGGCAGGCCACAGGAAAAGAGGAGGGGACGAGAGAGCACCCCTCCCTCCTGAACCGTACCAGGCCACACGCCCTCAACATTGGGAGGGTGCTTTGGAGTCCCCCCCAAAGCACCTTGTCCCCATGTTGATTAGGACAAGGGCCTCATCCCCACAACCCTTGCCAGGTGGTTGTGGGGGTCTGCAGGCGGGGGGCTTATCAGAATCTGGAAGCCCCCTTTAACAAGGGGACACCCAGATCCCGGCCCCCCGTGTGAAACGGTAAGGGGGTACAAAAGTACCCCTACCATTTAAAAAAAAGTGTCAAAAATGTTAAAAATGACAAGAGACAGTTTTTGACAATTCCTTTATTTAAATGCTTCTTCCTCCGATCCTCTGCTTCTTGCTCCGGTGTTCTCGTCCGGCGTCTTCTTCTCTTCTTCGTTCTCGGGCCGCTCCGCATCCATGATGGGAGGCATCCGCTGTGTGATGCTTCTCGTCTTCTGACGGTTCTTAAATAACGGAGGGCAGGGCCACCCGGTGACCCCGCCCCCCTCTGATGCACGAGGACTTGACGGGGACTTCCCTGAGGCTTTCCTTGTGACGTCAGAGAGGGCGGGATCACCCGTTACGTAATGCCATTTTTAAAAAAAAAAATTGGTTCAGGGTTCCCCTGTGGGGAAATCCCATGCCGTTTTTTTCAATGAACTTTTGTGTGTATTGTCGGACCGACAATTCATTAATAGCCGCGAGTAGTTTTAAATGACTTTTTTTCCTTTGAAATGTCATTTTGCTGTCAGACTGTTCTAAACACGGGAAACATGCGCCACTTTACAGGCATACTATAGACACCCCCCAGGTATGAAATTTAAAGGAATATTACACTTTTATTGTTTCACTTTAAGCCTTATTAAAATCACTGCTCCCGAAAAAAAGCCATTTTTAAAACTTTTTTTTGCATTGATCCATGTCCCCTGGGGCAGGACCCAGGTCCCCAAACACTTTTTATGACAATACCATGCATATAAGCCTTTAAAATTAGCACTTTTGATTTCTCCCATAGACTTTTAAAGGGTGTTCCGCGGCTTTCGAATTTGCCGCGAACACCCCAAATTGTTTGCTGTTTGCGAACTTGCGAACAGCCGATGTTCGAGTCGAACATGAGTTCGACTCAAACTCGAAGCTCATCCCTAGAATAGACCAATGATGTTACTAGTGAAACGTTGCTATTTTAAACGAATATTGGATTTTGAAATGAAATTATGCAAAAAACAGGGCTATTTACTCACTATAAAATACATTCTGAAGTAAGGTAATTGACAGTGTTTGGAGAACTTTCATGGTGGAGCTATCTCCAAATACAACATTTCTTAGGCCCCTTTCACACTGGGGCGGTAGGGCGCGTCGGCGGTATAACAGCGCTATTTTTAGCGCTGTTTTACCGCGGTATTCGGCCGCTAGTGGTGCGGTTTTAACCCCCCACTGGTGGCCGAAAAAGGGTTAAAACCCCTCGTATAGCGCAGCTATAGCCGCGGTATTACCGCGGTATAGCCGCGCTGTCCCATTGATTTCAATGGGCAGGAGCGGTTTAGGAGCGGTAAATACACCGCTCCTTCACCGCTCCAAAGATGCGGCTTGCAGGAGATTTTTTCTTCTCCTGCCAGCGCACCGCTTCAGTGTGAAAGCCCTCGGGCTTTCACACTGAACAAACAGCGGACGCTGTTTAGGGGCGGTTTGCAGGCGCTATTTTTAGCGCAATAACGCCTGCAAACCGCCCCAGTGTGAAAGGGGCCTTAATGCGACCATCAAATAGGCTTAATTAGCACTGCTATCTAACATATCTAATATTTGTTTTTCTAATTATTTAAAATATTTTCTTTTTCTAATATATTTTTAATTTAATATTTTGGATTTACTCCATCCTTAGGGACATACAGTGGGGACGGAAAGTATTCAGACCCCCTTAAATTTTTCACTCTTTGTTATATTGCAGCCATTTGGTAAAATCATTTAAGTTCATTTTTTTCCTCATTAATGTACACACAGCACCCCATATTGACAGAAAACCCAGAATTGTTGGCATTTTTGCAGATTTATTAAAAAAGAAAAACTGAAATATTACATGGTCCTAAGTATTCAGACCCTTTGCTGTGACACTCATATATTTAACTCAGGTGCTGTCCATTTCTTCTGATCATCCTTGAAAGTGTTCTACACATTCATTTGAGTCCAGCTGTGTTTGATTATACTGATTGGATTTGATTAGGAAAGCCACACACCTGTAAGACCTTACAGCTCACAGTGCATGTCAGAGCAAATGAGAATCATGAGGTCAAAGGAACTGCCTGAAGAGCTCAGAGACAGAATTATGGCAAGGCACAGATCTGGCCAAGGTTACAAAAAAATTCTACTGCACTTAAGGTTCCTAAGAACACAGTGGCCTCCATAATCCTTAAATGGAAGATGTTTTGGACGACCAGAACCCTTCCTAGAGCTGGCTGTCCGGCCAAACTGAGCTATCGGGGGAGAAGAGCCTTAGTGAGAGAGGTAAAGAAGAACCCAAAGATCACTGTGGCTGAGCTCCAGAGATGAAGTCGGGAGATGGGAGAAAATTGTAGAAAGTCAACCATCACTGCAGCCCTCCACCAATCGGGACTTTATGGCAGAGTGGCCCGACGGAAGCCTTTCCTCAGTGCAAGACATGAAAGCCCGCATGGAGTTTGCTAAAAAACACTTGAAGGACTCCAAGATGGTGAGAAATAAGATTCTCTGGTCTGATGAGACCAAGATAGAACTTACCTTAATTCTAAGCAGTATGTGTGGAGAAAACCAGGCACTGCTCATCACCTGTCCAATACAGTCCCAACAGTGAAGCATGGTGGTGGCAGCATCATGCTTTGGGGGTGTTTTTCAGCTGCAGGGACACAACGACTGGTTGCAATCGAGGGAAAGATGAATGCGGCCAAGTACAGGGATATCCTGGACGAAAACCTTCTCCAGAGTGCTCAGGACCTCAGACTGGGCCGAAGGTTTACCTTCCAACAAGACAATGACCCTAAGCACGCAGCTAAAATAACGAAGGAGTGACTTCACAACAACTCCGTGACTGTTCTTGAATGGCCCAGCCAGAGTCCTGACTTAAACCCAATTGAGCATCTCTGGAGAGACCTAAAAATGGCTGTCCACCAACGTTTACCATCCAACCTGACAGAACTGGAGAGGATCTGCAAGGAGGAATGGCAGAGGATCCCCAAATCCAGGTGTTGCATCTTTCCCAAAAAGACTCATGGCTGTATTAGATCAAAAGGGTGCTCCTACTAAATACTGAGCAAAGGGTATGAATACCATGTAATATTTCGGTTTTTCTTTTTTAATAAATCTGCAAAAATGTCAACAGTTTTGTGTTTTTCTGCCAATATCTGGGGGCAATGGGGACGATTTCGTATTTTTCACTTCACTTTGTTTTGTTGTTTTCCATTATACCTTCTTTTTAAATCACTTTTATTCACTTGCTGCTCCCGGTCGCGGCGGGGAGCAGTCAATGCTTACCCCCTCAGCGGTGCATCCACTCTTTGACCAAAACCTTGGTCGCAGAGTCAGTGCACGCATTAGTCGGGCTCTACTGACGCGCTGCCCCCTTATTAGGGGGGGTCGCTCGGTACTCCACCCGACCCACAATGCTCTCCCTCTCCCCCCCCTCCCTCTCCCCCTTTTTGACTCTATATCTTTACTCCCCTCCCTTTTTCTGTGCCGGTTGACCCACGTGGGCCCCCCCTTTTCTTCTTTGATAATTACCACCCACACACCCCATAATGGCCCCACTTGAAATCCTTACCCTGAACGTTAAGGGGATAAATTCCCCACATAAACGAGTAAAAGCATTTCAAACCTTTGCGTCCCTGAAAGCCAAAATCGTAGCCCTCCAGGAAACCCATTTCTCCATACACCAAACACCGAGATTTTTTAGCTCTAAATATCCACAGGTATTTACTGCTTCAGCAAAAGCAAAACACAGAGGAGTTTCACTCGCTTTTCACCACACCATGCCATTTACCCCCCTCACTGAAATAAAAGACCCTGAAGGTCGCTATCTCATCCTAGTGGGACTATTACAGGACATACCCACAACCTTCGTCTCCTATTACCCCCCAACACAAACCCTAATCCCTTTTTTTCGCATCTCTTACAAGTCGTGCAAGCACACTGCAAGGGAACCTTGTTCCTCTGCAGGGACTCCAATTCAGTACTGCAACCACACGCAGACAAATCACCCTATGCCCCTGAACATTACTCCCCCTCTTCACAATTTCGTAAACTTATACAGTCAGCCTCCCTCCTAGACACGTGGAGAGAACTCAATCCCACCAAGAGAAACTATACATTTTATTCACATCCACACAAATCATTTTCTAGGATTGACCATATATTTACCTCAATATCTTCTGCACCACTTCTCCTTCACTCACACATCCAACCAATTACATGGACGGACCATTGTGCCGTTATTACCACAGTGTCATCCCTAATCCCACAATCTACTAACAGATCATGGTGTATGAATGATTCCCTCCTAACCAATCCATCATACTGCCTAGATATTCAAGTAGCCCTTAAAGATTACCTAAAACACAATGCAACCCCCGACATCTCCCCCATCCTCCTCTGGGAAGCACACAAACCCATGATTCGTGGCACATGTATCTCAGTGGCATCCCATCTTAATAGAGACAAGAAGCTCAAATTATGCCAACTTGAATCAGATTACCATAATAGTTTCCTTTTATTCCAATCCGACCCTACTGAATCACGCAAATTAACATTAGAAAAAATTAAGCTGGAACTAGATCTAATCTTAGCCGAGACGGCTGATAAAACTATCCGTAGAACAAACCACACGATTTACACAAAAGCAAACAAACCAGACACCTATCTGGCCCTGCGTCTACGTAGACCAGACCGTGCTCGTATTCCCATTAGACTCAGACTGGCTAAAGACGAAATTACTAGCAATCCTGTTAAGGTTCTCTCGGAGTTCCGTAAACAGTTGGCAAACCTCTATGATTCTAAAACAGCATTTCCACTACGCCAAGCAGAAAAACTGTTTCATAACTTACCTATACCAACCTTGTCTGAATCCAATCGCGAGCTGATGGAGAGCACGATCTCGACAGGCGAAGTACTAGCAGCCATTAAAACCCTAAAACCTAATAAGCGCCCAGGCCCTGATGGCCTCCCCAGTCTCTACTATAAAAAGTTTGCCACAGAACTAGCCCCCCTTCTTACCAACACATTCAATACCATACTAAAGCAACACTCTTTTGGCAGGGACACATTGACTGCTCTCATCTCTATGATCCCCAAACCAAACACTGATAGCACGTTATGGTCCAACTATAGACCAATCTCACTTCTTAATGTGGATATTAAGATTCTAGCCAAAATCCTCGCCCTACGCCTCAATCCCATCATTGGTGGCTTGATACACAAAGACCAGGTTGGCTTTATACCCAAACGACAAGCGAGCGACAATATCAGACGAGTAATTCTCTTGCAACATCTGGCCCGTTCCCGTAAGATCCCCATGCACCTCCTTTCCTTAGATATACGCAAAGCCTTCGATACAGTCTCTTGGCCCTACCTAATTTTTATCCTCCAACGTTGGGGCTTCGGTCCCAACTTCTTAAATTGGATCAAGGCCCTTTATAACCACCCACAAGCGTATGTGCACTACTCCGGATTCCGATCAGATCCTTTTCCAATTGCACGGGGGACTAGACAGGGATGCCCTTTATCCCCCCTGCTCTTCGCACTCACTATCGAACCCCTGGCAGCCCTGATTAGATCTAATCCCGATATTCGAGGCTTAGACATAGCATCCACCTCCCACAAAGTGTGCCTCTTTGCTGATGACGCACTTCTCTTCATTACTTCACCCCATACCACATTACCCAACCTTATGAACATCTTAGATAAATTTTCTAACATATCTGGACTTGAAGTCAACCAATCCAAATCGAGGGCCCTCGATGTGTCCCTGCCACAAGCTGATCTAGAAACATTACGTAGCAACTTCCCCTTCCTCTGGTCTACCACATCGATCCCATATTTAGGGATCAAGCTCACTAAGGATCCCTCCAACCTGTTCCAATCTAATTACCTCCCAATGCTTTCACAAATATCTTCCTTACTAAATACCTGGTTACCGCTATGTGTCTCCTGGTTGGGACGTATAGCTGCTGTGAAAATGTCCCTATTACCAAAACTGTTATACTTATATAGAGTGCTCCCTATCAAAGTCCCTCCTTACTACCATAGGATTGTACAGAATAAAGTTTTCAAATATATATGGGGTCCTACTAGACCCAGAGTGGCGAGACCGATTCTTCTCCGTAACAAGCTCTACGGCGGCCTGGGCATTCCCAACTTCTCACACTACTATCACGCAGCCCGCCTAGCACAGTCTATTTTATATCATGCCAAGACAGAGACCCCACTTTGGGTGGCCCTCGAAGCCATTGATTTACACCCGATTAATATAGGTAATTTGCTATGGCTTCCTACATCAGCTAGAGGACCCATAGCTAACCCATTAACACTTCACACACTTAAACTTTGGGATAGACTAAAAGCTCCATTTAAACTAATCTCTCCACACTCCCCACTTCTCTCTTATTTAGGTCACCCTCAATTCCTCCCAGCCTACACAGAACCAACCGCATTCCATGCCTGGGTCCAGGCGGGTCTGACTCGCATCTGTGATCTCGTTAATGGAGACACTGTGAAGCCCTTTCCAATTATCCAGGAGCAAACACAACTCCCTCACAGGGAATGTTTCCGCTACCTTCAAATTAAACATTTTGTGCAAATAACCATAAAAACCAACTCTGGTCTGGATACTTTGACCGAGTTTGAGCATATGTGCGAGTCGGATCCGCATGCCCCTGGTATTATCTCCCGCCTATACTCCCATCTTACATTACCACCCCCAGACCTACCCACATATGCACAAAGATGGTTGAGAGACCTCGACACTACCCTCGAACCAGAAGACTGGTCGACCATATGGTCTAACACAAAAAACTCATCCCAGAATGTTATTGCCTCAGAAGCGAACTATAAAGTGCTAATGCGCTGGTATCTAGTCCCAGCTAGAATTGTTAAGTTTCTACCTGAATCCTCCCCGAACTGTTTCAGAGGTTGTGGGGAAAGGGGCACGCACCTACATATATGGTGGACATGCCCACAAGTACAACGCTTCTGGGCGATAATATTTCAGATGGCAACCACCCTCCACCAAACTACTTTATCTCCTAGCCCCACAATAGCCCTCCTCAACCTCTTTCCACAAGACTACACCAGATCACAACTCCGACTTCTCCTACATTTATTCACAGCAGCCAAACAGACGATAGCTAAGGCCTGGAAAACACCCACTCTTAACATAGTCGAAACAAAGAATAGGATTACCCAAGCAATGATACATAGCAAAACAGAGGCAAAAATCCTAGATAAAGCCACCCAACACAACAGAGTCTGGCGACCCTGGGTTGAACACTTTTTACCAACAGACATCGATGAAGACCTAGTATCGCTTTAAGCGGGCCTGGACGTCACCCCGAGACTCTATTTTGGCTCCTGTACCCACGCGGACTAGCCGGCACCTCCCTCTTCCCCCTTCTCCTATCTACAACTTTCCCGCCTATACCCCCTCTTTACTACCCCCTTTTTCATAATTTCACCTCTCCACTCCACCTTACCCTCCAAAACTGAAAATAGGTAATATGCTCTGTTACAAGCAATACTTTTGAGGGCCCCCCCACCACTGTTATTGGGGACTGGCCCAAATTTATAGTGTTAAAAAAGGGATCATACTTCCCTTTAATCTCTCAAATATATGCGTATTTAGTTCCAGCATGCCGCACAATTTAGAAATATACATGCTATCTTAGCACTTAGTTTTCATTAAACCAAAATTCTCCGGCATTATTTTTATGTACACTGTCATATATTCAATTGAAACTATGTATGGAACTTAACCACTTGACGACCGCCTCACGCCGATGTACGTCGGCAAAGTGGCACGGACAGGCAAAATCACGTACAGTGTACGTGATTTGCCTTCCGCGGGTGGGGGGTCCTATCGGACCCCCCCCCGGTGCCCGAGGCGGTCGTCCTTTGTGCCCCGGCGATCAGTGGTGAGGGGGAGACCATCCGTTCGTGGCCCCCCCCTCGCGATCGCCGCCGGCCAATCGAATCATTCCTTTGCTGCTGTATGCTAAACAGCAGCAAAGGAAATGATGTCATCTCCCCTCGGGTCGGTAATTTCCGTTCCGGCCCGAGGAGAGAAGACATCAATGTGAGTGCACCAACACACACACACACAGTAGAACATGCCAGGCACACAAAACACCCCGATCCCCCCCCGATCCCCCCCCCAATCACCCCCCCCCTGTCACAAACTGACACCAGCAGTTTTTTTTTTTTTTTTTTCTGATTACTGCATTGGTGTCAGTTTGTGACAGTTAGTGTTGGGACAGTGAGTATTACCCCCCTTTAGGTCTAGGGTACCCCCCTAACCCCCCCTAATAAAGTTTTAACCCCTTGATCACCCCCTGTCACCAGTGTCACTAAGCGATCATTTTTCTGATCGCTGTATTAGTGTCGCTGGTGACGCTAGTTAGGGACATAAATATTTAGGTTCGCCGTCAGCGTTTTATAGCGTCAGGGACCCCCATATACTACCGAATAAATGTTTTAACCCCTTGATTGCCCCCTAGTTAACCCTTTCACCACTGATCACCGTATAACCGTTACGGTTGACGCTGGTTAGTTTGTTTATTTTTTATAGTGTCAGGGCACCCGCCGTTTATTACCGAATAAAGGTTTAGCCCCCTGATCGCCCGGCGGTGATATGCGTCGCCCCAGGCAGCGTCAGATTAGCGCCAGTACCGCTAACACTGACGCACGCAGCATACACCTCCCTTAGTGGTATAGTATCTGAACGCATCAATATCTGATCCGATCAGATCTATACTAGTGTCCCCAGCAGTTTAGGGTTCCCAAAAACGCAGTGTTAGCGGAATCAGCCCAGATACCTGCTAGCACCTGCGTTTTGCCCCTCCGCCCGGCCCAGCCCACCCAAGTGCAGTATCGATCGATCACTGACACTTACAAAACACTAAATGCATAACTGCAGCGTTCACAGAGTCAGGCCTGATCCCTGCGATCGCTAACAGTTTTTTTGGTAGTATTTTGGTGAACTGGCAAGCACCAGCCCCAGGCAGCGTCAGGTTAGCGCCAGTACCGCTAACACCCACGCACGCACCGTACACCACCCTTAGTGGTATAGTATCTGAACGGATCAATATCTGATCCGATCAGATCTATACTAGCATCCCCAGCAGTTTAGGGTTCTCACAAACGCAGTGTTAGTGGGATCAGCCCAGATACCTGCTAGCACCTGCGTTTTGCCCCTCCGCCCGGCCCAGCCCAGCCCACCCAAGTGCAGTATCGATCGATCACTGTCACTTACAAAAGACTAAAACGCATAACTGCAGCGTTCGCAGAGTCAGGCCTGATCCCTGCGATCGCTAACAGATTTTTTGGTAGCGTTTTGGTGAACTGGCAAGCGCCAGCGGCCTAGTACACCCCGGTCGTAGTCAAACCAGCACTGCAGTAACACTTGGTGACGTGGCGAGTCCCATAAGTGCAGTTCAAGCTGGTGAGGTGGCAAGCACAAGTAGTGTCCCGCTGCCACCAGAAAGACAAACACAGGCCCGTCGTGCCCATAGTGCCCTTCCTACTGCATTCGCCAATCCTAATTGGGAACCCACCGCTTCCCGTACTTCCCCCATTCACATCCCCAACCAAATGCAGTCGGCTGCATGAGAGGCATTTTCTTTATGTCCTCCCGAGTACCCCTACCCAGCGAACGCCCCCAAAAAAGATATTGTGTCTGCAGCTAGCACGGATATAGGCGTGACACCCGCTATTATTGTCCCTCCTGTCCTGACAATCCTGGTCTTTGCATTGGTGAATGTTTTGAACGCTACCATACACTAGTTGAGTATTAGCGTAGGGTACAGCATTGCACAGACTAGGCACACTTTCACAGGGTCTCCCAAGATGCCATCGCATTTTGAGAGACCCGAACCTGGAACCGGTTACAGTTCTAAAAGTTAGTTACAAAAAAAGTGTAAAAAAAAAAAAATATATATATATATATATAAAATAAAAAAAAATAGTTGTCGTTTTATTGTTCTCTCTCTCTCTATTCTCTCTATTGTTCTGCTCTTTTTTACTGTATTCTATTCTGCAATGTTTTATTGTTATTATGCTTTATCATGTTTGCTTTTCAGGTATGCAATTTTTTATACTTTACCGTTTACTGTGCTTTATTGTTAACCATTTTTTTGTCTTCAGGTACGCCATTCACAACTTTGAGTGGTTATACCAGAATGATGCCTGCAGGTTTAGGTATCATCTTGGTATCATTCTTTTCAGCCAGCGGTCGGCTTTCATGTAAAAGCAATCCTAGCGGCTAATTAGCCTCTAGACTGCTTTTACAAGCCGTGGGAGGGAATGCCCCCCCCACCGTCTTCCGTGTTTTTCTCTGGCTCTCCTGTCTCAACAGGGAACCTGAGAATGCAGCCGGTGATTCAGCCAGCTGACCATAGAGCTGATCAGAGACCAGAGTGGCTCCAAACATCTCTATGGCCTAAGAAACCGGAAGCTACGAGCATTTTATGACTTAGATTTCGCTGGATGTAAATAGCGCCATTGGGAAATTGGGGAAGCATTTTATCACACCGATCTTGGTGTGGTCAGATGCTTTGAGGGCAGAGGAGAGATCTAGGGTCTAATAGACCCCAATTTTTTCAAAAAAGAGTACCTGTCACTACCTATTGCTATCATAGGGGATATTTACATTCCCCGAGATAACAATAAAAATGATTAAAAAAAATAAAAATGAAAGGAACAGTTTAAAAATAAGATAAAAAAGCAAAAAAATAATAAAGAAAAAAAAAAAAAAAAAAAAAAAGCACCCCTGTCGCCCCCTGCTCTCGCACTAAGGCGAACGCAAGCGGCGGTCTGGCGTCAAATGTAAACAGCAATTGCACCATGCATGTGAGGTATCACCGCGAAGGTTAGATCGAGTGCAGTAATTTTTGCAGTAGACCTCCTCTGTAAATCTAAAGTGGTAACCTGTAAAGGCTTTTAAAGGCTTTTAAAAATGTATTTATTTTGTTGCCACTGCACGTTTGTGCGCAATTGTAAAGCATGTCATGTTTGGTATCCATGTACTCGGCCTAAGATCATCTTTTTTATTTCATCAAACATTTGGGCAATATAGTGTGTTTTAGTGCATTAAAATTTAAAAAAGTGGGTTTTTTCCCCAAAAAATGCGTTTGAAAAATCGCTGCGCAAATACTGTGTGAAAAAAAAAAATGAAACACCCACCATTTTAATCTGTAGGGCATTTGCTTTAAAAAAATATATGATGTTTGGGGGTTCAAAGTAATTTTCTTGCAAAAAAAAAAAAACTTTTTCATGTAAACAATAAGTGTCAGAAAGGGCTTTGTCTTCAAGTGGTTAGAAGAGTGGGTGATGTGTGACATAAGCTTCTAAATGTTGTGCATAAAATGCCAGGACAGTTCAAAACCCCCCAAATGACCCCATTTTGGAAAGTAGACACCCCAAGCTATTTGCTGAGAGGCATGTCGAGTCCATGGAATATTTTATATTGCGACACAAGTTGCGGGAAAGAGACAATTTTTTTTTTTTTTGCACAAAATTGTCACTAAATGATATATTGCTCAAACATGCTATGGGAATATGTGAAATTATACCCCAAAATACATTCTGCTGCTTCTCCTGAGTACGGGGATACCACATGTGTGAGACTTTTTGGGAGCCTAGCCGCGTACGGAACCCCGAAAACCAAGCACCGCCTTCAGGCTTTCTAAGGGCGTGAATTTTTGATTTCTCTCTTGACTGCTTATCACAGTTTCGGAGACCATGGAATGCCCAGGTGGCACAAACCCCCCCAAATGACCCCATTTTGGAAAGTAGACACCCCAAGCTATTTGATGAGAGGTATAGTGAGTATTTTGCAGACCTCACTTTTTGTCACAAAGTTTTGAAAATTGAAAAAAGAAAAAAAAAAAGTTTTTTCTTGTCTTTCTTCATTTTCAAAAACAAATGAGAGCTGCAAAATACTCACCATGCCTCTCAGCAAATAGCTTGGGGTGTCTACTTTCCAAAATGGGGTCATTTGGGGGGGTTTTGTGCCACCTGGGCATTCCATGGCCTCCGAAACTGTGATAGGCAGTGAAGAGTGAAATCAAAAATTTTCACCCTTAGAAATCCTGAAGGCGGTGATTGGTTTTCGGGGTCCCGTACACGGCTAGGCTCCCAAAAAGCCCCACACATGTGGTATCCCCGTACTCAGGAGAAGTAGCTAAATGTATTTTGGGGTGCAATTCCACATATGCCCATGGCCTGTGTGAGCAATATATCATTTAGTGACAACTTTGTGCAAAAAAAAAAAAAAAAAATGTGTCACTTTCCCGCAACTTGTGTCAAAATATAAAATATTCCATGGACTCAATATGCCTCTCTGGAAATAGCTTGGGGTGTCTACTTTCCAAAATGGGGTCATTTGGGGGGGTTTTGTGCCACCTGGGCATTCCATGGCCTCCGAAACTGTGATAGGCAGTGAAGAGTGAAATCATAAATTTACGCCCTTAGAAATCCTGAAGGCGGTGATTGGATTTCGGGGCCCCGTACGCGGCTAGGCTCCCAAAAAGTCCCACACATGTGGTATCCCCATATTCAGGAGAAGCAGCAGAATGTATTTTGGGGTGCAATTCCACATAGGCCCATGGCCTGTGTGAGCAATATATCATTTAGTGACAACTTTTTGTAAATATTTTTTTTTTTTTTTGTCATTATTCAATCACTTGGGACAAAAAAAATAAATATTCAATGGGTTCAACATGCCTCTCAGCAATTTCCTTGGGGTGTCTACTTTCCACAATGGGGTCATTTGGGGGGGTTTTGTACTGCCCTGCCATTTTAGCACCTCAAGAAATGACATAGGCAGTCATAAACTAAAAGCTGTGTAAATTACAGAAAATGTACCCTAGTTTGTAGACGCTATAACTTTTGCGCAAACCAATAAATATACGCTTATTGACATTTTTTTTACCAAAAACATGTGGCCGAATACATTTTGGCCTAAATGTATGACTAAAATTGAGTTTATTGGATTTTTTTTATAACAAAAAGTAGAAAATATCATTTTTTTTCAAAATTTTCGGTCTTTTTCCATTTATAGCGCAAAAAATAAAAACCGCAGAGGTGATCAAATACCATCAAAAGAAAGCTCTATTTGTGGGAAGAAAAGGACGCAAATTTCGTTTGGGTACAGCATTGCATGACTGCGCAATTAGCAGTTAAAGCGACACAGTGCCAAATTGGAAAAAGACCTCTGGTCCTTAGGCAGCATAATGGTCCGGGGCTCAAGTGGTTAATGTAACAGTTGTATGTGAAATTACCAATAACATATTTGAAACAAAAAAATTGTGGAGAATAATACTTGGCTATGTAATCGAAAATATGTAGCGCTACCTCGGTCCCAACATAAAACATTATTAATTAATACGTCCAAAGCAAAAATAGTAAAAAAGCTCTGTATAATAGTAAGTACATGTAAAGTGCAAAGCAAAGTACAAAAAAATATTTCAATCTCACACCCGATAAAAAAATCATAAATAGACATTTCACAACTGTAACTTTCAAACCAGATAGCACCATGTAGTATATACTACATGGTGCTATCTGGTTTGAAAGTTACAGTTGTGAAATGTCTGCTTTATGATCATGGGGACCTTTAGCTATTTTTTGATTATGCACATTGCCCTTTGTTATATTGTGTAAAATTGCATTTTTACTACATTTGTGAATCGCACACGTGTGAACCTGGATGTCATTATTATTATTTATTAGTATTTGGTTGTTTTTCATGCTCAATATTGATTGGATGTTTTTGGAAACACTATTTATGATTTTTTAATACACTTTGCCACGAGAGGTTGGATTCTCCATCTTATCGGGTATGAGATTGAAATATTTTTTTGTACTTTGCTTTGCACTTTACATGTACTTACTATTATATGGAGCTTTTTTACTATTTTTGCTTTGGACGTATTAATTAATATTGTTTTATGTTGGGACCGAGGTAGCGCTACATATTTTCGATTATATGTTTAGTAAGGTTATGTGAGTATACCATTTATGTTGGCAGCTCCTTGTCTACTTTGTCCTATTGTGGCTTTTGCGCATTAGTTATTACCTTAATAAATACTTGGCTATGTGTTTTACTTCAAATGACAGTTTGGGACTAGGCAGTTACATTTTAAAAAATACAATGTAAAATTAACCAACATAGTTGTCCCTTGTTAATCTTTGATCTTAAAAAAACTACGGGATAATGGTGTTGTAGTAACTTGCACCAACAAAAAAAAAAAAATAACAAGCATAATAATATTATTCTTGATATCACAAAAAAAAAGCCTTTGAAAATTAGTCTGCAATAACTCCATCAGCATTACCAGCAAAGCAACTTCATTATTATCCCATTAAAGAAGAAGAGAATGTGATTTTGAGATTTCATAATTTGCCACGTCACGAATATTAATTCTGCATTACGAATGCTAATTTATAAGACCGACCACTTCTGGCTTGTCCTTGCTTCCGAGCATGCGTGTTTGTACTTTGGACTTTTGTCTGATGGACTTGTGTACACACGCTTGGAAAATCTGACAACAGACATTTGTCCGTGGAAAATCTGACAGCAATTGTCCGATGGAGCGTACAAATGGTCAGATTTTCCACTATCGGCCTGTCATCACAAATTTCCCAATCGGAAAATCCGATCGTGTGTACTCGGCTTAACTCTACATAGGATACACCTACAAATGACCTTAATGTTCTGGAGATGCAACAGTTGTGTAAGGTCTCTGGCTCGACTTGAAAATACAACATTATTGGAAAAAAAATACGCCCATCGATAACACAAATAATTGGTTGTTCCATATCCTGCACACCTGACACATATGTTTTACAAAGCAGGACTGGATCAGTTATTGTTGTTGTTTACTGGTTTAGTCATTTCTGACTCTTCATGACCTCATGGGCCATAGCGCTCCATCTAGCTATCATGGTGCTATCTAGCTATCTTATTTTCTGTTGTCCTCCTCCTTTTTCCTTCCATGTTTCCCAGCATCAGGGTCTTTTCCAATGAGCCCTCTCTTCGCATTAGGTAGTCAAAGTATTTGAGTTTCAGCTTCAGGATTTGTCCTTCCAGTGAAAATTCAGGGTTGATTTCCTTCAAAATTGACTGGTTTGATCTTCCTGCTGTCCAAGGGACTGAGTCGTCCCCAACAACATAAATTCTTCATCGTTGAGACTTCCTTATGGTCCAGCTTTCAAAGTCATAGGTTACTAATGGGAATATATATATATATATATATGCAAAAAAATCAATAATTGCAAAATGAATATGAATGTAAACATAAGCTGCTGAACAATCTATGTCAAAATATCAAATCCCAGTGTAATCATATAAAAGGTAGTGCAGCGCTAGAACATTAAAACAATATAAACGCTCATATGCACAGTCAAGTTCCCAATGGGTGTTCACTCGTGATGCAAATTGTCATGCATGTGACAATGTGCAGAACCTCCACCACTGATGACACTAGCCGCTCACCTCATATCATGGGCCCCTGAATAAACAGTCAGGTCAACTGCACTTTCCCATAAAGGGTCAATGAATGAATTTCCATTAGGTCAAGATCACAGGCAACACTGATACGCTCCACCGGTCCTGATTTCCTTATAAAGATTACGAGAACTCCACACAGGTACATGGAACAAAGAAACAAATATAGTGCTCTCTGCGTCCAACTTGATTTATTGAAAAAAATAACTACTGGGAATACAATAGCTTTGACTACATGGCACTTTGTCAGTAGGGTGAAGTCTCTTATAATGTTATGTTGTTTAGGTTTGCCATTGCTTTCCTCCCAAGAAGCAAGCGTCTCTTAATTTTTTGGCTACAGTCACCATCTGCTGTGATCTTGGAGCCTAGGAAGATAAAATCTGTCACTGTTTCCATTTCTTCTCCTTCTATTTGCAAAGGAGTGATGGGACCAGTTGCCAAGATTTTAGTTTTCTTACTGTTCAATTATTTTCAGGCCAGCTTTTGCTGTCTGCTCTTTCACCTTCATTAAGAGACTCTTTCATTCTTCTTCACTTTCTGCCATTAGTGTGGTATCGTCTACATATCTCAGGTTGTTGATATTTCTCCCAGTGATCTTAATTCTGGCTTGTGATTCATTGATCCTGACATTTCGTATGAACTCCTTTCTCAATTTTGAACCAGTCAATTGTTCCATGTCCTGTTGTAACTGTTGCTTCTTGGTGATCTGGTATTCCCATTTCTTTCAGTATTTGACACATCCTGTTGTTATCCACACAACTTTACTGTAGTCAATAGAGCAGAGGTAGACATTCTTCTTGAGCTCCCTTGCTTACTCCATGATCCAGCGAACGTTGGCAATATGATCTCTAGTTCCTCTGCCTATTCAAAATCCAGCTTGTACTTGTAGTAGTTCTTGGTTCACATGCTGCTAAAGCCTAGCTTGTAGAATTTTCAGCATAACCTTGCTAGCGTTTGAGATGAGTGCTATCGTACGGTAGTTTGAACATTCTTTGGCGCTGCCCTTCTTTGGTATTGGAATGTAAATGGACGTCTTCCAGTCCTGTGGCCATTGTTGAGTTTTCCAAATTTGTTGGCATATTGAGTGCAGCACTTTAAGAGCATCATCTTTTAGGATTTCTAAATAACTCAACTGGGATACCATCAGCTTCCACTAGCTTTTTTTTATTAGCAATGCTTTCTAAGGCCCACTTGACTTCACTATCCAGGATATCCGGTTCAAGATCAGTGACAGCATCACAGTTTTTATATGGGACATTCAGATATTTCTTGTATAGTTATTCTGTGTATTCTTGCCATCTCTTCTTAATCTCGTCTGCTTCTGTCAGGTCCTTGCCATTATTGTCTATTATCGTGCCCATCTTTGCACAAAACTTTCCTTTGATATCTATTTTTTTTTTTTAAAACTCTATTCTTTCATATTCTGTTGTTTTCCTCTAATCCTTTGCATCGATTGTTCAACAAAGTCTTTTTGTCTCTTCTTGCTATCCTCTGGAAGTCTGCATTCAGGTGGTTATATTTTCCCCTTTCTCCATTGCCTTTTGCCTTCCTTCTTTGTTCAGCTATTTGTATAGCCTCATCAGTAGGGATGATCCGAACACGTTCAGTTCGCAGCAGAACATGCGAACAGGCAAAAAATTTGTTTGAACACGCGAACACCGTTAAAGTCTATGAGACACGAACATGAATAATCAAAAGTGCTCATTTTAAAGGCTTATATGCATGGTATTGTCATAAAAAGTGTTTGGGGACCTAGGTCCTGCCCCAGGGGACATGTATCAATGCAAAAAAAGTTTTAAAATGGCCGTTATTTTGGGAGCAGTGAATTTAATAATACTTAAAGTGAAACAATAAAAGTGAAATATTACTTTAAATTTCATACCTGGGGGGTGTCTATGGTATGCCTGTAAAGTGGCGCATGTTTCCCGTGTTTAGAACAGTCCCTGCACAAAATGACATTTCTAAAGGAAAAAAAGTCATTTAAAACTACTCGTGGCTATAAAGAATTGTCCGTCCCGGCAATACAGATAAAAGAAGTAATTGAAAAAAACGGCATGGGATCCCCCCAGTCCATTACCAGTCCCTTTGGGTCTGGTATGAATATTACGCAAATGTATGTTTACGAATATTACGTAAACGTATTAAGTATGTTTACGTAGATGGGTGGCCCCGCCCCCTCTGACGCCCTGGGAAAGCCATAGGGAAGTCCCCGTGCGTCAGAGGGGGGCGGGGTCACCCGGGAACGTCACGGTGTGGCCCTGCCCTCAGTTATAAAAGAACTGTCAAAGCGAAGACGCGTCATGCGGTGGTAGCCTCCCATGGAGGCGGGTCGGAGCGGCTTTTTTTTTCTTTTTCGGTCCATCAGCGGAGCGAGGGAAGAAGAATGGACTTCGTGGGACATTTTTATTTTTTTTATCTTTTAATAAAGGACTTGTCCCAAGCCGTGCCTTGTCATTTTTACCATTTTAACACTTTTTTTGTGAAATGGTAGGGGTACATTTGTCAGGGTGGTGTCAGTCTGGCCAGCTCCCTCTATATATAGGGAGCTTTATCAAGTGTGCATTTAGTGTTGTGGCTTCTGAGGAGGCAGCATATCAGTGGTTGCAATCGGCTCAGGTAAATATTTTATATATTTTTTCAATTCTTACAGCTGTTCTAACCTTGTTTGGGGATGTAGATACTACTTGTATCTTTCCTTACTCTCCTCATTATTTATAGATTGCGACATCTTTGGATGTGTCCTTTATGTGGGTCATTTAGGGTTTGTTTTGGATCACTTCAAGTTACTGACCATTCTCTTTATACGGATGACCAGTGCTTGCGCACCCATCAGCCCTACACCGCATTGTACCAGGGAATGAACAACTGTAAAACCCTTAAGTTCTACATCGTCTGTCCTCATCTAAACATACACAACACTTTTTTGAGGTATGTAGTTAGTTTATGGCCTCTTATTTATTTATAGACAGTATCACTGTAGATACCCATGCCAACCTTTTTGTGTGAGGGTATAAAGGCATAAAAATTGCTGTACTATAAACAAAAATATATTTTTAGATTTTGATAACTGTTGTTTTCCTTACGCCCCCAGCTCCTTGCTGACGCGGTCCTGGTTTGCGCCCAGGTGATCACTGCGCTCACTCCCCACATCAACCAGGGAGTTTTCTTTTAAACTTCTTTGCTGTTTACGTCTTCCACTTTCTGGCCAATCCGGCCATCTTAATCACCCTATTTTTGGACTATTTCAATGTATTGCTGGACATGTAAGTATATGAGTAGGGATGAGCCCGATCTTCGAGTCGAACGTAAGCTTGACTTGAACATCAGCTGTTTGCCTGTTCGCCGAATAGCGAACAATTTGGGGTGTTCGCGGCAAATTCGAAAACCGCGGAACACCCTTTAAAAGTCTATGGGAGAGATCAAAAGTGCTAATTTTAAAGGCTTATATGCATGGTATTGTCATAAAAAGTGTTTGGGGACCTAGGTCCTGCCCCAGGGGACATGTATCAATGCAAAAAAAGTTTTAAAAACGTTAAAGACGTTTTTTCGGGAGCAGTGATTTTAATAATGCTTAAAGTGAAACAATAAAAGTGAAAAAATTCCTTTAAATTTCGTACCTGGGGGGTGTCCTTAGTATGCCTGTAAAGTATTGCATGTTTCCCGTGTTTAGAACAGTCCCTGCACAAAATGACATTTCTAAAGGAAAAAAGTAATTTAAAACTACTCGCAGCTATAATGAATTGTCGGGTCTCGGCAATACAGATAAAAGAAGTCATTGAGAAAAATGGCATGGGATCCCCCCAGTCTATTACCAGTCCCTTTGGGTCTGGTATGAATATTACGCAAACGTATTTTTACGAATATTACGTAAATGTATTACGTATGTTTACGTACATGGGTGGCCCCACCCCTCTGACGCCCTGGGAAAGCCATAGGGAAGTCCCTGTGTGGCAGAGGGGGGCGGGGTCACTCGGGAATGTCACGATGTGGCCCCGCCCTCAGTTATAAAAGGACTGTCAAAGCGAAGAAGCGGCATGTGGCGGGAGCCTCCCATGGAGGCGGGTCGGTGCAGCTTTTTTTTTTCTTTTTCGGTCCATCAGCGGAGCGAGAGAAGAAGAATAGACTTTGTGGGACATTATTTATGGTCATAGGTACCCCAAACTTCAAACTCAGTAGTTAAGGGATCTCTGGACCCAAAGGGTCCCGAAATGACATTGCTGCAGATGGACACAGTTGACCGAATTTGGGGCCATGTATCTTGGGGCCACTTGGTGCTAGGAACCCCACATTTGGTTTGCAAACCTATTGGAACTAGCACTACAACATATCCAAAGCTGGGGTTCTTAGCACTAAGTGGCCCCGAGATATGGTGCCCCAAATTCGGTTCAGAAAATGTCATTCTCTGCTGCAGAAAAGTGCTTGATACTAGGGCTACCAGTGTGTTCTCTTGACAAAACTCTATTAGCCATTGTCCTGCTTCATTTTGTACTCCAAGGCCATATTTACCTGTTATTCCGGATATGCTTTGACTTCCTACGTTTGCATTCCAGTCTTCCATTATGACAAGGATATCTTTTTTTGGAGTTAGTTCTAAACAGTGTTGTAGATCTTCATAAAAGCGGTCAATGTCAGCTTCTTCAGCATCAGAGGTTGCAATAATTGGATTATTGTGATGTTGATTGGTTTGCTTTGGATACAGACTGAGATCATCCTGTCGGTTTTGGGGTTGTACCTCAGTACTGCTTCCCTCACTCTTTTGTTGACTATGAGGCTACACCATTTCTTCTGAGAGATTCTTGTCCACAGTAGTAGGACAGTGGGAGTAGTAGGAGTTGAATTCGCCCATTCCAGTCCATTTTAGTTCACTAATTTCCAAGATATCAATATTTAATCTTGCCATCTCCTGTTTGACCACATCCAGCTTACCTTAATTCATTGATCTTACATTCCAGGTTCTAATGCAGTGTTCTTCTTTACAGCATTGGACTTTCCATTCACTCCTACCATCAACAGCTGAGAATCCCTGCGGCTTTGGCCCAGCCATTTCATTAGCTCTGGAGCTACTTGTAATTGCCCTCCGCACTTCCCCAGTAGCACATTGCACACCTTCAGGTCTGGGGAACTCATCTTCCGGTGTCATATCTGTTAGCCTTTTGTTTCTGTTCATGAGGTTTTCTTGGCAAATATACTGGAGTGGGTTGCCATTTCCTTCGCCAGTGGATCACATTTTGTCAGAATTCTCTGCTGTGACCTGTCCGTCTTGACTGGGCTTACACTGAATTATGCGAGCCTGTTCGACATGGCAAGGCAGTGATCCATAAAGGGGATTGTACTGGATCAGTACATCACTCTAAATAGGCCCACCTGCAAAACCCTATATATTGCACCCAGCACTGGAGGTCAGCAACAACACTCTGAAAGAATGGATAATTACATAGATTATATCCAGGAAATTAAATCAGTCCGCCACTCCAAACAGGATAGGCTTACGCTTTTTCAACTATAAGGCCTCATGCACACTGGACGTCATAAAATTGCCAGTAGCAATAAGCTGTAGAAAGCTGTAGCTGTAGAATGAGTTTTGCAGCATTTTTGCAGTAGAGTTTTTTAGCATAACTTTACTGCTACAAAAGCTTATGGCTCAAAAACACCAACAAATGCCAAATAGCCAAAATTTTCAGTGTTTTGTCAGCGTTTTTTTAGAGTTTGAAAAACTCCTCTGAAAACCCACTAGTTCAGTATTTTTTTTCCAGCCAGAAAACTCCCCTGCCAAAAAATTCAAAAAATTCAGCCTATGTGTGCATGAAAACATAGGATAACATGTTGGGAAGTTTAATGGCTGCAGAAAAAAACACCTGAAGCCAAAAACAGCAGCTGTAAAAACGTCCAGTGTGCATAAGGCCTAAAAGGTTTGCCTGAACAATGTTCCACAATCTGAATTTTATAAGAAAGATAAAATGAAGGAATAGAAATCAGAGTGTACAGTATTACTGACCCAACAACCTTTTGATTTACAGGTGTATCTACAATGCTGTTGTGAAAAAGTATTTGCCCCCTTTCTGATTTTTAATTTTTTTTGCATATTTGTCACCCTTAACTCAGATCATCAAACAAATTTTATTATTGCACAAAGATAACCCGAGTAAATATAAAATGCAGTTTTTAAATGATGGTTTCATTTATTGAGGCAAAAAAGCTGTGCAAACCTGCCTGGCTTAATGTGAAAAAGTAATTGCCCCCTAAACCTAATAACTGGTTGTGTCACCCTTGGCGACAACAACTGCTATCAAGTGTTTGTGATAACTGGCAATGAGTCTTTCACATTGCTGTGATGCAATTTTGGCCCACTCTTCTTTGCAGAATTATTTTAATTCAGCCACATTGGATGGTTTTCCAGCATGAACGGCCTGTGTAAGGTCATGATACAGCATCTCAATTGGATTTAAGTCCTGGCTTTGACTAGGCCACGCCAAAACCTAAATTTTGCTTTGTTTGAATCATTTGGAGATGGACTTTCTGTTGTGTTTCGGATTATTGTCCTGCTGCATAACCCAAGTGCACTTGAGCTTGAGGTCACAAACTGATGGTCGGACATTTTGCTTTAGGATTTTCTGGTAGAGCTCAGAATTCATGGTTCCATCAATTATGGTAAGTCGTCCAAGTCCTGAAGCTGCAAAGCAGCCCCAGACCATCACGCTACCACCACCATGTCTGACTGTTGGTATGATGTTCTTGTTATGAAATGCTGTATTCGTTTTATGCCAGATGTAATGGGACACACACCTTCCAAAAAATTACATTTTTGTCTCATTAGTCCACAGAATATTTGCCTAAAAGTCTTGGGGATAATCAAGATTTTTTTGGTAAATGTAAATTGAGCCTTTGTGTTCTTTTTGGTCAGCAGTGGCTTTGGCCTTGGAACTCTCCCATGGATGCCATTTTTACCCAGTCTCTTTCTTATTGTTAAATCATGAACACTGATCTTACCTGAGGCAAGTGAGGCCTGCAGTTCTTTAGATGTTGTTCTGGGTTCTTTTATGACCACCTGGATTATTATTTGGGTTATCTTTGTGTAATAGTAAAATTAGTTTGATGATCTGAATCCTTTAATTGTGAGAAATATGCAAAATAAAGAAAAAATCTGGAAGGGGCAAATACTTTTTCACAGCACTGTATATTCACTGATCCATTTAGCTGAGACATAAGGAAGGCTATCATAAGAAGGGGTTTCTTTTACCTCCTCTTCTCCCTTTTCTGCTGCTGCATCCACAGCATTTCTGTGCGATTTGCATGCAGTTACTAGTGTGTATGGGCCCTTGGGAGACTGAAACCCTTCATATTTGAGCAGCAGATCACTTAAAGCACTCCCCCAATTTTTTTAAACCATTGCTTACCTGGTGGTGAGATCAGCACATTTTATATACTCACCCACCCAGCGTTGTCCAGTGGAGATCCTCTTCTCTTCAGGCAGTGGTTAGCCTCGCACCACCTTTCCTGTTGATACTGTTGACACTCAGATAGGCCCGCTCCCTCCTCCTTTCCTCAATGAAATGCTATGCTTCTTGGGATATGTACGTCACACATGGGAAAATATGTGCAAAGGAAACACAGTACACATCATTCGCCTAGGCAAACATTTTCTAATTGCTAATCGCGTAGAGGATCTGAGAGGTGGTGGAGCAGGGGGTCAAAGTTTTTGGGGCTGAAGATTTACTTTAAGGTAAACAATGGAATTCTGTCTCTTCAGTATTGTATCAGTTGTATACAGCAGCTCACTCTCTGCAGTAGCTGATTTTTTACACTTTTGGTAGGGAGGTCTCTGTTATATTATTTCCACTAGTTGAATGTTTTAGCCTATAGTGTTGGGATATTTTCTTTATTGGCCAAACGCCTTTAATTCTTTTGGCTTAATGTACTTAAAGTCGTTGTAAAGGCAGAAGGTTTTTTTATCTTAATGCATTCTATGCATTGAGATAAAAAGCCTTCTGTGTGTAGCAGCCCCCCCTCAGCCCCCCCTAATACTTACCAGAGCCCATCTCTATCGATGTGCACGAGTGCCTCAGCTGTCTGGGACTCTCCCTCCTGATTGGCTGAGACACAGCAGCATCGCCATTGGGTTCCACTGCTGTCAATCAAAGTCAGTTAGCCAATCAGGAGAGAGAGGGGGTGGGGCTGAACTGTGGCTTGGTGTCTGAATGGATATATGGATCTGCAGCTCAGCTTGGGTGCCCCCATAGCAAGCTGCTCGCCGTGGGGCACCCAAAAGGAGGGAGGGGCCAGGAATGCCCACGAGTGACCCCAGAAGAAGGATATACAGGCTGCTCTGTGCAAAACCACTTCACAGTGCAGGTAAGTATAACATGTTTGTTATTTTTAAGGAAAAAAAAACAAGACTTAAGTATCACTTTAAAGCTATCTTTCTCTTAGGACTAAGTAATAGTGATTGTTACATTTGACCCATGAAAGACAATAGAAACTGTCATTTCACACATAAACGTTACAGAAATTATTTATGACTTTTGCATAAATGCTACAACATTTTTTATAAAATTACCTGAAGGTGTCATGATTATATTTATTCCTGTTTTTCTTTTACTTCGATTGATTGGAGACTTCTGTATATGAATTTTGATATACTATTATTAATGCTTTGTAAGAAAACTGTAATGATGGGGAAACTGATGGAGTACCAACATGTATCAAGGTGTAAATTTAAAAGGGACACATTTTGCTGAAATGGGGGAATTTCCAAAAAAATTAATTGAAAGGCTAGAGTGAAACGTTAGGAGTAAGTAATCAGTGGGCACTGTTAAAGTCTACCATCCTGGAGGCATTATATGTCAGGCAAATTAGTAAGAGTAAATTGAAGTCTAAAAACAATATGGTTCACTAAAGAGGTAAGTAGGATAGTAAAGGAGAAAAAAAATCAGCATATAAGAGATTTAAGGAAACAGGAGGTGTAGCTGTTAGAGACGTGTATACAAATAGACAAAAGGAGGTCAAACACATTATCAGTACTACCAAAGCACATAAAGTGGAGGAAACTGATAAATCTATTAAAGTGATACTAAAGTCTTGTTTTTGTTTGTTTAAAAATAACAAATATGTTATACTTACCTGCAATGGTTTTGCACAGAGGAGCCCTGCTCCTCCTCTTCTCGAGCCCCCTCGCAGGCACTCCTGGCCCCTCCCTTCTGCTGAGTGCCCCCACAGCAGGCTTGCTATGGGGGCACCCGAGCTGAGCTTTGTGTGTCCATTCAGACATGTAGCCATGGCTCTGCCCCGCCCACTCTCTCTCCTCATTGGCTCCCTTACTTTGATTAACAGCAGTCTCTTGTGCAACATCTCTGGATCCAGATGGGGCTCCATTAAGTATTAGGGGAGCTGAGAAGGCTGCAGCACACGGAAGGTTTTTTTCTCTTAATGCATAGATTGCATTAAGATAAAGAAAACCCGTCTGCCTTTAGAACCACTTTAAGAAAGAAGACAAGTTCTTTCTTAAGTACATCAGCGATGGAAAGAAAAAATACAATGGGATTACTAAAATGAAAACTGGGCACAACACTTATGTTGAGGGAGACCTGGATGTAGCAAACGATCATTTAAACAATTACTTCTGTTCAGTCTTCTCACAAACAAATTGTACTAACAATAGCAAGTTGAGGGATCATATTAGTTCTAGTAATGACAGTTCATTTTCTGAGTTTCTGATGACAGAGGTAGCAGGGGAACTGGCTCTGTGAAAGCTTAATAAAGCTATGGGCCCTGATGGTATTCATCCCAGAGTTTTAAGAGAACTTCAAGGTATAGTTGTTGGACAATTAAGCTATATTTTAAATCAATCTCTTTTAACAGAAGTGCCCCAAGACTGACGGACAGCTAATATTGTGCCTATCTACAAGATGGGTAGCAGGATAGAAGTTGACAATTACAGCCAGTGAGTTTAACATCTGTTGTAGTCAAGTTAATAGAATCACTTCTAAAAATAAGGATCATTGATCACTTAAAAACACGCAACTTGCTGGAACCAAAGCAGCATGGCTTCACTGAGGGCAGATCATGTCACACTAATTTGATTACATTTTTTGACTATATCACTACTTTTTTGACCAGGGTGGTGCTGTAGCGTTAAAATGATACTAAAGTTAATTTAAAAAAAACAAAAAACAAACATATTATACTTACCTGCTCTGGGCAATGGTTTTGCATAGAGCAGCCCTGATCCTCCTCTCCTGGGGGTCCCCCCGCCAGCGCTCTGGGCTCCTCCCCACTGATTGCTATGGGGGCACTCATGCCTGCAAAGCCCCACCCCCGTTCCCTCTTCACTGGCTGTGATTGACAGCAGTGGGAGAGAATGGGTCCTGCTGCTTGTCTGAGCTAATATGGAGGGAGTGCCCAGCAACTCAAAAACCTCAAAATATGTATACATTTAAAAAAAATTGTACTTGATACAATGTACCACTTTTTGCTGCTACTCTTCTATGCTTCTATGTTTCTTTTGGTTGAAAAATCTGTATGACTTCTATTGTATTATTGTAAAACTTTAAAAATAAAGAATGTTATAAAAATAGTCTTAAAACAGAAACACTTCAGCTCTACAAGAATTTCAAATTTCCAGGTCATATTATGCAGACTTTTATGTTTCTCTGAGATTTCCGCAAAGCACACTATCTACTGTATACATACATCCCACTCTCAGTGTCAATAGGCTGACTCTGAATATTTATATGGTACAGCTAAACTGTCACTATTTGACTTTGATCAGTTTTGCGTGTTCATGTAAAACACAAATGAGAGATGCCAATGAGATTTATTTACCACTTTAAGATTTTCTTTAATTTCAAAAGTTTTACATCACAGAAATATTTTATTGTCAGAAACACAGATCTTTTAACAAAAATGGACTTATCCAATCGGAAAGGTATGTTTTAAATATTACGTACAGTACATATTTATGTAGTGGTACATGCCCTGATGAAATTCAAGTGCCAATTTATCTTGTTGCCATAATGACTTGGAAAAGTCAAGTCTGTGACCTACAAGCATTTTATCATCAGTTCCCATGAGAAAAAAAGACACGTCAAACAGACTGGCAGACAGGAACTCATTTTTTATACAAATTGGTTGATTTATTAGTCTTCATTTATGTCAGAAAGAATGCAGCAAGGAAAAAAAAAATAATTCTGATTTTTTTTTTTTTTTACATGTTATGCCACCATTCGAAATATTGAATGAATTGTGCAGGTAGGCACTAAACCATGTAATAAAGCTACTGTATACTTAGTTTTAAAACATTGCTTCTTAACACAATAGATATAGTTATAATTCTTCATCTCCACAGGATAGTGCTAATAGAAGAAAATGTCTTTCTCTTAATCCATTTCAATGGGAAGCACAGGTAGCAATTACTAAATGTGAACAATGCACAGTAACTTATAAGCCATTCAGTCAGTATTGTTTGCAGCTGCTCTCATTTCATTGTCAGTGACAGTTTCAATTTTCATGAGATTTGAATAGTATAATGCAACAACATTTTTTTGTTAAGCCCAGTGTGATATTGTTTGTGTGTGTAGAAAAAAAATACAGTAAAAAAAAACTGCCATTGCCTTAAGTTAAAATTTAGAAGTCAGAGTTAGCATAACAAAGTTCTCCTTTCATATTTTTTTTTGCACTGTCAAAATGTTTTTTTAGTTGTTGACAGCTAAGAAAAATGCCTGCTCCTACAGCAACAGTTGACAGTCCAACATACAAAATGGTCACAAAAGCAATATATATATATATATATATATATATATATATATATATATATATATAAAATGCTTTTGTGACCATCACGTTCATACCAACGGACTTTTGAACGGACTTTAGTGTGGGCAAGTCTGGTCGTCCGAAAGTCCGTCATAACTCCATCGAAAGTCCGTCGGAAAGACCAACGGACGTTTGATGCTGAAAAGTCCACCTGTGTGTACACGGCTTAAAGCATCTTTTAAACACCATGGCCTACCTGACTATTGTTGCTGACCATGTCCATCCCTTTACGACTACAGTTTACCCATCTTCTGATGCCTACCTCCAGCAGGATAATGCACCATGTCACAAAGCTCAAATAATCTTAGAGTGGTTTCTTGAACATGACAATGAGTTCACTGTACTCCAATGGCCTCCACAGTCACCAGATCTCAATCCAATAGAGCACATTTGGGATGTGGTGGAATAGGAGATTTGCATTGTGGATGTGCAGCCAACAAATCTGCAGCAACTTCATGATGCTATCATTTTACAACACCTTGTTGAATCGATGCCACAAAGAATTAAGGCAGTTCTGAAGGCAAAATGGGGTCCAATCCTGTAGTAGCAGGGTGTACCTAATAAAGTGGCAGGTGAGTATATATATATCAATTATCCCTATTTCTAAACCAATTGTCTCTATACCAAACAAACAGCAGTAAGGCTTCATGTACACTGCTGCTGGTAAACGGTCATTTAGGAGCAGTTTTTTTCAGCTACCCCTGAACTCTCCTCTATGTTATTTTATCAGTACATGTACACAGGGTAATTTATAGTCACTTCCAAGCAGTTGCGTTTAGAAGCATTTTTTGGAAAGCAAAAAAATGCATTTAGGGCGGATGTTCAGAGGCATTTGAAACACCAAATTCCTGTAATAGCTTGTAAATGCATGTAAACGCGATAACTGGCGATTAGGCATTTTTATTTTTTGACAATTTGCAAAAAAAATAAATACATTAAAAAGTGCTTCTAAACACAAACGAGGCTAAGCGTGACTAAACACGGCATGTAAATGCAGCAAAACTGACATTTTTAAACATTGGTTACTCTCTGTCAAGTTTAATCGTTCCGGAGAGGTTTTAAAATGTCCTGTGTACATTAAGCCTAACTTGCTTGATTTGGATAATCTTGCCAACTGTTTAAGAGATGATGCAATTCTATTGCTTTGCATACTGCTTTGACACATCTTGAGCACAGATATATTAGGATGTTATTCATTGATTTTAGTTCTGCATTTCACACCATAGTTTCTGATAAATTAGTGAAGATGTTAAATACTTTTGAAGTATACCCAATGGTGTGCTCACAAATCCTGGATTTCCTAACAAATAGGCCACAGATGATGAGAATAGGAGATCAGGTGTCTAAAATAATTATTCTGAATACAGGGGTACCATGGGGATTTGTGTTGAGAGTGGCACTATTTACATTGTTTACACATGACTGTACCCCCATACATATGTCAAATACTATAGTGAAGTTTTCTGATTACACCACTTTAGTTGGACTCATACGAGACAGCTTCTAGGCAGAAATGCAATATTTCATTGAGTCATGTACAGAAATTGATTTAATACCTAATACTGCAAAAACTAAGGAAATAATTGTGGATTGCAGGAGATAAAGAAAGATCAATCATTTCCCAGTATATGTAGCAAGTGAGGAGGTTGAAAGAGTGGACACTATGAAAGTTTTGGGTGTGCATATTATAAAGGAGTTGTCATGGTTTCTAAATAATTGTTTTTTAGTGAAAGAAGTGCAGCAGAGATTATTTATGTACCATTGAGACTATTCCTCTCCATTGGCATCCGCAAGGGGGAGCAAGGGGGGGAAGTGGCCCCCCTGGAATCAGGGATTGGCAAGTGTCCTTTCACAGGACCGGACTGGCCAATCGGGATACTGGAAAATTTCCCAGTAGGTCGCTTGCGCTGGGACCACTTTGAGCTGAGGCTGCAGCGGTGCCCAGGGCCGATCAAAGTGCAGAGTCCTCCCCCTTACTCCCTCCTCCTCCTCTTGTGTACATGTCATGGAGCTTGACAATGGAAAAGATCCCCTTAGTGGTGGACTTTTAAGGCACATGAAAAGAATTTTAAAATATATTAATACCAATATAATTTATTGAATTTCAGCATTAAAAACACAACTATGGTGTAACAGAGACTGTATGGAATGCATAACAGACATTTTACATGAATGTGTATATACAATTGAGACGTACTCTTGCACCCGACGCGTTTCGGAGTATATGTACCTCCTTCCTCAGGGGTGGGTGTGAGCTAGAGACATTTCTATTCTAAAAAGGTATATAGAAAAAAACAGAAACAAATATAAACATTCAAGCATATATATAGGTATAACAATTTAATTAAGTCTCCATATTTCTTACACTTACGTTGTTGAAGTGTATTGCTGGCTTAGTCTAGCTTTAATCTTAAAAGCCACCCAGCCCCCTGGTTTAAATGAAACAAACTGGTTTAAACCCTTCCTCGAGGGCTTCTCCTCGGGAGGAAGGGAACAATAAAATTTGCCAGCATAGAAACACGCACAGTATGTTTTTCATGTGCCTTAAAAGTCCACCACTAGGGGGTTCTTTTCCATTGTTTAGCTTTATTACTGGATGTGGCACAAAATAACACAGTAAGCTGCCGTTCTACAACAAAATGTCATGGAGCTTGCGTCTGAATTCTCTGGTGGCGCTGTAACAAATCCCGCCACCTAGACCAGCTCCTCCTGTGATAGACAAAAGAGGAGGTGGGACTTTTTTACAGCGCCGCCAAAGAATTCAGATGCAAGCTCCGTGACACAGTGGGAGATACCTGCTGAGTGATCCGGGCACTGGTGAGTCTGCATTGATGGGCACAGACCAAGACTGCATTGATGGGCACAGACCAAGTCTGCATTGATGGGCACAGATTCAGGCTGCATTGATGGGCACAAACCAATGCTGCATTGATGGGCACAGACCGAGTCTGCATTGATGGGCACAGACCGAGTCTGCATTGATGGGCACAGACCGAGGCTGCACTGATGGGCACAGACCAATGCTGCATTGATGGGCACAGACTGAGGCTGCATTGATGGGCACAGCGAGTCTTCAGTGATGGGCACAGTGAAGCTGCATTTGATGGGCACAGTGAGGCTGCATTAATGGGCACAGTGAGGCTGCATTGATTGACAAAGTGGGGCTGCATTAATGGGCACAGTGAGGCTGCATTGATGGACACATTGGATGGACACATTGAGGCTGCATTGGTGGGCACAGTGAGGCAGTAATGATGGGTGCTGATGAGTCTGCATTGATGGGCACAGTGAGGCTGCATTTATTGGCACAGTGAGGCTCCATTTGACGGGCACAGTGAGTCTGCATTTAATGGTCACAGTGAAGCTGCATTGATGGGCACAGTGAGGCTGCATTGATGGGCACAGTGAGGCAGCATTTAATGGGCACAGTGAGGCAGCAATTGATGGGCACTGGTGAGTCTGCATTTGATGGGCACAGTGAGTCTTCATTTGATGGGCACAATGAGGCTGTATTAATGGGCACAGTGAGGCTGCATTGATGAGCACTGGTGAGTCTGTATTTGATGGGCACAGTGAGCCTGCATTTGATGGGCACAGTGAGGCTGCATTGATGGGCACACCGAGTCTGCATTTGATGGGCACAGTGAGGCTGCATTTGATTGGCACTGGTAGGCTGCATTTGATGGGCACTGATAAGGTTGCATTTGGTGGCACTGATGAGGCTGCTTTGATCTCTTGTATCATGTCTTTAGTCTCTGACCATCTCTGATATCATGTCCTTAGTCTCTAAACATCTCCTGTACCATGCCTGCAGCCTCTGACATTTCCTGTACCATGCCCGCAGCCTCTGACATTTCCTGTACTATGCCTGCAGCCTCTGACATCTCCTGTAGCATGTCTGCAGCTTCTGACATCTCCTTTATCATATCCTCAGTCTCTAACCATCTCCTGTACCATGTACAGCCTCTGATATCTCCTGTATCATGTCTGCAGTCTCTGACCATCTCTTGTATCATGTCTGTCTTATCTATATATAATAATCTCTTTAAATGTGCTTTAAAATGCATGGTTTTCCCTTTTATGAACATGAAAATAATTGGGCTGTTGGGCTGGTATAATAATGCTATGGGGCTGGTATGACATTTTTTCCAGGGCTGCTTTTTATTCTCAGTCCAGCCCTGTCCTTGCAGGGTCCAGCGCGGCCGCCGTGGACTTTTTTTCTGCTGCTCTCTGACTTACTGAGACCTTCCCTCCCTCACCCCCGATGCGATGGCTCGGCCGCTCACCTCCAGCCCCTCCTGTGTACTGTGTACAGAGAGTTGTAAATCCAGCCGGCGCTGCTCACTCAAGTGGTACTGGAGTCCTGCCTGCGTGCAGAGTAATCTGTGGGACTGTCTGGGGGAGGGACTGTGCAGTGCAGTGCAGCAGCTGTCCAGCACGGGAGAGAGAACCTGAGAACAGGCAAGCAGCCTGAGTCGAGGAGGAGGAGCAAACAAGAAGGACTCGTGGAGTGGAATATATATATATATATATATACACTACCGTTCAAAAGTTTGGGGTCACCCAAACAATTTTGTGTTTTCCATGAAAAGTCACACTTATTCACCACCATACGTTGTGAAATGAATAGAAAATAGAGTCAAGACATTGACAAGGTTAGAAATAATGATTTGTATTTGAAATAACATTGTTTTTACATCAAACTTTGCTTTCATCAAAGAATCCTCCTTTTGCAGCAATTACAGCATTGCACAACTTTGGCATTCTAGCTGTTAATTTATTGAGGTAAGCTGGAGAAATTGCACCCCACGCTTCTAGAAGCAGCTCCCACAAATTGGATTGGTTGGATGGGCACTTCTGGCGTACCATACGGTCAAGCTGCTCCCACAAAAGCTCAATGGGGTTCAGATCTGGTGACTGTGCTGGCCACTCCATTACCGATAGAATACCAGCTGCCTGCTTCTGCTGTAAATAGTTCTTGCACAATTTGGAGGTGTGTTTAGGGTCATTGTCCTGTTGTATTCAAAAATAAGGACATTTCAATGTGACCCCAAACTTTTGAACGGTAGTGTATATATATATATATATATATATATATATATATATATATATACGCTTTGCAAGGTGAGAGGCCGGAGAGCCTGGAGTGTGAGAGGCCGGAGAGCCTGGAGTGTGGTGCTGCAGGTAAACCTGGGGATTCTATTCTATATACAGGTGAAAAAAAAATAAGAAGAGTAAGAAGATTAATTGAATCGGATCTATTCTTTGAGGGACCTGCCCTGGCCTGGCCTGTGCTTTATGTGATAATGACTAAGTCCCTCCCCTTCATGACATTGTCAAAAACGGGGCGGAGCATGAGTGACCTAAAATGATGGCACCTTTAAAAAAAGTTCTGCGGACGCCCATGTTCCTCCTCACTGTGCTGTAGTGTGGTTTGCCAGCTGCAAGGCAGAGGATAGGAAGTAAACAAACACAAAAACAACACAGTGGATCATGAGTACTGGCCTACCAAATTTGGATACAGCATATGCCAGCTGGCTGCATTGTCTATAAACCCACCAGTGGCAGAGTTTTGGGAATTTTGTGAAAAATCCTTTTTTATTTATTTTTTATATTTCTGCTATATTTAAGGATGAGTGTGTTAGGAAGTATGTATGTGTGATTGTGTTGAGAATACATTCTCAATGTATTTATATAATGACAATAAAGTATTATCTTATCTTAAAAATTGTTAGTATGCACAATTGGGTAATAGTTACATCAGATTTACAACTCTGTACAATCAACTGCAAAGTTATGGAACTGGACAAACACTCTATTTCAAGACAATTTAAAGAAATAGTGATCAAAAAAGGCACTTTGAGCATAACATTGTAATAAAATGATATATTTATGTGAACCTGTGTTCAACTTAAAGTGGTTGTAAAGGCAGAAGGTATTTTTTTATCCTAATGCATTCTGTGCACTAAGATAAAAAACCTTCAGTGTGCAGCAACCCCCCTCAGCCCCCTAATACTTACCTGAGCCCCATCTCAATCCAGCGATGTGCACAACTGCCTCGGCTGTCCGGGACTTTCCCTCCTGATTGGCTGAGACAAAGCAGAGATGTCATTGGCTCCCACTGCTGTCAATCAAAGTCAGTTAGCCAATGAGGAAAGAGAGGGGGTGGGCCGAACCGCGGCTCTGTGTCTGAATGGACACACAGAGCTGCGGCTCGGCTCGGGTGCCCCCATAGCAAGCTGCTTGCCGTGGGGGCACTTGACAGGAGGGAGAGGCCAGGAGCGCCAGTGGGGGACCAGAGCAGAGGAGGATCTGGGCTGCTCTGTGCAAAACTACTGCACAGAGGAGGTAAGTATAACATTGTTATTTTTAAAGAAAAAAGACAAGACTTTAGTATCACTTTAAAGTTGCTGAACACTTGCAATTATGTACATGTTCACATAAATTTTAGAGCACTCTAGAAGCCAGTGACTCTCAACTGAATATGTATTTAGGATAACGGTCGGCTTCTGTTGGACTGGCTGCTGTACACACAGGCCGAATGTCGCCCGCTTTGTATTGAGCTGGCCAATGTTGCTTGATATTTGGCCTGTTTGTATGGCCCTTAAGTCTGATATAGCAATTTTTTCCATAAAGAATAATGTTCTGTTTAAAGGAAGTACTAGATATTTCCCTCTTTTTTAATTTGCACGGTTCCCTTTTTTTGCACCCTGTGGTACCCTATACAATGACATTAAGCTCATTAAACATCTCAAAACTTACAGAGATGAGTTCTTTCATAAAGATGCAGGTCTAGTATCACCAAAACATTTTCCTAATTTGTATTTATTTATAAGGAAATAGAAGTCTAGCATAACAAATACAGATTATGTTACTACTGACCTGCACAAATAATAGAAAGTCTAAAGCTGCATTACTACATGCTTTGAGCTAAGAAATATTCCATGTGGATCAAATACAAAAAATAAAATATAACTTCCCAAAGGAAATTATGACTGAACCATCTCATTCAAATGCAAGGCAGATGATAAAGAAAGACAAAATAAAATGCTCATTCAAAACAGTCATCTTCATTCAAGCAGATCATGTGGCTGTCTCTAGACAGCAGATTGTCAGAAGCTCTCATTCTCTGTGCTTGCTATATGTGATCTCCAGTGAATTAGCTGCATAAAAAAAGAAATCTAAGGCATTACATATTCTGTGTCTGGAAACAGAGAACATAACATTGTTGATTTATTTACATCATTTTGTTTTTTCATTTACTTTGATAATAATGATTATCTCAGGAAAAATCAAAACTAATACTGTGTAAAACAGATTGCATAAAAAAATATACAGTACATAGTAATGTACAGAATGTCACAGATATGGACTGCACTTTTATTTCCTGGATTAATAATAATAATCATAATAATATTCATCATCATCATAATAATAATAATTACAATTTATTGCTAGAAAGTAAAAAAATATTCCATTAATACTGGTTCAGCTATGCTTAAACCTCTCACATATTTGGACAATACTGAGCTTTTAAAGAACAATATATATAAGCAGAGATTTAAATCCAGTAAAATAAGTAAAAGTGCAGGTATAAATGATCAAACCATTTGGAGACGTAGGCAGCTTTAGTTATATGTAAATCTTGCCTCATTTATAGAAGTCTACTTTGACCCCTCCACTTCCTACTTTACAAACCTCCTTTTGGTCATTTAAAGTAACCCTGTAAACACAGGGTCAACACAAATGACTTGGATGGAGGAATGTGCCTCCCACAACCAGGACAAATAAATAGTCAAAGGGTATCCTCTGTGTAATCCTCTGTTAGTGCTAAACATCCAGTGATATTGTGAACATATCAAACAAACCAATATTGATTTCAACGCATAAAGTTTCCAGGAGCGGAAGCTGCAGCCACCACTGCCTTCTGTTTCTGCTTTGTTCCCCTGTCACCGAATGGTCAGTCCCTGGTGTCACCTCTCTGGTGTGTGTCACCCAGTTGTCACCACTGCTTTTAGTGTCGCTTCTGCCTGGAGGGCAGCACCACCCCCCTGAAAAATGCCACCCAAGGCAAAGGCCTTGTTTGCTTCATGATAGATACACCCCTGCCAACCAGGACATTGTATTTTGACAGCAGGACTTGATGATGATTGAGACAAGTTTTCCTACCTTCTCCTTCAACAGATTTTGATTCAATTTTCAACTTTTGCTGAGCAGGGATGGCCACACGCTGATCGAAGGTCAGCAGGGCCCTGCTGAACAGACAAATTTCAATCCACCTATGGCCAACTTCAGGAGTAATGTGTAAGTGTAGCACTTACGGGTATGTAATACCCCTTGGAGAGATCATAGTTCTGTCTCTGACAATGATTTATCTTGCTTTCTCCCTGCAGGTTCAGCACTATTTTTGTTCAGACAACATTCTGTATCTATTTTCAGGTTTAAAGTGGATGTAAACCCGAACTTTTTTTTTTGATGTCATAATGTAGAGTATAAGATTATCTATCATTTGAGCCCTGTCTTGCCACAAAGAGTTAATCCAGCTCTGAGCAATCCTCTTTTATTGTTCAGTGAGATAAAACTTGACAAACAGAGAAAAACTTTGTCAAATCCTCCCCCTTGCTGTGAGTGACAGGTGATTTACATATCTCGTGCACTAGCCTAAGACATGCATTATTTTTTAATTTCCACCCCCACTCCTTTCTTCAGCAGCTTTGCAAGGATTGGCTGTTCCACACCTCAGCATGATTTGGCATGCTGAAGTCATGTGGTTACTTTCCTGTCTTTTCAGTGGATGTTAGAGATTCAGTGTAAGAAATACACAGGAGAAAATGCATATTGACAAGGGGAGTGTAGAGGTGGGCAGGGAGTCAACTGACATCACAACTCCACCCACCGAGCTCCAGACAACAGACCCACCCACAGAATCTGCAGATTTTCGGCTCTCATAACAGACAGAGGGGAGACATTTAACAGGTAAAGGTCCATGCAGGAGGCATGTATATCCTTATAGATAACCCCTATGGCAGTAGTTTAGAAAGGATGACATTGGGTTTACATCCACTTTAAGGTAATTAGACATATCAGTCCCCTGATTCTACTGATATATTTTGATGTGTGCAATCTACAGTTGTGCTCATAAGTTTACATACCCTGGCAGAATTTATGATTTCTTGGCCATTTTTCAGAGAATATGAATGATAACACAAAAACTTTTCTTTCACTCATGGTTAGTGTTTAGCTGAAGCTATTTATTATCAATCAACTGTGTTTACTCTTTTTAAATCACAATGGCAACAGAAACTACCCAAATTACCCTTTTAAAAAGTTTATATACCCCAGTTCTTAATACCGTGTATTGCCCCTTTAACATCAATGACAGCTTGAAGTCTTTTGTGGTATTTTTGGATGAGGCTCTTTATCTTCGCAGATGGTAAAGCTGCTCATTCCTCTTAGCAAAAAGCCTCTAGTTCCTGTAAATTCTTGAGCTGTCTTGCATGAACTGCAAGTTTGAAATCTTCCCAGAGTGGCTCAACGATATTGAGGTCAGGAGACTGAGATTGCCACTCCAGAACCTTCACTTTGTTCTGCTGTAGCCAATGACAGGTCGACTTGGCCTTATATTTTCTATCATTGTCATGTTGGAATGTCCAAGTGCGCAGCTTCCTGGCTGATGAATGCAAATGTTCCTCCAGTATTTTTTGATAATATACTACATTCATCTTGCCATCATTTTTGACCAAATTTCCTGTGCCTTTGTAGCTCACACATCCCCAAAACATCAGCGATCCACCTCCGTGTTTCACAGTAGGAAAGGTGTACCTTTCACCATAGGCCTTGTTGACTCCTCTCCAAATGTAGCGTTTATAGTTGTGGCCAAAAAGCTCAATTGTGGTCTCACCATTCCAGATGACTTTGTGCCAGAAGGTTTGAGGCTTGTTTGGTGTATTGTAAGTGGGATACTTTGTGGCATTTGCGTAGTAATGGCTTTCTTCTGGCGACTCGACCATGCACCCCATCTTTCTTCAAGTGCCTCCTTATTGTGCATCTTGAAACAGCCACACTACTTTTTTTCAGAGAGTCCTGTATTTCCCCTGAATTTATTTGTGGGATTTTCTTTGCATCCTGAACAATTTTCCTGGCAGTTGTGGCTGACATTTTATTTGGTCTACCTGACCGTGATTTGGTTTCAACGGAACCCCTCATTTTCCACTTCTTGATTAGAGTTTAAACACTGCTGATTGGCATTCTCAATTCCTTGGATATCTTTTTATATCCCTTTCCTGTTTTATACAGTTTAACTACCTTTTACCGCAGATCCCTTGACAATTCTTTTGGTTTTCCCATGACTCAGAATCCAGAAACGTCAGTGCAGCACTGAATAAAAGATGCAAGGGTCTGTCAGGAGTCCAGAAACTCATTGACCTATTATACACACACACACTAATTACAAACAAACAGATTACAGGTGAGGATGGTTACCTTTAATAGCCATTCAAACCCCTTTGTGTCAACTTGTGTGCATGTCATCAGGCCAAAATCACCAGGGTATGTAAACTTTTGATCAGGGTCATTTGGGTAGTTTCTGTTGCCATTTTGATTTAAAAGGAGTAAACACAGTGTATTGATAATACATGGCTTCAGCCAAACACTAGCCATGAGTGAAATAAATATCTTTGTGTTATCATTCATATTCTCTGAAAAATGGCAAATTCTGCCAGGGTATGTAATTTCTGAGCACAATTGTATATGTAGGGTGTGGTTTTGGGTTTTTTTTCTTTCCTGTTACATATTGTAAGGAGCATTGTCCTACACCTTAAAGGGATTATGGTGGTGTGATTGGGGAACATCTGTGTTGTTGGGTAGATGAGTCTATTATGGCTATAAATCTGGGATTTGTTTGAGAGCTGTGTTTCATCTTCTGTCCCCTCCCACAGACTGATGATGTTTCCATGCTCAGATAAGAATGGGGCTGGTTTGGGGTGGATAAGGTATTTTATTTTTTTCCCTCTATGGTCTCTGGTATTGGGGACAGTATTTGTTATGTTATATTTATTCGTATTTGTGTTAATGCATATTTGTTTTGATGTATTTGGAATTATTTATTGATACAATTTATTTTTCATCTATACACAGATTATGATGGGGATCCTGATGAAGCGAATTGAATGTAAAACACATTGTTCAAAGGCACCATATACGAACCAATGTATTCTGTGGAATGATATAATTGATGAGTTAATTGATAATTATACTATATATGTGCTAAGTGATTTTTATTCTTTGTAATAAAATTGTTATTGTATTTTAACCGCTTGCCGACCAGCCGCCGTCATTATACTGTGGCAGGTCGGCATGTTCCCGCGAGCCGTCGTAGCTGTACGTCGGCCCTTTAAGCAGGAATAGCAGGCAAGCACGCACCTGCTGCACTGCAGGGGAACCAATGCGCATTTTTGGGACCACATTTTTGGCTGGCAGTCATTGCGACCGCCAGCCAAAAATGTGGTCCCAAAAATGTGTCAAGTGTCCGATCTGTCTGCCATAATGTCGCTGTCCCGATAAAAATTACAGATCACCACCATTACTAGTAAAAACAAAATAAATAATAAAAATGCGATAAAAAAGCCATAAATCTTTCCCATAGTTTGTAGACGCTATAACTTTTGCGCAAACCAATCAATACACCCTTATTGCGATTTTTATTAACAAAAATATGTAGAAGAATACATATCGGCCTAAACTGAGGAAAAAATTTGCTTTTTTTAAAAAAAAATTGGGGATTTTTTTTAGCAAAAAAGTACAAAATATTGTGTTTTTCTTCAAAATTTACGCCCTTTTTTTGTTTATAGCACAAAAAACTAAAACCGCAGAGGTGATTAAATGCCACAAAAAAAGCTCTATTTGTGGGAAAAAAGGATGTCAATTTTGTTTGTGTACAGCGTTGCATGACCGCGCAATTGTCAGTTAAAGCAACGCAGTGCCGTATTGCAAAAAAAATGGCCTGGTCATTAAGCAGCCAAATCTTCTGGGGCTGAAGTGGTTAATATGATTTCAATCTATAAAGGGTACATTTAAAGTCCAATTTTTCTTGAAACTCTCTATGTCTTTTGAATGTGGTGGATGGGGAGAATATTGGATACAGTCTCCAGTCCTAATTTATTTTAGCTTGTCACTTCCCAGAACAATACACTGGTCACTAAGAGAGGAATACTAAGAGCTTTCTCTGCCTGAAGCAGAATGAAATCACTGTATTTGAACAGCATGCAAACTGTAACAAACCTTAAGAAAGACTGTGTCTATTGATCCTGTATATACAAGTGTAATTACACTGAATAATGTTAAGGTAAACTGAGTTAATTTTGTGAACAGTATTAGTAGCTCAGTGTGCTCAGTGTTATCCTATGCTATTAGGTAGTTAGATAATTCTTTCCCAGTAGAAAAGGGAACAATGAAACTGTATGTGTCGCATATTGTGAATTGTTATGTGGCACCACTTCTAATTTTTTTTCCTTATAAAAATAAATGAATAATAAGTGGGTGTACTGTAAATGTGTACGTACAGTTGTCCTGTCCTCGTGCTATGTTTTGAAATTATAGTGATGTTTGCACGTCTTGGTGTCACAGGCAAGTATACATTTTTGTTACATTGTAGCAACATATCTAATCAAACATTAATAGTGTGTTATAACATGTGAGAGTTGTTTAACCACTTCCGGACCAGCCGCCGCAGTCTTACTGCGGCAGGCTGTCTCCCCTGCGCGAAATCACGTTACTGTACATGATCTTGCGAGGTCCGGATAGCAGGCGAGTGCGCACGCCCGCTGCACAGTGGGGGTGCCGATGCTCGTGGCCGACGGTTGCGATAACCACCAGCCATGAGCGTTCAAGACCAGGGGACATAGAACAGGGACGAGGGTGTGTAAACACACACTTTCCTGTTCTGTTCTGACCGGAGTGACAGATCGTGTGTTCCAATTAGCTAGGAACCACGATCTGTCACTTCCTGCAGTTAGTCCCTCCCCCTTCAGTTAGAATCACCTCCCAGGGAACATAGTTAACCCCTTCACCACCCCCTAGTGTTAAGCCCTTCACTGCCAGTGACATTTTTACAGTAATCAATGCATTGATCGCTGTATTAAACCAATGGTTCCAAAAATGTGTCAAAATTGTCTGATGTGTCCGCCATAATGTCGCAGTCATGATAAAAATCACAGATCGTCTCCATTACTAGTAAAAAAAAAATAATAATAAAAATGCTATAAATCTATCCCCTATTTTGTAGACGCTATAACTTTTGCACAAAACAATCAATATATACTTATTGCGATTTTTTTTACCAAAAATATGTAGGAGAATAACGGCCTAAACTGAGGAATTTTTTTTTTTTTTTTAGATATTTTTGGGGGACATTTATTATAGCAAAAAGTAAAAAAATAATGTGTTTTTTTCAAAATTGTCGCTCTTTTTTTGTTTATAGCGCAAAAAATGAAAACCGCAAAGGTGATCAAATACCACCAAAAGAAAGCTCGATTTGTGGGAAAAAAAGGACGTCAATTTTGTTTGGGTACAACGTTGCATGACCGCGCAATTGTCAGTTAAAGCGACGCAGTGCCAATTCGCAAGTGCTCTGGTCAGGAAGGGGGTAAATTCTTCTGGGGCTGAAGCGATTCATTTTATTTTTAATTTTTTTTTTGGGGGGGGGGGCAGTGGACAGTGTAGGCAGGGTGGGGGGCTCAGTGTTTTTTTATTTTTTTTTTTACAATTATATTTTTACATTTTTTTTTATAATTTTATTTTTTAATACTTTTTGCAATATATATATATATTTTAATCAGCCTTGTCGTTGGTCTTTGGTGACATATCAGGGGTCTAAACAGACCCTTGATATCTCCCCTTTAAGACAGAGAAAGGGACTGAGGACACAGATTCCCCACTCCCTTTCTCTGCAACCTCAGCATTGAAGATGAATGGACAGGAGACAGCGGCTCCCATCTATTCATAAACTGAAGCAGAGTAACACACGGGTTACTCTGCTCAGTTATTACAGGACATAGAGAGCGCTCGGTAGTGATCACTCTCAATGTCCAATTCAGACAAGGAAGGGGCCGGTAAATGACATATTTACAGGCCCCTTCCTCCACTCTCCATCCTGACACATCCCCCCCAGCAGCCGGCGGTAGAGGATAGGAGGGAGCCGGCTGCGGGAGACGAGGGGGGGGAGAACACAGTGTGTAGAGGAGAATGGGGGAGCGGAGAAGGAGGACACAGGAGAAGAGAGGAGTATTATGGCCAGAATTGCTTTTTCTTTTTACATTTTCTGGGCCATTTCCTTTGGGGTTTGGAATTTTTCCTTGTCAAATGAAGTTTATTGAGTATACAATATTATAAAGATACATAAAGTAAGTTTACAAGGATCTATAAAGTAAGCTCATTGTTTTACAGTAGGGTTTATATAGGTAAATATCATGAAATTTCAAATATTAAACCTTGGGTTCACGTAAACCTAAATTAAAGATATATATCATTTCCTTAGTTACTTTTGTAGGTATTTAAATGATTTATACCTACTATACATATTGTTTACAGGTAGAGTGTATATAGGTCAAATAAATTCTGATAATGAGCTTTAATGGTAAGGTGGAGAAAAGGAAAGCGAAAGAAGAAAAAGGGTAGAAAGGCAGAGGTATGGTCCACAAGGTTGTCCCGCTCGTCAGTTTATTATTCTTTTTAGTTCTCTTTGAAGCCTTAGAATGGGTGTCTCTGTAAGTCATTTAACCACTTGACGACCGCCTCACGCCGATGTACGTCGGCAAAGTGGCACGGACAGGCAAAATCACGTACAGGGTACGTGATTTGCCTTCCGCGGGTGGGGGGTCCGATCGGACCCCCCCCCGGTGCCCGAGGCGGTCGTCTTTTGTCCAGCGGCGATCGGTGATGAGGGGGAGACCATCCGTTCGTGGCCCCCCCCTCGCGATCGCCGCCGGCCAATGAGAATCTTCCTTTGCTGCTGTATGCTAAACAGCAGCAAAGGAAATGATGTCATCTCCCCTCGGGTCGGTATTTTCCGTTCCGGCCCGAGGAGAGAAGACATCAATGTGAGTGCACCAACACACACACACACAGTAGAACATGCCAGGCACACAAAACACCCCGATCCCCCCCCCGATCGCCCCCCGATCCCCCCCCAATCACCCCCCCCCCCTGTCACAAACTGACACCAGCAGTTTTTTTTTTTTTTTTTTTTCTGATTACTGCATAGTGTCAGTTTGTGACAGTTACAGTGTTGGGACAGATACTGTTACCCCCCTTTAGGTCTAGGGTACCCCCCTAACCCCCCCTAATAAAGTTTTAACCCCTTGATCACCCCCTGTCACCAGTGTCACTAAGCGATCATTTTTCTGATCGCTGTATTAGTGTCGCTGGTGACGCTAGTTAGTGAGGTAAATATTTAGGTTCGCCGTCAGCGTTTTATAGCGTCAGGGACCCCCCTATACTATCTGATAAATGTTTTAACCCCTTGATTGCCCCCTAGTTAACCCTTTCACCACTGATCACCGTATAACCGTTACGGTTGACGCTGGTTAGTTTGTTTATTTTTTATAGTGTCAGGGCACCCGCCGTTTATTACCGAATAAAGGTTTAGCCCCCCGATCGCCCGGCGGTGATATGCGTCGCCCCAGGCAGCGTCAGATTAGCGCCAGTACCGCTAACACCCACGCACGCAGCATGCGCCTCCCTTAGTGGTATAGTATCTGATCGGATCAATATCTCATCCGATCAGATCTATACTAGCGTCCCCAGCAGTTTAGGGTTCCCAAAAACGCAGTGTTAGCGGGATCAGCCCAGATACCTGCTAGCACCTGCGTTTTGCCCCTCCGCCCAGCCCACCCAAGTGCAGTATCGATCGATCACTGTCACTTACAAAACACTAAACGCATAACTGCAGCGTTCGCAGAGTCAGGCCTGATCCCTGCGATCGCTAACAGTTTTTTTGGTAGCATTTTGGTGAACTGGCAAGCACCAGCCCCAGGCGTCAGGTTAACGCCAGTACCGCTAACACCCACGCACGCAGCATACGCCTCCCTTAGTGGTATAGTATCTGAACGGATCAATATCTGATCCGATCAGATCTATACTAGCGTCCCCAGCAGTTTAGGGTTCCCAAAAACGCAGTGTTAGCGGGATCAGCCCAGATACCTGCTAGCACCTGCGTTTTGCGCCTCCGCCCGGCCCACCCAAGTGCAGTATCGATCGATCACTGACACTTACAAAACACTAAACGCATAACTGCAGCGTTCACAGAGTCATGCCTGATCCCTGCGATCGCTAACAGTTTTTTTGGTAGTATTTTGGTGAACTGGCAAGCACCAGCCCCAGGCAGCGTCAGATTAGCGCCAGTACCGCTAACACCCACGCACGCACCGTACACCTCCCTTAGTGGTATAGTATCTGATCGCATCAATATCTGATCCGATCAGATCTATACTAGCGTCACCAGCAGTTTAGGGTTCCCAAAAACGCAGTGTTAGCGGGATCAGCCCAGATACCTGCTAGCACCTGCGTTTTGCCCCTCTGCCCGGCCCAGCCCACCCAAGTGCAGTATCGATCGATCACTGTCACTTACAAAACACTAAAAGCATAACTGCAGCGTTCGCAGAGTCAGGCCTGATCCCTGCGATCGCTAACAGTTTTTTGGTAGCGTTTTGGTGAACTGGCAAGCGCCAGCGGCCTAGTACACCCCGGTCGTAGTCAAACCAGCACTGCAGTAACACGTGGTGACGTGGCGAGTCCCATAAGTGCAGTTCAAGCTGGCGAGATGGCAAGCACAAGTAGTGTCCCGCTGCCACCAAAAAGACAAACACAGGCCCGTCGTGCCCATAATGCCCTTCCTGCTGCATTCGCCAATCCTAATTGGGAACCCACCGCTTCTGCAGCGCCCGTACTTCCCCCATTCACATCCCCAACCAAATGCAGTCGGCTGCATGAGAGGCATTTTTATGTCCTCCCGAGTACCCCTACCCAACGAACCCCCCAAAAAAGATGTCGTGTCTGCAGCAAGCGCGGATATAGGCGTGACGCCCGCTATTATTGTCCCTCCTGTCCTGACAATCCTGGTCTTTGCATTGGTGAATGTTTTGAACGCTACCATTCACTAGTTGAGTATTAGCGTAGGGTACAGCATTGCACAGACTAGGCGCACTTTCACAGGGTCTCCCAAAATGCCATCGCATTTTGAGAGACCCGAACCTGGAACCGGTTACCGTTATAAAAGTTAGTTACAAAAAAAGTGTAAAAAAAAAAAAAATATGAAATAAAAAAAAATAGTTGTTTTATTGTTCTCTCTCTCTCTATTCTCTCTCTCTATTGTTCTGCTCTTTTTTACTGTATTCTATTCTGCAATGTTTTATTGTTATTGTTATTATGTTTTATCATGTTTGTTTTTCAGGTGTGTAATTATTTACACTTTACTGTGCTTTATTGTTAACCATTGTTAACCATTTTTTTGTCTTCAGGTACGCCATTCACGACTTTGAGTGGTTATACCAGAATGATGCCTGCAGGTTTAGGTATCATCTTGGTATCATTCTTTTCAGCCAGCGGTCGGCTTTCATGTAAAAGCAATCCTAGCGGCTAATTAGCCTCTAGACTGCTTTTACAAGCCGTGGGAGGGAATGCCCCCCCCCCCACCGTCTTCCGTGTTTTTCTCTGGCTCTCCTGTCTCAACAGGGAACCTGAGAATGCAGCCGGTGATTCAGCCAGCTGACCATAGAGCTGATCAGAGACCAGAGTGGCTCCAAACATCTCTATGGCCTAAGAAACCGGAAGCTACGAGTATTTCATGACTTAGATTTCGCCGGATGTAAATAGCGCCATTGGGAAATTGGGGAAGCATTTTATCACACCGATCTTGGTGTGGTCAGATGCTTTGAGGGCAGAGGAGAGATCTAGGGTCTAATAGACCCCAATTTTTTCAAAAAAGAGTACCTGTCACTACCTATTGCTATCATAGGGGATATTTACATTCCCCGAGATAACAATAAAAATGATTAAAAAAAAAAATATGAAAGGAACAGTTTAAAAGTAAGATTAAAAAAGCAAAAAAATAATAAAGAAAAAAAAAAAACAAAAAAAAAACACCCCTGTCGCCCCCTGCTCTCGCGCTAAGGCGAACGCAAGCGGCGGTCTGTCGTCAAACGTAAACAGCAATTGCACCATGCATGTGAGGTATCACCGCGAAGGCCAGATCGAGTGCAGTAATTTTTCCAGTAGACCTCCTCTGTAAATCTAAAGTGGTAACCTGTAAAGGCTTTTGAAGGCTTTTAAACATGTATTTATTTTGTTGCCACTGCACGTTTGTGCGCAATTTTAAAGCATGTCATGTTTGGTATCCATGTACTCGGCCTAAGATCATCTTTTTTATTTCATCAAACATTTGGGCAATATAGCGTGTTTTAGTGCATTAAAATTAAAAAAAGTGTGTTTTTTCCCCAAAAAATGCGTTTGAAAAATTGCTGCGCAATTACTGTGTGAAAAAAAAAAATGAAACACCCACCATTTTAATCTGTAGGGCATTTGCTTTAAAAAAATATATAATGTTTGGGGGTTCAAAGTAATTTTTTTGCAAAAAAAAAAAACTTTTTCATGTAAACAATAAGTGTCAGAAAGGGCTTTGTCTTCAAGTGGTTAGAAGAGTGGGTGATGTGTGACATAAGCTTCTAAATGTTGTGCATAAAATGCCAGGACAGTTCAAAACCCCCCCAAATGACCCCATTTTGGAAAGTAGACACCCCAAGCTATTTGCTGAGAGGCATGTCGAGTCCATGGAATATTTTATATTGCGACACAAGTTGCGGGAAAGAGACAATTTTTTTTTTTTTTTTTTTTTTTTTGCACAAAGTTGTCACTAAATGATATATTGCTCAAACATGCCATGGAAATATGTGAAATTACACCCCAAAATACATTCTGCTGCTTCTCCTGAGTACGGGGATACCACATGCGTGAGACTTTTTGGGAGCCTAGCCGCGTACGGGACCCCGAAAACCAAGCACCGCCTTCAGGCTTTCTAAGGGCGTGAATTTTTGATTTCACTCTTCACTGCCTATCACAGTTTCGGAGGCCATGGAATGCCCAGGTGGCACAAAACCCCCCCAAATGACCCCATTTTGGAAAGTAGACACCCCAAGCTATTTGCTGAGAGGTATAGTGAGTATTTTGCAGACCTCACTTTTTGTCACAAAGTTTTGAAAATTGAAAAAAGAAAAAAAAAAATGTTTTTTCTTGTCTTTCTTCATTTTCAAAAACAAATGAGAGCTGCAAAATACTCACCATGCCTTTCAGCAAATAGCTTGGGGTGTCTACTTTCCAAAATGGGGTCATTTGGGGGGGTTTTGTGCCACCTGGGCATTCCATGGCCTCCGAAACTGTGATAGGCAGTAAAGAGTGAAATCAAAAATTTTCACCCTTAGAAATCCTGAAGGCAGTGATTGGTTTTCGGGGTCCAGTACGCGGCTAGGCTCCCAAAAAGTCCCACACATGTGGTATCCCCATACTCAGGAGAAGCAGCTAAATGTATTTTGGGGTGCAATTCCACATATGCCCATGGCCTGTGTGAGCAATATATCATTTAGTGACAACTTTATGAAAAAAAACAAAAAACAAAAAAAAAAGTGTCACTTTCCCGCAACTTGTGTCAAAATATAAAATATTCCATGGACTCAATATGCCTCTCAGCAAATAGCTTGGGGTGTCTACTTTCCAAAATGGGGTCATTTTGGGGGGTTTTGTGCCATCTTGGCATTCCATGGCCTCCGAAACTGTGATAGGCAGTGAAGAGTGAAAGCAAAAATTTACACCCTTAGAAATCCTGAAGGCGGTGATTGGTTTTCGGGGCCCCGTACGCGGCTAGGCTCCCAAAAAGTCCCACACATGTGGTATCCCCATACTCAGGAGAAGCAGCTAAATGTATTTTGGGGTGCAATTCCACATAGGCCCATGGCCTGTGTGAGCAATATATCATTTAGTGACCACTTTTTGTAAATTTTTTTTTTTTTTTTTTTTTTTGTCATTTTTCAATCACTTGGGACAAAAAAAATAAATATTCAATGGGTTCAACATGCCTCTCAGCAATTTCCTTGGGGTGTCTACTTTCCAAAATGGGGTCATTTGGGGGGGTTTTGTACTGCCCTGCCATTTTAGCACCTCAAGAAATGACATAGGCAGTCATAAACTAAAAGCTGTGTAAATTCCAGAAAATGTACCCTAGTTTGTAGACGCTATAACTTTTGCGCAAACCAATAAATATACGCTTATTGAATTTTTTTTTACCAAAGACATGTGGCCGAATACATTTTGGCCTAAATGTATGACTAAAATTTAGTTTATTGGATTTTTTTTAGAACAAAAAGTAGAAAATATCATTTTTTTTCAAAATTTTCGGTCTTTTTCCGTTTATAGCGCAAAAAATAAAAACCGCAGAGGTGATCAAATACCATCAAAAGAAAGCTCTATTTGTGGGAAGAAAAGGACGCAAATTTCGTTTGGGTACAGCATTGCATGACCGCGCAATTAGCAGTTAAAGCGACGCAGTGCCAAATTGGAAAAAGACCTCTGGTCCTTAGGCAGCATAAAGGTCCGGGGCTCAAGTGGTTAATCTGTTACCATGGCAACAGGACAGAGTCATTGAAATTTGACAGGAACTGTTGTTTTATCCAAGGATGCCAAAGTTTTTCAAATTTTGGAATTTGATTTTGATCGATGGCTACCATCTTAGCATGGGACATTGTATTATTCATTCTGTGAATTGTTTCTGCTAGTACCAATGTAGGAGATTTCCATGCCTTGGCCACTGTTTGTTTTGCAGCCGTTATTAGTTGGATCATAAGTTTGAATTGAGAGAGTGTTAACCATTCCAGGTTTTAGATTAAGTAAAGTTATATATGGATCTGGTTGTATTATTTTTTTAAATATTTTAGATGCAATCACGAAGACTTCCTTCCAGAAGGTTTGGATTACTGGGCATGTCCACCATATGTGTAAATGTGTGCCTATTTCTGGGCATCCTCCAAAACAAAGAGCTGAGGTATTAGGTGAATATTTTGCCACTCTAGCAGGTACAAGGTACCAGCGAGTTAGGACTTTATAATTTGTCTCCAGTGCTAAGATGTTGGGTGAAGATGACTTAGATGTGAGCCATATGTTAGACCAGTCCGTGTCTTCTAAAGTTCGTCCCAGGTCCTCCTCCCACCTCTGAACGTAAGAGGGTCTATTAAGATTTACTACTCCATATAATTGATTATAAAGTGATGAAATTGTACCTTTAGCAAATGGATCTTTTGTACAGATTGATTCAAAAATGGATAATTGGGATAATGGTGTATCCCCCTTTAGGAATGGTGTATAGAAATTTTTGATTTGGAGATATCTAAATATCTCAGAGTTTGGTAGATCATATTTTTCTCTAAGCGATGGGAATGAAAGGAATGATTTAGATGCTATGAAGTCATTTAGTGTCTGAATGCCTGATGTTGTCCAAGCTTTAAAAGAATTTGGGTAGATCCATGCCGGATAAAAGGCCGGATTTCTGATAAAAGAAAGGAGAGGATTGTGTGGAGATTGTAACTGATATTTGGTTTTTAGTTTATCCCAGAGAGATAAGAAGTGTTTAGTTATGGGATTATGAATTTTAAAGCGGTCTTTAGGATCAAGCCATAACAAGTTTGATATTAATAGAGGGTCATTTTCTGAAGCCTCTATAAATACCCATAATGGGATTTCCTGTTTTGCATGGCATTTGGACAGACTGGCCAAATGTGCTGCTCTGTAGTAGTTAGTAAAATTAGGGTATCCCAGGCCTCCTTTATTTTTGGGAAGATGTAGTGTGTGTATAGGTATACGTGGTTTAGAAGAGCCCCATATAAACGAAGTTGCTCTTTTTTGTACTATTCTCAAAAAATAGGAAGGAATTGGAATAGGGAGGACTCTGAATAGATAAAGCAATTTGGGTAGAATAGTCATTTCAATTGCATTAATCTCCCCTATCCAGGATAAAGGAAGTTGCGACCATTGTTTTATTAGATTTGTGATCTGTCTTAATACAGGAGGATAATTGGTTGAGAATAAGTCAGAATGAGATGCTGTTAAATGAATTCCAAGATATGGGATTGATTTTTCTGCCCATGTGAATGGGAGTGCAGCCCTAGCCGGGATCAATTCCATGTTTGTGAGCGAAATATTAAGCACTAGGCATTTCTTAGGATTAATCATAAGGCCGGATAGGGCTGCAAATCCATCAAGAGCTGGTATTAAGTTAGGACCAGAGACCTGTGGTGATGATAGAAAAAGTAATATATCGTCTGCAAATATACATAATTTGTGTGTAATACCTCCTACTTCAATGCCAGTTATAGTTTGGTTTGTTCTGATGTATTGGGCCATGGGTTCGAGTATAAGGGCAAATAATAAGGGAGATAATGGGCAACCCTGTCGGGTACCTCTTTCGATATTAAAGGCATCAGATTTGTATCCAGCATATTTTATATAGGCTTTGGGTTTATTATATAATGCTTTGATCCATGTTAAAAAGTGGGGTCCAAACCCCATTTTTGTAATGAATATTGCATATATTGCCAGGATACTGTGTCAAATGCCCTCTTAATATCGAGAGATAGAAAACATAAAGGGATTTTCCGTTTTTTAGCAATATGTGCCAATAACACTGCCCTGCGTATATTATCGCCTGCCTGTCTATTTGGCATGAAACCTACTTGATCTCTATGTATTAATTTTCCTATAATGCTATTGAGGCGTTTTGCTATTATTTTTGCTAATAATTTAATATCAAGGTTTAACAGAGAGATAGGCCGATAATTCACACAGGAAGTATCATCAGAAAGGGGTTTTGGGATCATACAAACAATTGCCATTAGTGTTTCTTGCCGAAAAGAATGTCCTTCTAGGAGTTTGTTAAAAGTTTCAGTGAGAATGGGAGAGAGTATTTCTGAGAATGTTTTATAGTATAAAGCCGAGTAGCCGTCTGGGCCTGGTCTTTTGTTAAGTTTTAGGTCTTTTATGGCGTTAGTAACTTCATCTATAGTTATAGGCTCATCCAAACTGCTTTTTTGATTCTGAGACAACTCAGGTAAGGTTATTTTTGAGAAGAAGGATTCAGCCTCTGTAGGATTAAATTCATTGTTTGTCTTGTATAAAGTTGCGAGATGTGAGTGAAATTTATGGACTATTTTAACTGGATTACAAGTATAAACATTTTTTGATAATTTCAAACGTATTGGTTTGAAAGATTTGTTAGTTGAATTTAATGCCCGAGCCAAATATGTACCTGGTTTGTTTGTATTCATGTAGAAATTGTGTTTGGAGCGTTTGAGGGATTTATCAACTGACTCAGTGAGAAATAGATCGTATTCCAATCTAGATTTTTCCAGATGAGATTTTGTACTCTGAGATGGATTATCTTGGAATGATATGTAGGCTGCATTAAAATTGAGTTCTAGTTTTTTTGCTAGATTTTTGCGTTCCCGTTTAAATAGTGCCATTTGTCTTTGTATTGTACCATGCAAGACAGGCTTATGAGCTTCCCACAGTGTTATTGGGGAAATGTCTGTTGTATTATTAATTGATATGTATTCCTTTAAAGCCTGTTCAATGGCCATCTGATGTAGTGGGTGTTTGAGCATTATGTCCGGTAAGTACCACGTTGGGTCATGCGCTTTTGGTATGGCTGAGGCTATAGTAGTGTATACTGCATTATGGTCAGACCACAGAATCGGAATTATATCTGATGCAATAATTTCTGGTATCATTCCTATTGTTAGAAAAATATGATCTATTCTGGTGAAGGTTTGATGAGGGTGCGAGAAATAAGTGAATTTCTTTTTCATTGGGTTACTTTCTCTCCATGAATCTACCAGATTGTTTTTGGAAAGAAGTTGAGAAAAAGGTAATCTAGAGCTTATTTTGGATGGTGTAAAAGGTGATTTATCTAGAAATGGGAGGAGGACCTGGTTCGAATCCCCGCACATTATCACTGTTCCTATTTTGTGTGTATTAATCACTTGTAATATATGTGAGAGGAATGGTGTAGGTTGTTTGTTAGGAGCATAGTAGGAAATCACCTTGATTGCTGTATCCATTATATAACCCATGAGTATCAGGTATCTACCTTCTGGGTCTTTAATTTCTGATGATAAGGTGAATGGTGTGGATCGGTGAAATGCAATTAGAGTTCCCCTTTGTTTGGTACAGGCAGAAGCCGTGTAAATTTGTTGATAAAAAGGAGAAATATATTTTGGAGTAGAATCTTTGGTGAAGTGTGTTTCTTGGAGGCATACTATGTGAGCCTTCTTGTTATGGAAAGTACGGAATGCTTTGGTCCTTTTTTGAGGGACATTTATTCCCTGAACATTCAGGGAAAGTATATTCAGTGGTGCCATGGCAACAGATCAAATAGTTTTGACTTACTTTTTGTTATGCAGAGCTGACTGCGCAGATCAACCTGTGTGGACTGAAGAGATGAAAAGATAGAAAAGAAACCAGTGAATTCTGGAGTAAAGAGTAAAAAAAAACATATGAGATTAGATGATACATTGTATAAATTATTTTTTGCATGTAATCACAATTTACCCGTGAAAGAGAATAAATATCTCTCTCAGGGGAATAAGTGCCTTTGTCACACTCCCACATAATATGGTTGGGAGAATGAGGAGGGCTAATGGGGGTACACGGATCTTCCGCTTACAGGAGAGGAGTGCTATGTCAAAAGACATCAAAATGATGATTCATTAATTGGAGTGCAGAATATGGTTTTTGTTGAAATTATTTATTCCAGGGTGGTTGTATATGGTTAGTCTTGCCCTAGGCTTAATAATTCAGTTAGAAAGGTACTGTTAATAACTTTGGTATTGATGAAGATAGTTTGAATTATTTTGGGATTTTAACCCTTTTAGAGTAAACAATTACATATTTTATTCATATGTAACTGTTTAGATATGTTAACTCATAAAATTGAGGTTGTATTGCTTCAGATTAGAATAAACAAAAACATAGTTCTAGGAACTAGTTAGGTAATAATATATTTGTTTTAAGAAAAGAAAGAAAAAGCTTCCATTACTTCTGGATTATTGAACATATTTGTCCTAAAAAGTAATAAATCTATTGTTATTACCTGAAAATATATAACTGAACAAGAATTTCCTTATTTCACTTATATATTCTAAGGCTATATGAATCAGAAGTAATAAGAAATATAACTGGAATGTAACATGATCCCACACAGTGTGTGACTACCAGAATGCAGTTACATTCAGTTATAAATACAGGTTTTTTTATAGAGAACCATCTCTTAGTATAATAAATGAAGAGATATCAGGAATTAGGATGTCAGTCCATTGAATCTTCTTGGTCCATGGATGATGTGGCATAACGGCCTCTTTTGTGAGAATGATGATTCCCATTTTGTTCTGAAATTTTCTGGGTGCTGCCTGAAGGTGAAGATGATGTCATTCTTCTGCGTGTGGGAGTGTTGCTGCTTGTGGGTTCTGTCAGATTTAATTTTAAAAGGGTTTGTTGTAGTTCATCTGCTGATCTGCTTCTGTAAATTGTACCTTGGTAGTTAAATCTGACTGAAAAGGGGAAGCCCCATTGATACATAATGTTGTCGCGTTGCAGTTCCATTAGTTGGGGTTTCATGGATCGTCTTTTAGTAATAGTAAGTTGGGATAGGTCAGCAAAAATTTGATAATTGTGTCCTTGAAAAATAAGTTCCTTTTTTTCTCTTGCAGCAATTAGTATTTGTTCTTTCGTTCTGTAATAATGAAATTTTGTGATTATATCACGTGGGGGTCCATCTTTCTTTTTGGCTGTGAGGGCTCTGTGTACTCTGTCCAGTTCTAAACGTTCAATAGGGATATCTGGCTTTAGTTCTTGTAATAGAGCAGTAATAGTAGATTGCAGGTCTGTCACAGTTTCAGGTATTCCCCTTATGCGCAAGTTTGAACGTCTGGCTCTATTTTCGTAATCTTCGAGCTTAGTTTGAAGTATTAAATTCTCTTCTTTTAATTGTTCCAATTCTGTTATATTTTCTTGGGTTGTAATTTCAATTTCATCCATTTTTATTTCTAATAGGGCGTACACACGGTCGGACTTTGTTCGGACATTCCGACAACAATCCTAGGATTTTTTCAGACGGATGTTGGCTCAAACTTGTTTTGTCTACACACGGTCGCACAAAGTTGTTGGAAAATCAGATCGTTCTAAACGCGGTGACGTAAAACATGTACGTCGGGACTATAAACAGGGCAGTGGCCAATAGCTTTCATCTCTTTATTTATTCTGAGCATGCGTGGCACTTTGTCCGTCGGATTTGTGTACACACGATCGGAATTTCCGACAACGGATTTTGTTGTCGGAAAATTTTATCTCCTGCTCTCCAACTTTGTATGTCGGAAAATCCGATGGAAAATGTCCGATGGAGCCCACACACGGTCGGAATTTCTGACAACACGCTCCGATCGGACATTTTCCTTCGGAAAATCCGACCGTGTGTACGGGGCATAAGGCTGCGGTGCGGTTTCCCAGCTCTCTTATTTCTTTGGTTAGGCTGTTTGTTATTTGGTCTGAGGTTTGTTTTAAAGCCTTATGAAGCATCTTTTCAAATTGTAATAATATTACTGGGGATGCTGAGGAGGCTTGTGGAGAAGTTTGTGAGAGGATTTGTTCTGTATCTGACTCAAATGGAGAGTCTTGCTGTGACATTTTCTGTCTGTGAGAGCGCCCTGATGCTGTATATTGTGAGGTGACTGGAGCTGCTTTAGTTGCAGTGAGTGCCTGTGAGCTCTTTGTGAGGTGTTTTTTATTTCTGCCACGGCTTCCTCCCAGTACCATATTTCCTGCCCAAACTTTCACAGTTTGTTCCCTGGGGCAAAAAGGTTCAAATGGATACCTTTTGAGCCTGCAGGCTCTGCTTTGTCCTTCTCTTCTCTCCTCAGCGGTGCAGAGCTCTAACAATGCATGTCTGCTCCGCTAGGCTCCGCTAGGCTCCGCCCATGCACCTCAAGGGGTTTGGAATTTTTCAAGCCACCTGACCATCATACTTAGAGACTAGGAAATACTGAAGCAAACAGGTTGTCATGACAGCCAAGAAATTGCCCCAGTTGAAGGACTTTTGTCCGAAGCATGTTGGGTTGCTGAGCCTTTTGTGCTTTTTGACACTACGCAATTTTTTAACCCTTTATGTGATCACTCCTTGTACCCACCTGACCACTGTACTGTACTGTTGAGCCTTGGCTTTTTTAAAATAAATTTATATTTTTTGGATTCATGCACTGGATGTGCATGTGGATGCCCTTTTCTTCTCTTCTTTTTTTCATGGTCTGATGTGATACCATTGGGAGTTTGAACATTTTATTAATTGTGACCATCATATGGGAGTTCAAGTCCGCTGTCCTGAGGGTTCTAGCTACATCATTTGTCTACCACGGCTTTTGGATGAAAGTATGGAGGCATGTTTCCACACCAGCTCCTTCCATCAAACACCTGCTGGATTGTTGAATCCAATTGCCTGATCGACCCACCGCCGTATGGTGAGTGTGTCCACTCCTCATGGTAAGCGTACCCATTTCTTCAATTACTTCCATCTTGATGCTGTATAATATCCTATGAAGAGGTCATTCCTGACACAGATAATGGTTGATTAATTACCATCTAAGTACATATCCTTTCCACATGGGACTTCATTTTATTCACTGAAGAAACTTTTACTTTTTTGTTTATCACGGACAGTTTTGGTTGCAAAAAAAGTTTTTCTTTCTTTTCTTGCTGTTTTATATGGACATTTCACCTACCTGTGACAAAACTTTTTGATTAGTTTTTGTTGTAATTTTTCACGCTGGTGTCTGACTTATAAGTCACCGCCAGCCTTATATTCGCATTGTAAGTGACACTACACTTCCACACTTTGTCATATATTAGCGCTACATTTATATATATTTTTCAGCCAAGAAATTAAAACTTTTTAGAGGAGAGGTCAGTGATAACAGCATACATATGGATCAATACTATATTTTTTCAGTTAAATCCATTGTACAGTAAAAGTATCCAGCTCTGTTTTTTTCACCATCATTTTGTATTTATTTGTTGGAAGAAAAACAATCTGTTTGGTATGGTTGATTGTAATATTTATTGGACGTTGTAATGGTTCAAGAAAAGTTTTTTTCATATTTTAATTACACTAATATTTTTTAGAATTTTTTTTTTAAACAAGTGAAATCTAATTAAGTTTATCTTACCTCAAGGGCACCAAGGTTTGTGTATAGCTGTTGGTAGTTGGATGTATTATAATTACCTGTCACTCTCCCATGTTGCTCCCTGCCCACAACCCAGATCTTGCAATAGCCTACAAGTTAATGAAGGTGTCTGCAAGCTTCTTCTGAATCCAGGAACTTTCTGGACCTCAACTAGCTTTTAGTCAGGTTGTTGTAGTATCTATGTTACAGGAGATAAATAACAGGTAGATGGCTGCAGTGCTAACATATCATTACAACATACCTCCCAACATTTAGAGATGGGAATGAGGGACACCTACTAGCAAATGTATGTAGGCATAGGACACACCTCCTTTCACACCCCCTTAAAGGAGAATTAACCCCAAAAAAAGGTTCATTAATTCTTTTTTTACCACTACTATTCCTTTATATTGGCTTTAAAAATGTACAAATGTAGCGATTTAGAAATTGGATGAAAGGTTTAGCTCTGGGAAACACTTTTTGACGGATAAAAAGTGCATTTTATATACAACTATATAGATCAGACCAAAATGAGGGACAAATGAGGAGGAATGAGGGACAGAGGGACATTGCTCCAAATCAGGGACAGTTCCTCGAAAATCAGGGACAGTTGGGAGGTATGTTACAATGCATGAGAGGACACTTTTTTGGAACTATAAGCCTGGGCCTGGTTCCTGGCCTCATAGTTCCAGAAAGCATATATATGCATACAGTATATACTGTTGAGGAGGGTACATATCAATTTTCTTTGCTGCCCTATGTGTGCTATGCTGTATGTTACATACCTTTCAGTGCTACACTCTGCATATTGTGCTGTTTGGTAAATATCCCCCACTGTCATATGGTTCTTTGGTACCCAAGGCAAAGATTCCAAGTGTTCTCCCCTCCCCTGAGCTGAGATGTCATACCTGCATATACAGTATAGTGACTGCTCTGGTGCAATATACACAAAGGGCAGTCCCTCCTGCTGGCCCTAACTTTGTTTCCTTTTGGCCCACAGAAGATAAAATATGATTTATTTATTTCAGGTACTTATATAGCGCCATCAATCTATGCAGCGCTTTACATATACATAGTACATTCACATCAGTCCCTACCCTCAAGGAGCTTACAATCTAAGGTCCCTAACTCACATTCAAAAATAGCAGGGACAATTTAGACAGGATCCAATTAACCTACCAGCATGTCTTTGGAGTGTAGGAGCAAACCCACGCTGGCACAGGGAGAACATGCAAACTCCAGGCAGGTAGTATTGTGGTTGGGATTCGAACCAGCGACCCTTCTTACTGCTAGGTGAAAGTGCTATCCACTACACCACTGTGCCGCCCCTTGATGGGGGTGTTGCAACATTATGATAACCAAATCAGTTTCAACCGGGAACTAAAGTACCATGTAGTTCATCAAAGCTTCAAATTACTGTGTATTATGACAAGGCAATAACATTATGTTTCTGGAAAAGCATGGTGAAGTTATCTACAAATAAAAAATATGTTTTTAAAGTGACTGTAAAGGTAAATAAAAAAATAACAAACTTCTGTCTTGTCTGTCTGTTCAGGAACTGTCTTTACTTTCCTGCACTGTGCAATGGAATTGCACAGAGCAGAAGCGGAGGTCCTCCTTTTGGGTCCCCCGCTGGCGCTCCTGGCTCCTCTCCTCTGTCTAGTGCAGGGGTCCTCAAACTACGGCCCGCGGGCCAAATACGGCCCGCCAAGGTCTTTTACCCGGCCCTCCCTGCCTTTCGGGCACTGGAGCCCCCACAACGGTCTGCCCCGAGAGATGATTTCCCTGCGGACCCTGCTTCATAGGGGGAAACGGTACTAATTTCGGGCACTGTCCAGAGTGGGGGCGGAGACACAGACCCCGCTCCAGCATGGGAAAGCTTCACAAGGATCCTCCTCGCAGCTGCCTGTTCATAGCGGTAAGTCCCGCGGTGCTCCTCTCACTAATCCTCGTGCACTGGACAGGCTGGCTGCATTACTGGGCACAGATCACGCTGCATTGCTGGGCACAAATCACTCTGCATTGCTGGGCACAGATCACTCTGCATTGCTGGGCACAAATCACTCTGCATTGCTGGGCACAGATCACACTGCATTGCTGGGCACAGATCACTCTGCATTGCTGGGCACAGATCACACTGCATTGCTGGGCACAGATCACACTGCATTGCTGGGCACAGATCACTCTGCATTGCTGGGCACAGATCACTCTGCATTGCTGGGCACAGATCACGCTGCATTGCTGGGCACAGATCACACTGCATTGCTGTGCACAGATCACTCTGCATTGCTGGGCACAGATCACGCTGCATTGCTGGGCACAGGTCAGGCTGCATAACTGGGCACAGATCAGGCTGCATAACTGGGCACAGGTCAGGCTGCATAACTGGGCACAGGTCAGGCTGCATAACTGGGCACAGATCAGGCTGCATATCTGGGCACAGGTCAGGCTGCATAACTGGGCACAGGTCAGGCTGCATAACTGGGCACAGGTCAGGCTGCATAACTGGGCACAGGTCAGGCTGCATAACTGGACAATGGAGAGGCTGGCTGCATTACTGGGCACAGGTCAGGCTGCATAACTGGGCACAGGTCAGGCTGCATAACTGGGCACAGGTCAGGCTGCATAACTGGGCACAGGTCAGGCTGCATAACTGGACAATGGAGAGGCTGGCTGCATTACTGGGTGCAGGTCAGGCTGCATTAATGGGCGCAGGTCAGGCTGCATTACTGGACATTGGAGAGGCTGGCTGCATTACTGGGTACAGGACAGGCTGCATTACTGGGCATAGGTTAGGCTACATTGCTGGGCACAGATCAGGCTGCCTTGCTGGGCACAGATCAGGCTGCATTGCTGGGCACAGATCAGGCTGCCTTGCTGGGCACAGATCAGGTTGCCTTGCTGGGCACTGATCAGGCTGCCTTGCTGGGCACTGATCAGGCTGCCTTGCTGGGCACTGATCAGGCTGCCTTGCTGGGCACTGATCAGGCTGCCTTGCTGGGCACTGTTCAGGCTGCATTACTGGGCACTGGTCAGGCTGCATTACTGGGCACAAGTCAGGCTGCATTACTGGGCACAAGTCAGGCTGCATTACTGGGCACAAGTCAGGCTGCATTACTGGGCACAAGTCAGGCTGCCTTGCTGGGCACTGGAGAGGCTGGCTGTCTTGCTGGGCACTGGAGAGGCTGGCTGCCTTGCTGGGCACTGGAGAGGCTGGCTGCCTTGCTGGGCACTGGAGAGGCTGGCTGCCTTGCTGGGCACTGGAGAGGCTGGCTGCGCTGCTGGGCACTGGTCAGGCTGGCTGCGCTGCTGGGCACTGGTCAGGCTGGCTGTGCTGCTGGGCACTGGTCAGGCTGGCTGCGCTGCTGGGCACTGGTCAGGCTGCATTGTTGTTTGCACTGGTCAGGCTGCATTGTTGGGCACTGGTCAGGCTGCATTGTTGGGCACTGGTGAGGCTGCATTGCTGGGCACTGGTGAGGCTGCATTGATTCGGTGCCCCAACAATCTGAGGGACAGTGGACTGGCCCCCTATTTAAAAAGTTTGAGGACCCCTGGTCTAGTGCCTCCATAGGAAGCCACTTCCCATGAGGGTACTTGTGCGTATTTGCACCCAAGCCCCGCTGCTGCGTCCATTGACACAGACAGGGGAACTCGACCTAGCCCCCCGCTCCCTCGTCAGTGTCTTTAATTGACAGCACTGGGAGCCAATAGCTCTCGGTGCCCCAGTAAAGCTAGCGAGACCAGGAAGTAAGGGAGAAAAGAGCTGCAGACATGCACGCCGCTGGATCGAATGAGAGCTCAGGTAACTAAAGAGGGGGGTGAGGGGGGGATACTGACACAATTTTTTTACCTTAACCACTTACCCAATGGGCACTTAAACCCCCTTCCTAACCCGACCAATTTTCAGCTTTCGGTGCTCTCACATTTTGAATGACAAATATTCAATCATGCAACACTGTACCTATATGAAATTTTTGTCCTTTTTTTCACACAAATAGAGCTTTCTTTTGGTGGTATTTAATTTGGGTTTTTATTTTTTGCGTTATAAAAGAAAAACACTGAAAAATGCATTTTTCTTCATTTCTGTTATCAAATTTTGCAAATTATTAATTTTTTTTCAATAATTTTGGTACATATCTTTGGTAAAAATAACCCAAATTGGTGTACAGTATCTCACAAAAGTGAGTACACCCCTGACATTTTTGTAAATATTTTATTATATTTTTTATGTGACAACACTGAAGAAATTACACTTTGCTACAATGTAAAGTAGTGAGTGTACAGCTTGTATAACAGTGTAAATTTAATTTGCTGTCCCCTCAAAATAATTCAACACACAGCCATTAATGTATAAACCGCTGGCAACAAAAGTGAGTACACCCCTAAGTGAAAATGTCCAAATTGAGCCCAAAGTGTCAATATTTTGTGTGGCCACCATTATTTTCCAGCACTGCCTTAACCCTCTTGGGCATGGAGTTCACCAGAGCTTCACAGGTTGCCACTGGAGTCCTCTTCCACTCCTCCATGACAACATCACGGAGCTGGTGGATGTTAGAGACCTTGCACTCCTCAACCTTCCATTTGAGGATGCCCCACAGATGCTCAATAGGGTTTAGGTCTGGAGAGGAGACATGCTTGGCCAGTCCATCACCTTTACCCTTAGCTTCTTTAGCAAGGCAGTGGTTGTCTTGGAGGTGTGTTTGGGGTCGTTATCATGTTGGAATACTGCCCTGCAGCCCAGTCTCTGAAGGGAGAGGATCATGTTCTGCTTCAGTATGTCACAGTACATGTTCATGGTTCCCTCAATGAACTGTAACTCCCCAGTACTGGCAGCACTCATGCAGCCCCAGACCATGACACTCCCACCACCATGCTTGACTGTAGGCAAGACACACTTGTCTTTGTACTCCTCACCTGGTTGCTGCCACACACACTTGACACCATCTGAACCAAAAAGGTTTATCTTGGTCTCATCAGACCACAGGACATAGTTCCAGTAATCCATGTCTTTAGTATGCTTCTCTTCAGCAAACTGTTTACAGGCTTTCTTGTGCATCATCTTTAGAAGAAGCTTCCTTCTGGGATGACAGCCATGCAGACCAATTTGATGTAGTGTGCGGTGTATGGTCTGAGCGCTGACAGGCTGACCACCCCACCCCTTCAACCCCTGAAGCAATATTGGCAGCACCTGTATGTCTATTTCCCAAAGACAACCTCTGGATATGATGCTGAGCACGTGCATTCAACTTATTTGATCGACCTTGGCGAGGCCGGTTCTGAGTGGAATCTGTCCTGTTAAACCGCTGTATGGTCTTGGCCACTCTGCTGCAGCTTAGTTTTGGGGTCTTGGCAATCTTCTTATAGCCTAGGCCATCTTTATGTAGAGCAACAATTCTTTTTTTCAGATCCTCAGAGAGTTCTTTGCCATGAGGTGCCATGTTGAACTCCCAGTGACCAGTATGAGAGAGTGAGAGTGTTAAGACCAAATGTAACACACCTGCTCCCCATTAGGGATGAGTCGAACACCCCCCGGTTCGGTTCGCACCAGAACCTGCGAACGGACCGAAAATTCGCACTAACGTTAGAACCCCATTGACGTCTATGGGACTCGAACGTTCGAAATCAAAAGTGCTCATTTTAAAGGCTAATTTGCATGGTATTGTCCTAAAAAGGGTTTGGGGGACCCAGGTCCTACCCCAGGGGACATGTATCAATGCAAAAAAAACTTTTAAAAACGGCCGTTTTTTTGGGAGCAGTGATTTTAATGATGCTTAACCACTTGCCGACCGCCTCACGCCTATATACGTGAGCAGGTCGGCACGGGCAGGCAAAATCACGTACCTGAAACGTGATGCCTTCCCGCGGGCGGGGGGTCCGATTGGACCCCCCCCCCCCCGGTGCCCTGGGCGGTCGGGTCTTGTTCGCGGGCGATTGGGGGTCAGGGGGAGGCCATCCATTGATTGCCACCCCCTCCCGATCGCTCCCACGAATTAAATGCTTCCTCTCCCTCTGTAATGTAAACAGAGGGAGAGGAAGTGATGTCCTCTCTCCTGGAGCCGGTCTTTTTGATCCGACGCCGAGGAGAGAAGACATCCAAGTAAGTGCACCAACACCACACGCTCAGTAAAACACGCCAGGCACACTTTTCACCCCCCTGTCACCCCCCGATCACCCCCCGATCACCCCCCTGTACCCACTGTCACTCTGACACCAATAGCAGTGATTTTTTTTTCTTGCATTGGTGTCAGTTTGTCAGTTATAAGTGTTAGGGCAGTTAGGTTAGCCCCCTTTAGGTCTAGGGTACCCCCCCTTAGGTCCAGGGTACCCCCTAACCCCCCCTAATAAAAGTTAACCCCTTGATTACCCCCCGTCACCAGTGTCGCTAAGCGATCGTTTTTCTGATCGCTGTATTAGTGACACAGGTGACGCTAGTTTAGGGAGGTAAGTATATAGGTTCGCTGTCAGTGTTTTATAGCGACAGGGACCCACATATACTACCTGCTAAAGGTTTTAACCCCCTGATTGCCCCCTAGTTAACCCTTCCACCAGCGATCACCGTATAAGTGTTACGGGTGACGCTGGTTAGATAGTTTGTTTTTTGTAGTTTATTACAGTTTATTATCGTTTATTATAGTTTATTATAGTTTTAGGGCACCCGCCGTTTATTATCTTATAAAGGTTTAACCCCCTAATTGCCCGGCGGTGATAGAAGTTAAGTTTTTAGGATCAGATAAGGTCTGCGTCGCCCCAGGCAGCGTCAGGTTAGCGCCAGTACCGCTAAAACCCGTGCACGCAGCATACACCTCCCTTAGTGCTATAGTATCTGAACGGATCGATATCTGATCCGATCAGATCTATACTCCCCAGCAGTTTAGGGTTCCCTGAAACGCAGTGTTAGCGGAATCAGCCCAGATACCTGCTAGCACCTGCGTTTTGCTCCTCGGCCCAGCCCAGCCCAGCCCACCCAAGTGCAGTATCGATCGATTACTGACACTTACAAAACACTAAGCACACATAACTGCAGCGGTCGCAGAGTCAGGCCTGATCCCTGCGATCGCTAACAGTTTTTTGGTAGCGTTTTGAATCAGTCGCTGACAGTCGGGAGCTTTTTTGCCTGTGAGTCTCACTAGTGTACCCCTAAATTTAGAGGCCAAAATGGCAAATCGAAGGTACACTAGTGAAGAGGCCTACAGGATTCTGAGCATGACAGATAGTGAAGAGGAAGTCACTCATCTGTCAGATTCAGGCTCAGAATACGATCCTGTAGAGGACAGCGGCTCCATGACAGATAGCTCTGACGACGGAGTTGTGGTCCCTGCTAAGGTCAGGCGTACCAGACCCCGAACTTATGCTGTCCTTGAAGTGCAAGAACCGCAGGGCTCTCGTATGGAGCAGAGAAGTACTAGCGCCGCTACTCCTTCTGGTGAACTGGCAAGCACCAGCGGCCTAGTACACCCTGGTCGTACATCCAGCACTGCAGTATCACGTGGTGACGTGGCGAGTCCCATAAGTGCAGTTCAAGCTGGCGAGGTGGCAAGCACTAGTAGTGTCCCGCTGCCACCAAGAAGACGAACACAGGCCCGTCGCGCCCATAGTGCCCTTCCTGCTGCATTGGCCAATCCGAATTGGGTACCCACCACTTCTGCAGCACCCGTACTTCCCCCTTTCACTGGCCAACCCGGAATTCAGGTGGAAACAGTTGACTTTATGCCACTGGATTTTTATTCGCTGTTTTTCACCGAAGATCTCTATAGATCTATTGTGGACCAAAGCAATTTATACGCTGGTCAACACATCGCCACTATGCCCCAGTCCACCCTTGCCAGAGATTGGAGACCAATTACGGTCTCCGAATTTAAGATCTTTCTGGGCCTTTCCCTCCTCATGGGGTTGAATAAAAAGAGTGAGTTGCGGTCATATTGGTCCACTGACCCAATTTACCATTCACCCTTGTTCTCTGCTTCCATGGCCAGGGCACGATACGAGCAGATTTTGCGGTTCATGCACTTCAACAACAATGAACTCTGTCGTCCTCGTGGAGACCCTGGATACGATCGGCTCTACAAAATTCGGCCCCTCGTAAACCACTTCAACCAACGTTTTGCAGACTTGTTTACCCCCCATCAAGTTGTCTGCGTTGATGAGTCCCTGGTTAAATTTTCTGGCCGCTTGTCATTCAAACAGTACCTTCCCAGCAAGCGTGCCAGATACGGGGTCAAGATGTATAAGCTCTGTGACAGGGCCACAGGCTATACATGTAGATTTATGGTTTACGAGGGAAAAGATAGTCACGTAGAGCCGACAAACTGCCCTGACTACATAGGAAGCTCTGGCAAGATAGTGTGGGACTTGGTGTCACCCTTATTCGGAAAGGGGTACCACTTGTACGTGGACAATTATTATACGAGCGTGCCACTTTTTAGCCACCTTTTTGATCATCAGATTGGAGCATGTGGCACCGTGCGACCTAATCGCCGGGGCTTTCCCCAGCGGCTTGTAGATTCCCGTCTTAGGCTGGGGGAGAGAGCCTGCTTGAAGTATAATAATTTGCTCGCTATGAAGTGGAGGCATAAGAAGAATGTTTTCGTTCTCACCTCCCTTCATGCAGACACGACGGTCCAAATTCCTACGGCGACTGGTGTTGTGGAGAAACCCCTCTGTGTCCACGAATACAACCTTAATATGGGAGGGGTGGACCTCAACGACCAGTTGTTGGCGCCGTACCTAGTTGCTCTGCTGAACGCTCATGTGCTATACAGAGCTTCAGGACGGACTGGATCCTTCCTTACATTCCAGGAAGAGATCGTCAGAGCCCTTCTGTATCCAGACGGTGCTCCACCTCACCATCCCCAACCAAATGCAGTAAGCCGGCTGCATGAGAGGCATTTTCTTTATGCCCTCCCGAGTACCCCTACCCAACGAACCCCCCAAAAAAGATGTCGTGTTTGGGGGCGCATGCGCGGCGCTGAGCGTGATGGACGTCTGAGACTGTAGCTCCGTCCAGCCCGGGAAGATAACGGCTTCAGGAGGGCTAATATCACCTATTTTCGCAGCGTTTTTATCACCCCTCGAGCCCCTTATACCTGGTGCATGCCTGGGAGAAAGAAAAAACCCAGAGGATCGGCTCAACATACCTTAACACACTATCTCCTCCGCGCCCGTGATCAAGGCAGCATGTCTCAAAATGGCGCTGCGGGAAGAAACATACCTCCGTCTCCGGCCTCCTCTCCTGGACGTCCCACAGACCAGACACCACTTCTGGATCCTAGCCGTGAGTACGCCACATCTCTCACTAAATCTGACCTAGAAAGCAGCCTGGAGGCCATGTATGCAAGGCTTGCAACAAAGTTCCAAACGGAGCTCCATAAAACTTCTCACACACTTTCCCAAGAGATTGCCTCATTGGGCTCCAGGACAGAAAGACTGGAAACGAAGCACGATGAGCTGGCACTGGCCTACAGTGACCTCTCCAGAGAACACGAGTCTCTAGCCACAGCCTGCTCCCTGATGCAATCCCAAATTGAAGACCTCGACAACCGCAACAGACGCAACAATTTGCGCATAAGAGGTATACCAGAATCTGTCACGGATCTCATCCCCACAATAATCCGCCTATTTAAATCTCTGCTCCCAGACACTGATGCCGGAGCGTTCACTTATGATCGTATTCACAGAGCCCTCAGGCCTAAACCTCCTGAAGATAAGCCTCCCAGGGATATTGTTCTTTGCATGAAGGACTTTCTAACTAAGGAGGAGATCCTCAGAGCTGCTCGCAATCAACAACGCATCACTCTGGACGATCGCACCATCCCAATATACCCTGATATCTCTCCCGCCACCTTGGATAGGAGACGTGGCATGAAAGAAATTACATCTGCCCTTCAAGCAGCTCGCATTCGCTACAAGTGGGGCTTTCCATTCAAGCTGGTAATTCCCCACAATGGCACCACTTACTCTGCCACATCACTCCTGGAAGGTCAAGAAATCCTTGTAAAATTGGGCCTTTTGGATTCGGCTGTCATTCGCCGACCCCCTTCTACTCCTAGACCATCACCCATCTGGCAGACCCCCCCAACCAGGAGAGACAGACGGAGGATCAGATACGACATCGGAGATAGATTTGATGAACCCTTTCCTTGATCGTCTCAGCACAGTTGACCACCACAAGATACCCCAGCAACTTGCATCTTCCATCTGATTTCAAGATCCCGGACGTCGGTCCCTTGGAGCTGCGACATGCACACCCCACCCAGCAGCAGTCTGTAGTCTCAGACCTATTTTTTCTTTTATTTTTGGTTTGAGTCATTACTACAGGCATGTTCTCCTTTTAATTTTTTGGCTTTGGATTCACTTTACCTGCAAAGTTCAGAACATTTTCTAAGCTGGGTTTGAGACCTTGTAGTCTCAGTATTTGTTATTTCGTTTATCAGGTTATTTACAGTCACCTGATCCGATTCTAGTTATGAAGACTTTTGTGTTGCTATCTGACTTATGGTTTTTTTTCATACCTTCTTTTCCTTTTATTTTTATTTTTCTCCTTTTTAGCCTCAGGTTTCGATCCACCTTTATGCTAAGTATGCATCGAATATATCATGCTGTAAAATTTTGCAGGTTTATTGCTCTACTAGGCCTCTACAGCTTAATGGTTTTTGGTATGTCACAACCCTCTAACCTTCTGTGCTCGAGTATGTCGGCCCTTGGCTTGTTTCTTGAAAAAATAGGCGCCTGTCTCAGGACACTATTGGCTCCTGTTTTTCCCCAGACTATAGTGTATGACAACATTCTCCATGGTAATTAAATGTTTATCACACAATGTTAAAGGTTTTAACTCCCCCTCTAAAAGGAAGAAGGCCTTTGCCTTTTATAAGCAGCTGGATGCAAAAATTCTCCTCTTACAGGAGACACACTTTGCTCATTCCTCGCATCCTAAATTCCTTCATAGAAGTTTTCCTCAATCTTTTTGTTCTTTACACCAGACGAAAAGTAGAGGTGCCGCCATACTCTTGCACAGATCCTTCCCAATGGAAGTTAAACAGATATTTAAAGACAAAGATAGTAGGTATGTCATAATCAAAGGCCAGATTCATAACAGAGAACTTACTATCGCTAGCATCTACGCTCCACAGGACTCCCCCGCCTCTTTTTTTAACTCCTTCTTTGACCGCCTTTCCCATTTTCAGTCACCACATATGATAATTGGTGGGGATTTTAACATGGTTGCCAATCCTAACCTTGACAGATCCAATTTATCCCCCTCCTCCAAATCATTTCCACGCTCTCTCTCCAGGGGACTGCTTGAACACCAACTGGTAGACTCCTGGAGAGCTCTCAACATTGGTACTAAAGAATACACATTCTACTCCCATCCCCATAAAAGTTATGCAAGATTGGATTATATCTATTCTACCCCCATTATTCTAGCTAACACTACAGAGTCTAGCATACACCCCTGCACGTGGTCTGACCACCATGCCACTGCCTTCACAACCACTTACATCAGGCTTGCTCCTACCTCTTACTCCTGGCGCCTAAATGAGGCTCTCCTTTCTGATGCAGTGGTGGAGGCAGAAGTGGCACAAGCTATTGCAGAATATTTTAACATCAATGCCATCCCAGAAACCCCCCCCGCCACGTTCTGGACAGCGCATAAAGCAGTCCTAAGGGGTAAATTAATTAGCTTAGCCTCGACCCAAAACAAAATTGATAAACAGAACATCTTAACCCTTACCAAAGACCTAGATAAAATCTACAAAAATACCAACCTCTTACACTTACCCGCCACAAGACAGCTGATTGACCAAAAACGTCTAGAGTTAGACGGCATTTTGTCCAAGAGGGTGGAAAAGTCTCTTCGTTGGTCCAAAGCGAAATATCTTCTCCATGAGGGCTCCGCCTCTACCCTCTTCGCCAGAAAGCTAAATCACTCATCCCGCCCGCCCCACATATATAGATTGATGACCCCCACAGGACATCTTACTTCTCATCCACAAGAGGTCCTTCATATCTTTGAACGATTTTATTCCTCCCTCCTATCCCCCTCCCAACTAAGTCCCTCACCTGCAGATGAGGCCTGGTTTCAGAACATTCCTCTACCACATCTTACACCTACACAACTTGATATACTGAACTCCCCCATCACTCCGGTGGAGGTTTTGAAAGTAATTAAATCTCTGAAATCAGGCTCAGCTCCAGGCCCTGACGGATTTTCCTCCTTATATTATAAGAAATTCTCATCCCTCCTTACCACTAGGTTAGTTCATATATTTAATTGGGTCCTACAAGGGGGTAGCTTCCCCGAAGAAATGTTACTTGCCAATATGTCCCTGTTACCAAAACCTCACAAAAACCACACCCTTCCCCAAAATTACCGACCTATCTCGGTCATTAATAATGATTTAAAAATTTTTAGCAGGATCATGGCTGACAGACTGGTGGGGGTTATCCCCACCTTAATTTCCCCTTTTCAATCTGGATTTATACCCCATAGACTTATCACCGATAATATTCGTCTAGCGACAAATATAATACAAGATGCCAACCTTTTCTCACGTAAACTCCTCTTGCTTAGCTTAGACATACAAAAAGCTTTCGACAGTGTTTCTTGGTCCTATATCACTACACTCCTACAAAGAATGGGATTCCAGGGAGCTTTCCTACAAGCATTCTTGGCCCTTTATCGTAACCCGAAGACTCGGATTAGGCTCCCTGGCTGTAACTCTAATTTTTTCGACCTGGGCAAGGGTACAAGGCAGGGATGCCCTATGTCGCCTCTAATTTTTGCGTTAGCCCTCGAGCCTTTGGCCATAGCTATACTACAAAATCCTGACATTTCGGGTTACGTGAAGGGCCACTCGACATACAAATTTGGAATGTATGCTGATGACGTTCTAATGTTTCTCACCAACCCTCTGGTTTCTCTGCCTAACTTATTTCAGACTCTATCAAGCTTTGCAGAGATATCAGGCCTATCCATTAACATGGCAAAATCAAGCGCCCTCCCCATAGGTTACCCCCCCGGAGAACTGCATCATCTTCAGTCAGTCTACCCCTTTATCTGGGCAGAGTCTCACCTTCTATACCTGGGTATTAACCTTGCCAATGACTTCGGCAGACTCTTTGAAGTAAATTTCCCACCTATGGTCTCTAAATTGAAAAGTATCCTCAAACAATGGTCACACCTCCACATTTCATTTCTTGGCAGGATCACTGCCCTCAAAATGACTATCCTCCCTAAACTGCTCTACCTTTTTAGATCCCTGCCAATTAAATTGTCCAAAACATACCTCCACACTATCCAGGTGTGGTTTAATAGATTTATATGGAGGGACAAGCCCCCTCGCTTTGCCAGAGAAGTCCTGTATCGCTCTGCCAAGAGGGGTGGTTTGGAGGTTCCTCAAATATGGCTTTACTACTTGGCCAGTAGATACACGCAACAAGCACAATGGAATATTGATAGCTCTAAGGTCCCTTGGGTGCAGTTTGAAAGTGAATCTATCGCCCCCCTATATCTCCCGGGCCTTATGTGGTCCAACAATCAGACCAAATCAGTAGTAGCCACCAAAAATTTGATCACGCATGCTGGCCTCCAACTCTGGGACTCATATAAAAAAACTTACAATCTCATATCAACAATCCCCCTATATGCCTCATTTCTGGGAGATTCTAGATTCCCATTGGCCTTGGATAGACCTTCCTCCTTCCAACTCTGGATTGACTTAAAATTAACTACTTTAGACAAATTTTTTATAAACGCTAAATTTATCTCCTTTTCTCAATTGCAATCCTTGTACCACATCCCAAACTCTGAATTATACCACTTTCTACAAATACGTCACTTTTTCCAAACGCATTACACTGGCCCCTCTGCGACCTCCACCACTCTATATGAGGACATATGCCATGACTCACCCCGCCAAAAAGGTCTGATCTCGCTAGTATATGTTGCCCTGGATAGTAACTCAGAGGTCGCAACTCTAAAATATAGATCCCAATGGGCAGCTGATTTGGATCTTGCTGTAGATGACATTGATTGGGTGAAGGGCTGGCAGAACCTACGCAAATGCACTAAATCCATCATGGTACGTGAAACGGCGATCAAACTGTTGACACGCTGGTACTACACTCCGTTGCGTATACACAAGATCTACCCTCATTCATCCCCCCTCTGTTTTAGGGGATGTATGCAGCAAGGCTCGTTTTTCCATATATTCTGGAATTGCGAAAAACTTCGCCCCACTTGGAATGAGATCTTAAAAGTAATGGACAAATTAGCAGGCAATCCTCTTAATATCTCATTCCAACATTGTCTCTTATTTCAATCCCCCCCAGACACCCCCAAACCTTTGGTTAAATTGATTCACTCTATTTGTATTGCCATGCATTGGGTTGTTGCTCTGAATTGGAAATCAGCTTCAGTACCACTCTCTTAAGTTATTGCAAGAATAGACCACATGATGTTGTCGGACCAGATCTTTCATACCCTACATGACACTATCCCTCAATATGATGCCATCTGGAACCCCTGGTTCTTATTTAGGCTCCAAACCTGACATTCTTACATTCGTTTTTTCTTTTTATTTTATTATATTCTGTACAATTCATTTTCCGACCTAAGGCTTTTTGTTTTTTTTCTTCTTGATTTGTACGTTTGTATTACTTTATCTATTCAACTGAAGTTCAGACTTTCAGTTTATATTGATAGCCCTAATAGAGATATATAATTTAGCGGTTTATACAGATATGTAGTCTCTGCTTACATTCCATGTCTCTACACTTTTTGTACTCATTGCTCTGATTGTCTTGAATGTATTACACCTTCTTTGTTATTTCTAAAAACAAAATAAAAACTTTTTGAAAACAAAAAAAAAAAAAGATGTCGTGTCTGCAGCAAGCGCGGATTTAGGCGTGACACCCGGTATTGTTGTCCCCTCTGTCCTGGCAATCCTGGTCTTTGCATTGGTGAATGTTTTGAACGCTACCACACACTAGTGGAGTATTAGCGTAGGGTACAGCACTGCACAGACTAGGCACACTTCCACAGGGTCTCCCAAGATGCTGTCGCATTTTGAGAGACCCAAACCTGGTACCAGTTAAAAAAGTTAAAGTTACAAAAAAAAGTGTAAAAAAAACAAAAAAAAGTAAAAAAAAGAAAAAAACACAAAAAAAAATATAAAATAAAAAAAACAAAAATAGTTGTTGTTTTATTGTTCTCTCTCTATTGTTCTGCATTCTATACTGCAATGTTTTATTGTTATGTTTTTATCATGTTTGCTTTATAGGTATGCAATTTTTTTATACTTTGTTTTTTTTATTGTTAACCACCTTTGTGTTTTCAGGTACGCCATTCAGCAAGTTTTTTTTGTATTTTGCTTTGCAGGTATGGTAAGTATTACTGTTATACTGTAATGTTACTTTGTTTTTTTGTTAACCATCATTTGCTTAGCAGGTACGCCATTCAGTTGCAGCACGGATTTATTTATCTTGACAGCAACAGCGTTTGCTCCCACGATACATAAAGCCGTGACTCCAGCGCTGTCGGAGGTGATTTCACCACCACAGTTACATACTTCAGCATATATGCCGAAGCGTGGGGGCAGCAGTGGGTGGAGGAGCGATTTGCTCCTGGCTTTTGCGGGAGGATGCCCCCATGCTTCGGCATATATATATTTTTAGGTAGGCACAGGTTGCGTTAAATGTTTTATTTTTTACTAAGTTTTTTTTGTATTTTGCTTTGCAGGTATGGTAAGTAATACTGTTATACTGTAATGTTACTTTGTTTTTTTGTTAACCATCATTTGCTTAGCAGGTACGCCATTCAGTTGCAGCACGGATTTATTTATCTTGACAGCAACAGCGTTTGCTCCCACGATACATAAAGCCGTGACTCCAGCGCTGTCGGAGGTGATTTCACCACCACAGTTACATACTTCAGCATATATGCCGAAGCGTGGGGGCAGCAGTGGGTGGAGGAGCGATTTGCTCCTGCCTTTTGCGGGAGGATGCCCCCATGCTTCGGCATATATATAAAGTGCATGTATGCCCATCATTAGAAGTGGGTGGATGAAGGGAGGTATTCTAATGGTGGGCATACCCACCGATCAATATCTTTTTTTTGTTCAGCCCACAGGCTGCATGAAAAAAAGTTTACAATGTATGCCCAACAAGGACCAGCAACGTACTGGTATGTTGCTGGACTTTGAGTGGTTATACCAGAATGATGCCTGCAGGTTTAGGTATCATCTTGGTATCATTCTTTTCAGCCAGTGGTCGGCTTTCTTGTAAAAGCAATCCTAGCGGCTAATTAGCCTCTAGACTGCTTTTACAAGCAGTGGGAGGGAATGCCCCCCTCCCCACACCGTCGTCCATGTTTTTCTCTGGCTCTCCTGTCCCAACAGGGAACTTGAGAATGCAGCCGGTGATTCAGCCAGCTGACCATAGAGCTGATCAGAGACCAGAATGGCTCCAAACATCTCTATGGCCTAAGAAACTGGAAGCTACAAGCATTTCATGACTTAGATTTCGCCGGATGTAAACAGCGCCATTGGGAAATTGGGAAAGCATTTTATCACACCGATCTTGGTGTGATCAGATGCTTTGAGGGCAGAGGAGAGATCTAGGGTCTAATAGACCCCAATTTTTTCTAAAAAGAGTACCTGTCACTACCTATTGCTATCATGGGGGATATTTACATTCCCTGAGATAACAATAAAAATGATAAAAAAAAATAAAAATGAAAGGAACAGTTTAAAAATAAGATAAAAAAGCAAAAAAAATAATAAAAAAAAAAAAAAATAAAAAAAAAAAGCACCCCTGCCCCCCCCCCCTCTCTCGCACAAAGGCGAACGCAGGCGTCGGTCTGGCGTCAAATGTAAACAGCAATTGCACCATGCATGTGAGGTATCACCGCGAAGATCAGACCGAGGGCAGTAATTTTAGCAGTAGACCTCCTCTGTAAATCTAAAGTGGTAACCTGTAAAGGCTTTTAAAGGCTTTTAAAAATGTATTTAGTTTGTCGCCATTGCACGTTTGTGCGCAATTTTAAAGCATGTCATGTTTGGTATCTATGTACTCGGCCTAAGATCATCTTTTTTATTTCATCAAACATTTTGACAAAATAGTGTGTTTTAGTGTATTAAAATTTAAAAAAGTGTGTTTTTTCCCCAAAAAATGCGTTTGAAAAATCGCTGCGCAAATACTGTGTGAAAAAAAAAAATTAAACACCCACCATTTTAATCTGTAGGGCATTTGCTTTAAAAAAATATATAATGTTTGGGGGTTCAAAGTAATTTTTTTGCAAAAAAAAATAATTTTTTCATGTAAACAATAAGTGTCAGAAAGGGCTTTGTCTTCAAGTGGTTAGAAGAGTGGGTGATGTGTGACATAAGCTTCTAAATGTTGTGCATAAAATGCCAGGACAGTTCAAAACCCCCCCAAATTACCCCATTTTGGAAAGTAGACACCCCAAGCTATTTGCTGAGAGGCATGTCGAGTCCATTGAATATTTTATATTGTGACACAAGTTGCGGGAAAAAGACAAATTTTTTTTTTATTTTTATTTTTTTGCACAAAGTTGTCACTAAATGATATATTGCTCAAACATGCCATGGGAATATGTGAAATTACACCCCAAAATACATTCTGTTGCTTCTCCTGAGTACGCGGATACCACATGTGTGAGACTTTTTGGGAGCCTAGCCACGTACGGGACCCCGAAAACCAAGCCCCGCCTTCAGGCTTTCTAAGGGCGTAAATTTTTGATTTCACTCTTCACTGCCTATCACAGTTTCGGAGGCCATGGAATGCCCAGATGGCACAACCCCCCCCCCCAAATGACCCCATTTTGGAAAATAGACACCCAAAGCTATTTGCTGAGTGGTATAGTGAGTATTTTGCAGACCTCACTTTTTGTCACAAAGTTTTGAAAATTGAAAAAAGAAAAAAAAAAAATACGTTTTTCTTGCCTTTCTTCATTTTCAAAAACAAATGAGAGCTGCAAAATACTCACCATGCCTCTCAGCAAATAGCTTGGGGTGTCTACTTTCCAAAATGGGGTCATTTGGGGGGGTTTGTGCCATCTTGGCATTTTATGGCCTTCAAAAGTGTGATAGGTAGTGAGGAGTAAAATCAAAAATGTATGTCCTTAGAAATCCTGAAGGCGGTGCTTGGTTTTCGGGGCCCCGTGCGCGGCTAGGCTCCCAAAAAGTCCCACACATGTGGTATCCCCGTACTCAGGAGAAGCAGCAGAATATATTTTGGGGTGTAATTCCACATATGCCCATGGCATGTTTGAACAATATATCATTTAGTGACAACTTTGTGCAAAAAAAAAAAAAAAAATTGTCACTTTCCCGCAACTTGTGTCAAAATATAAAATATTCCATGGACTCAACATGCCTCTCAGCAAATAGCTTGGGGTGTCTACTTTCCAAAATGGGGTCAATTGGGGGGGGTTTGTGCCATCTGGGCATTTTATGGCCTTCAAAAATGTGATAGGTAGTGAGGAGTGAAATTACAACTTTACGCCCTTAGAAATCCTGAAGGCGGTGCTTGGTTTTCGGGGCCCCATACGCGGCTAGGCTCCCAAAAAGTCCCACACATGTGGTATCCCCGTACTCAGGAGAAGCAGCTGAATGTATTTTGGGGTGCAATTCCACATATGCCCATGGCCTGTGTGAGCAATATATCATTTAGTGACAACTTTTTGTAATTTTTTTTTTTTTTTGTCATTATTCAATCACCTGGGACAAAAAAAATAAATATTCAATGGGTTCAACATGCCTCTCAGCAATTTCCTTGGGGTGTCTACTTTCCAAAATGGGGTCATTTGGGGGGGGGGTTGTACTGCCCTGCCATTTTAGCACCTCAAGAAATGACATAGGCAGTCATAAACTAAAAGCTGTGTAAATTCCAGAAAATGTACCCTAGTTTGTAGGCGCTATAACTTTTGCGCAAACCAATAAATATACGCTTATTGACTTTTTTTTTACCAAAGACATGTGGCCGAATACATTTTGGCCTAAATGTATGACTAAAATTGAGTTTATTGGATTTTTTTTATAACAAAAAGTAGAAAATATCATTTTTTTTCAAAATTTTCGGTCTTTTTCCGTTTATAGCGCAAAAAATAAAAATGGCAGAGGTGATCAAATACCATCAAAAGAAAGCTCTATTTGTGGGAAGAAAAGGACGCAAATTTCGTTTGGGTACACCATTGCATGACCGCGCAATTAGCAGTTAAAGCGACGCAGTGCCAAATTGTAAAAAGTGCTCTGGTCAGGAAGGGGGTAAATCCTTCCGGGGCTGAAGTGGTTAAAGTAAAAAAAAAAAAGTGAAATATTCCTTTAAATATCGTACCTGGGGGGTGTCTATAGTATGCCTGTAAAGTGGCGCGTGTTTCCCGTGTTTAGAACAGTCCCTGCACCAAATGTCATTTTTAAAGGAAAAAATCTCATTTAAAACTGCTTGCGGGTTTAATGTAATGTCGGGTCCTGGCAATATGGATGAAAATCAGTGAGACAAACGGCATGGGTACCCCCCCAGTCCATTACCAGGCCCTTTGGGTCTTGTATGGATATTAAGGGGAACCCCGCACCCAAATTAAAATAAGGAAAGGTGTGGGGCCACCAGGCCCTATATACTCTGAACAGCAGTATACAGGCGGTGCAAACAAGACAGGGACTGTAGGTTTGTTGTTAAGTAGAATCTGTTTGTCATTTTGAACGGGTGCATTTTTAACGTGTTTAGCTCCAGCCAAAAAATATTTTTTAAGCTTTTTGGAAAACATAGGGAAGGGTTATCACCCCTGTGACATTTGTTTTGCTGTTTTTCCTCCTCTTCAGAAGATTTCACCTCACTTTTGTCCCAATGACAAATGTTTTTTGAAAATTTGGGTTTTTTTGTGGAACAAGGATTGGAAAGCATCAGTGGAAAGGAGAAATGTTTTTCCCATATTAACTCTTACAGGAGAGAATTTCCCTTCCTAGGGGTAGATTTCATCTCACTTCCTGTTGTCTCCTTCCGTTTGCAAGTAGGAGTCGTTTGTAAGTTAGATGTTTGAAAGTAGGGGCCTGCCCTAAATACTCAGCAGAAATTTGGGCCTTAGGTGTTGTTGTGGCCACAACACTGTAAGCCCTCACAGGGCCCTGCTGTGAAATATTAGATCAAGAATTGTAATTACATGCCCCTGTTGAACAGGGGCAGAAAAACGGGGCCTTTGGTGGTGGTGGTGGTGGTGCTGGTGCCACAACACTGTAAGTCCTCACTCGCTCTTGGTGGGTGCAGAAATGGGCCCTGCTGTGAAATCTTAGATCAAGAATTGTAATTACATGCCCCTGTTGAACAAGGGCAGAAATATTGGGCCTTTGGTGGTGGTGGTGGTGGTGGTGGTGCTGGTGCCACAACACTGTAAGTCCTCACTCGCTCTTGGTGGGTGCAGAAATGGGCCCTGCTGTGAAATATTAGATCAAGAATTGTAATTACATGCCCCTGTTGAACAGGAGCTGAAAAATTAGGCCTTAGGCACTGGTGCTGGTGCCACAACACTGCAACCCCTCACAGACACTCAAGTTGGAACGCAGGAACGAGCCCTGCTGCAAAGTATTGCATCAAAAATTGTAATTACACGCCCCTGTTAAACAGGGGCAGAAAAATTGGGCCTTAGGCACTGGTGCTGGTGCCACAACACTGCAACCCCTCACAGACACTCTAGTTGGAACGCAGGAACGAGCCCTGCTGCAAAGTATTGCATCAAAAATTGTAATTACACGCCCCTGTTAAACAGGGGCAGAAAAATTGGTCCTTAGGCACTGGTGCTGGTGCCACAACACTGCAACCCCTCACAGACACTCTAGTTGGAACGCAGGAACGAGCCCTGCTGCAAAGTATTGCATCAAAAATTGTAATTACACGCCCCTGTTAAACAGGGGCTGAAAAATTGTGCCTTAGGCACTGGTGGTGGCGCCCAGAACCAAAAATGTTCTTACAAGCTATCAGCGTGATCATTGAGGAGGAAGAGGATAATTACTCAGGGATAGTCACTCAGCATCAGCATAGGCAGTCTTTGAAGGGATCTGAGATTTCAAAAAAAATTATTCGGTTACATCAGCATCAGGTGCTTGGTAGCTGGTGGTGATCCAAGACTGATTCATTTTTATGAAGGTCAGTCGATCGACCGAGTCGGTGGACAGACGCACCCTGTGATCGGTTACAAAGCGTCCAGCAGCACTGAATGTGCGTTCCGAAAGAACGCTGGATGCAGGACAGGCCAGTAGCTCAATTGCATACTGTGCAAGCTCTGGCCAGTGATCCATCCTCAAGACCCAGTAACCCAGAGGATTTTCGGTGGGAAAGGTGTCCAAATCTGATCTTGCCCCTAGGTATTCCTGCACCATGTAAAACAGACGCTGGCGATGGTTGCTGGAACCGATCATACCTTGGGGCTGCGGACCAAAAAATTGTCTGAACGCATCGGTCAGACGGCCACCTTCTCCACCGCTCCTTCTTTGACTGACCGAAGCCTCAGCAACACGTTGTCCAGAAACAGGAGTTTGTAACCTCCCAGTCTCTGGGAACGCGTTGCACAGACCTTTCTGCAAGGCCTCCCGAAGATGTTTCATCCTCTGCTCCCTCTGCGATGGCAAGATAAGGTCTGCAACCTTACCCTTGTAACGTGGATCAAGGAGGGTTGCCAGCCAGTATTGGTCCTTCTCCTTGATACCACGAATACGAAGATCCTTACGCAGGCTTTGCAGGATCAGGGAGGCCATGCAGCGTAGGTTTGCTGAGGCATTCGGTCCGGAGTCCTCTGGGTCACTAAGGACGACAACGTCCGCAGCCACCTCCTCCCAGCCACGTACAAGTCCATGTGTTTCTTGGGACTGATCCCTTAAAGACTGCTGCTGATGCTGAGTGCCAGGCTCCACCTCCATACTGACACAATCTTCCTCCTCCTCCTCGTCCTCTTCCTGTGTGATCGGCGGGCACGCAGGAACACTGTCTGGATAAAGGGGGCCTTGAGAGCTAAGGAAGTCCTCCTCTTCCTGCCTCTGTTCTGCCTCAAGTGCCCTGTCCATTATTCCACGCAGCGTGTGCTCCAACAGGTGGACAAGGGGGACAGTGTCACTGATGCATGCACTGTCACTGCTCACCATCCTCGTGGCCTCCTCAAATGGTGACAGGACAGTGCATGCATCCCTGATCATGGCCCACTGGAGTGGGGAAAAAAAAACAAGCTCCCCTTACCCTGTCCTGGTGCCATAGTCGCACAGGTACTCATTGATGGCTCTCTGCTGCGTGTGCAGCCGCTGCAGCATGGCCAACGTTGAGTTCCACCTGGTGGGCATGTCACAGATTAGGCGGTTCTTGGGCAGGTTAAACTCCTTTTGGAGGTCCGTCAGCCGAGCACTGGCATTATATGACCGGCCGAAATGCACACAGACTTTCCTGGCTTGCCTCAGGACATCCTGTAAGCCCGGGTACCTGCCCAAGAACCGCTGCACCACCAAGTTAAGGACGTGAGCCAAACAGGGCACATGGGTCATTTGTCCCTGTCGGAGGGCAGAGAGGAGGTTGGTGCCATTGTCGCAAACCACCATTCCTGCCTTAAGTTGGCGTGGCGTCAACCACCTCTGAACCTGCCCCTGCAGAGCTGCCAGAACCTCTGCCCCAGTGTGGCTCCGGTCCCCCAAGCACACCAGCTCAAGCACCGCATGGCATCTTTTGGCCTGCGTACTTGCGTAGCCCCTTGAACGGCTACGGAGCACCGCTGGTTCCGAGGACAAAGCACAGGAAGAGGCCATGGAGGAAGAGGAGGGGGTGGAGGAGAGAGGTGTGTCACAATCATTAGCATTTTGGAGGCGTGGTGGCGGAACAACCTCCAAAACTACTGCACCTTGTCCTGCATCCTTCCCAGCTGCCAGCAGCGTCACCCAATGCGCCGTGAAACTTAGGTAACGTCCCTGTCCATGCCTGCTGGACCATGAGTCAGCGGTAATATGCACCTTACCGCTGACCGCCCTGTCCAGCGAGGCATGGACATTGCCTTCCACATGCCGGTAGAGAGCCGGAATTGCCTTCTGTGAGAAAAAGTGGCGTTTGGGTACCTGCCACTAAGGAACCGCACATTCCACAAACTCACAGAAGGGGGCAGAGTCTACCAACTGAAAAGGCAGCAGTTGAAGTGCTAGCAATTTTGCCAAGCTAGCATTCAACCGCTGGGCATGTGGATGGCTGGGAGCAAACTTCTTTTGGCGGTGCAGCAGCTGGGGCAGGGAAATTTGCCTGGTACAATCTGACGTCGGTGTACCGATAGCAGATTGCCCACAAGTACTTGGCTGTGACACACCTAATTCTACACCTTCATTCCTCTCAGTGCAGGTCTCAGAGAGGACTGAAGGTCTAGTGGGGTTGGAAATCTCAGCTGATGAGGAGCAAGGAGAGGTCCTCTTTGTTCTTTGGTGTGGGTCTTTTAGATACGCTTGCCAATGAACTGCATGGCAGGTCAACATATGTCTGGTCAAGCATGTGGTACCCAAGCGGGAGATGTTTTGGCCACGCGAGATACGCTTGAGACATATGTTGCAAATAGCAGCGGTGCGATCTTATGCACTCGTCTCAAAAAAGCCCACACCAAAGAACTTTTTGAATAACGCGCAGAGACTGCAGTGCCCTGCACATGTGGAGCTTTGGGGTGTGATGCAGTCAATGTGCTGCCCTTAGCCTGGCCCCTGGAGGACATCCTGCCTCGTTGGTGATGTTCCGCCTCCTCCTCCTCCTCCTCCTCCTCTCTCCTATCAGGCACCCACGTTGAGTCAGTGACCTCATCATCCCCTCCCTCCTCATCACTGGAGCAAACCTGGCAGTATGCTGCAGCAGGGGGAGCATGACTGCCAGATTGCTGTCCTTCTTGGGCACCCCCTCTGTCCGTGCTCATGTTACTGCCTTCATCAAGCTCAGTATTATCATCAGAGCCTTCCAAACGCTGGGCATCCTCCTGGAGCATGTACCCAACACTGTGGTCAAACAGTTCGAGGGACTCCTCAGGAGGACATGGTGGGGCTAGGGAAGGAGTCACTGATGACATTGAGCCAAGGGAAGAGGCCGCTGCTTTGCCAGACAAAGTACCCTGGGCATGGGTGAGAGAGGATGAGGAGGATGAGGACGGCTTGGTCATCCACTCGACCAAGTCTTCCGCATGTTGCGGCTCAACACGGCCAGCTGCCGAAAAAAAGGCCAAGCGTGTCCCACGGCCACGTGCTGATGAGGATGCACCGTCTCCACGACCAGCACTAGACACAGAGCCTGCTTGCCCTCTCTTATTGGCTTGTGACTGTCTGCCTCTCCTTCTTGGCCTTCCAGACATACTAATGGCCTGTAGCTGCACTAAGCTGGGATATATATATATATATGTACTGATACTGCAGCTAGCAAAATCAACTGCCTGCCTGTAGTATGAGAACACCACCAACCTTCTACAGGTAGCTTTAGCTGAACACTGTGAGGTGGACGCACCCCACTAACTTGTAGGTTTAGCTGAACACTGTGAGCAGGATGCACCCCACTAACTTGTAGGTTTAGCTGAACACTGTGAGCAGGACGCACCCCACTAACTTGTAGGTTTAGTAGAACACTGTGAGCATTACGCACTGCACTAACTGTAAATAGTCTAGCTGCCTGACTGTGGTACTAATAGGATCGAAAGAACACCAGTAATTTTCTTCAGGTAGCTGTATATACTGTAACAAGACAAGCCTGCCTGTCAGTAAGAAGATAACAGGAACGGATCTAGCTGAACACTGTGAGCAGGACGCACCCCACTAACTTGTAGGTTTAGCTGAACACTGTGAGGTGGACGCACCCCACTAACTTGTAGGTTTAGCTGAACACTGTGAGCAGGACGCACCCCACTAACTTGTAGGTTTAGCTGAACACTGTGAGCAGGACGCACTGCACTAACTGTAAATAGTCTAGCTGCCTGACTGTGGTACTAATAGGATCAAAAGAACACCAGTAATTTTCTTCAGGTAGCTGTATATACTGTAACAAGACAAGCCTGCCTGTCAGTAAGAAGATAACAGGAACGGATCTAGCTGAACACTGTGAGCAGGACGCACTGAACTAACTGTAAATAGTCTAGCTGCCTGACTGTGGTACTAATAGGATCAAAAGAACACCAGCAATTTTCTTCAGGTAGCTGTATATACTATAACAAGACAAGCCTGCCTGTCAGTAAGAAGATAACAGGAACAGATCTAGCTGAACACTGTGAGCAGGACGCACCCCACTAGCTTGTAGGTTTAGCTGAACACTGTGAGGTGGACGCACCCCACTAACTTGTAGGTTTAGCTGAACACTGTGAGCAGGACGCACCCCACTAACTTGTAGTTTTAGCTGAACACTGTGAGCAGGACGCACTGCACTAACTGTAAATAGTCTAGCTGCCTGACTGTGGTACTAATAGGATCAAAAGAACACCAGTAATTTTCTTCAGGTAGCTGTATATACTGTAACAAGACAAGCCTGCCTGTCAGTAAGAAGATAACAGGAACGGATCTAGCTGAACACTGTGAGCAGGATGCACTGCACTAACTGTAAATAGTCTAGCTGCCTGACTGTGGTACTAATAGGATCAAAAGAACACCAGCAATTTTCTTCAGGTAGCTGTATATACTGTAACAAGACAAGCCTGCCTGTCAGTAAGAAGATAACAGGAACGGATCTAGCTGAACACTGTGAGCAGGACGCACTGCACTAACTGTAAATAGTCTAGCTGCCTGACTGTGGTACTAATAGGATCAAAAGAACACCAGTAATTTTCTTCAGGTAGCTGTAAATACTGTAACAAGACAAGCCTGCCTGTCAGTAGGAAGATAACAGGAAAGGATCTAGCTAAACTGAATACAGTGTATATATATATATATATATATATATATATATATATATATATATATATATATATATATATGCAACACCTGGGATGCATATATATACACAATACACTGTAAGTGCAGCTAACTGACTGACTGTTCTGCCTAATCTATCTAACTCAAATCAAATGTCACTGTCTGTCTCTCTCTCTCTCAATGAACGCCGGAACACACACTACACAGGGCCGCCGTGCAGGCGGCCTTATATAGTGTGGGGCGTGTACTAAATCCCCTGAGCCATAATTGGCCAAAGCCTCCTTGGGATTGGCCAATTACGGCTCTCTGTTCAGGTGGCGCTGTGATTGGCCAAGCATGCGGGTCATAGTGCATGCTTGGCCAATCATCAGCCAGCAATGCACTGCGATGCCGCAGTGAATTATGGGCCGTGACGCGCCACATGAATTTGGCGCGAACGGCCCATATCGTTCGCAATTCGGCGAACGACAGAACAGCCGATGTTGGAGTCGAACATGGGTTCGACTCGAACACGAAGCTCATCCCTACTCCCCATTCACACCCGGGACCTTGTAACACTAACAAGTCACATGACAACGGGGAGGGAAAATTACTAATTAGGCCCAATTTGGACATTTTCACTTAGGGGTGTACTCACTTTTGTTGCCAGCTATTTAGACATTAATGGCTGTGTGTTAAGTTATTTTGAGGGGACAGCAAATGTGCACTGTTATACAAGCTGTACACTAACTACATTACATTGTAGCAAAGTGTCATTTCTTCAGTGTTGTCACATGAAAAGATATAATAAGATATTTACAAAAATGTGAGGGGTGTACTCACTTTTGTGAGATACTGTATATTATTTGGTCTTTGTGAACGTTATAGAGTCCACAAGCTATGGTGTCAATCTCTGAAAATTGATCACACCTGAAGTAATGACAGACTCATTTCTCATTTCTTGAGACCCTAACAAACCAGGAAAGTACAAATACCCCAAATGACCCCTTTTTGGAAAGTAGACATTCCAAGGTATTTAGTAAGAGGCACGGTGAATTTTTTCCCACAATTCTTTGCAAAATCAAGATTTTTTTTCTTTTTCACAAAATTGTCATATTAGCAGGTTATTTCTCACACACTGCATATGCATACCACAAATTACACCCCAAAACACATTCTGCTACTCCTCCTGAGTATGGCAATACCACATGTGTGAGACTTTTACACAGCGTGGCCACATACAGAGGCCCAACATTAAGGGAGCACCTTCAGGCGTTCTAAGAGCATAAATTACACATATAATTTCTTGACTACCTCTTACACTTTTGAAGGCCCTGGAACACCAGGACATAGAAACGCCCCAAAAATGACCCCATTTTGGAAAGAAAACACCCCAACGTATAATTTATAAGACATAACGTGTCTTTTGAAAATGTAATTTTTCTTAATAAGTTTTTGGAACATGTGGAAAGAAAATGACGCATTTTTTTTACGCAAAGTTGTCCATTTATACAATATTTCTAACACCAAGCAAGTACATACCAAAAATTACTCCCCAAAATAGATTCTCCTACTCCTCCTGAGTATGGAGATACCACATGTGGGAGACTTTTCCACAGCCAGGCCACATACATGCAGGGAGCACCGTCAGGTGTTCTAGGAGCATACATTTCAAATCTAATTTGACTATCTATTACACTTTTGTCCATGGGGATGGATGAGCTGTGGATGGGGATGGCTGAGCATGGTTGAGCCATAAATGTGGATGACTGAGTATGGATAGGATGACTGACCATGAATGAGTATGGCTTTGTTTGATTGAGAATGGATGGGATGGCTGAGTATGGATAGGATGGCCGGGTATGGATTGGTAGGGCTGGATATGGATTGGTAGGGCTGCATATGGCTAAGTATTGCTGAGTATGGCTGGGTATGGTTGATTATGGTTCAGTATGGCTGGATACGGCTGAGTACGGCTGGGTATGGCTGAGTATGGCTAAGTACGGCTGGGTATGGCTGAGTATGGCTGGGTATGGCTAAGTACAGCTGGGTATGGCTGAGTACGGCTGGATACAGCTGGCTATGACTGAGTATGGCTGGGTATGACTGGGTATGGCTGGGTATGGCTGGTTATGACTGAGTATGGCTGGGTATGTCTAAGTATGGCTGGGTATGGCTGAGTATGGATGGGGGTGGATGTATGGATGAGTATTGCTGAGTATGGACGGGGGTGGATGGGATGGCTGAGCATAGATGGATGGATGAGTATTGCTGAGTATGGATGGCTGAGCATGGATGGATGGATGAGTATTGCTGAGTATGGATGGCTGGATGAGTATGACAGAGGGATAGCTGAGCATGGATGGCTGGATGAGTATGACAGAGGGATGGCTGAGCATGGATGGATGGCTGGATGGGTATGACAGAGGGATGGCTGAGCATGGATGGATGGATGGATGAGTATGACAGAGGGATGTCTGAGCATGGATGGCTGGATGAGTATGACAGAGGGATGGCTGAGCATTGATGGATGGCTGTATGAGTATGACAGAGGAATGGCTGAGCATCTATGAGTATGACAGAGGGAAGGCCGAGCATGGATGAGTCTGACAGAGGGATGGCTGAGCATGGATGGATGGATGAGGCTGCAATGGGCACAGATCAGTGCTGTGGGCACTACAGATCCAGCCCACAGTGCTGCTGCACCCGATCTCTCCCCTCTCCACTCACACTGTACCGATCGGTACAGAGAGGGGAGAGAGGAACCTTACATGACGCCAGTTTGTTTACAAGTGATCGCTCTGTCATTTGACAGAGCAATCACGTGGTAAATGGCCACTGTCAACGGCCATTTACCGTGATCCGTAATGGGGGCGTGCGGGAGCCTGGTTCTGGGAGGACGTCAATGTACACCCTCCCAGAGATATCAAGCCGCGCTGTAGCTGTTATTCAGCTATGGCAAGGTTGTTAAGTGGTTAATGCAAGGAATGCATTAAGGTAAAAATTGTTTGGGCTTTACAACCACTTTAATGCAGTTCTACTACAAAACTAAATGAACAAAATTGACAAAAATTAAAAATACAGTTACATACAAATGGTAAAAAGAATACAATGCAACAAACTGCTGTTTACAAGCTTCTTTCATACTCTAATGCCCCGTACACACGATCGGACATTGATCGGACATTGATCGCACATTCCGACAACAAAATCCATGGATTTTTTCCGACGGATGTTGGCTCAAACTTGGCTCAAACGGTTGCACAAAGTTGTCAGAATTTCCGATTGCCAAGAATGCGGTGACGTACACCACGTACGAAAAGACTAGAAAAGGCCAGTTCAGAACCAAGTGCGGCACCCTTTGGGCTTTTGCTAATCTCGTGTTAGTAAAAGTTTGGTGAGAGACGATTCGCGCTTTTTCAGACTCGTGGTTTTCAGATCATTTTCTGCTGTTCAGTTTGTGCTTGTGGGTTTGTATCTGCTCTTCAGTGCTGGCAGGAAGTACCATTGACTCTTATCATTGTGTTCTTGTTCATTCGTTACTGTTTTTCAGGTCGCTCTTCACAGGCCTTGCTGTTCTTCAGTGCGTTCTGTTACTTTGTTCTGAGCAGCCGACCGTTTTCTAGCCATGTTGCGTGTACGTACTCCTCGTAGAGTTCATGCTGTGCGGGGGCTTGGTGTTGGGGTCCTGACCTTGACTCAAGTCCAGTCCATGAACAGGGTAGGGAGGAGTTCATGGACCAAGAATTGGTTGCTTCAGCGTGACCAGTTCTGTCACATGCCTTTGCTTTGTGAGATCCGTGAGAATAATCCTGATGATTTCAGGAACTTTCTCCGGATGATGGACCCCGTATTTCACCGTTTGGTGGCTTCGCTGACCCCTTTTAGCAGGCAGGATACCTGCATGAGGCAAGCCAGCACTCCGGAGCAGAGGATAGTCGCCACCCTGCGGTACTTGGTGACGGGGAGAAGCCTGCAGGACCTCAAGTTCTCGACAGGCATCTCCCCCCAGGCTCTGGGGATCATTATCCCAGAGACCTGTTCTGCCATCATTCAGGTCCTGCAGAAGGAGTATATTAAGGTAAGATTTATCTTTTAACATCACATTTTATTGTATTTAATGTTTGATAATGTATTGTATTTCTTTCTTCATTCCCTAATTACCATGATTGTAATATGCTGTGAATGTCCCCTTTGTTCTCATGCATGCTGGATTTTTATGTAATTATTTTTTTGTCCTTCATACATATTTGCCTTCACTTACCTCCCCAGCATGGTCTCCAGGCCCTATATTCACCTCGTGTTTTCACTTAACAATGTATTTTATCAGCTCCATAGTAGTGCTTTACCCCAAACACCCCCTAAAAACCCATACACACTATACCCATCTCTTTTGTGGTCAGATGTATGGATGAATTCCCCAAAGCATGTAGTGCAAGGGCCTGCCTGTATACTTTTAAATGGTACTGTTTAAAGTTTTTGTATCCTATTATTATCTTGATAGGTAATAGTAGAATTTCCAAATGTGCTCAAATGTGTACAATGTGTATTTATATCTTTGTATTATGACACTTCTTACCTGTCCAGTGGGCTGCCAATAGTGTAAGTAAGGAGGGGCTGGCCAAAGTAATACCCATTATTTAGGCATTCATCTCTCAATGAAGTGGAGAGGGTTACCTGTCCAAGAGCTCCCCTCCTAAAATGTTAGAAATGGCCCATGAGAGGGGGGGGGGGATCTGATAGGTGTAAAAACTCCCTCAAATAAATGTTATCCTGATGTTAGCCAAGAATGTTTGTGTCTAATCTGCTTTCCCTGTTTATGTGCAAAATGACTAATTTGTTTTTCTTGTTTGACTCCACAATTTCCTTCCACGCCACAGGAATGGCAGACTGTGGCCTCCCACTTTGCCCAGCAGTGGGACTTTCCTAACTGCAGAGGGGCAATTGATGGGAAACACGTCCACATCGTCCCACCACCCAACTCGGGGTCATACTATTTAAACTATAAGGGGTTCAATAGTATTGTGATGTTGGCGGTGGTGTCGGCTACTTACGAGTTCCTGTATGTGGACGTGGGGAAGAATGGCCGGATGTCAGATGGTGGAGTCATCACCCAGATGGAGTTCTACAGGCGTCTCCAGAATGGCAGCTTGGACTTGCCATCTCCAGAAGTCAATGTGGAAGGACTCCCATTGGTCTTCGTTGCAGATGAAGCGTTTGCGGGGGACCATCTTATGCTGCCATTCCCTATGAGGACCCTCACCCCGGACCAGAGGGTTTTTAATTACCGGCTGGCCAGAAGAGTGGTGGAGAGCATGTTTGGAATCATGGCCAGCCGGTTCCGCCTATTTCTTACACCCATACACATGGCGGAGTACAAACTGAATCATATCATCCTGGCATGCTGTGTTTTACACAACTTTTTACGGCAACATTCTGCCAACTATGCTGGCTCAGTTGGGCCTGAGGCTGGAATTCAAAATAAGCCAACCCTGACGGCGCTTGAAAGTGGCTGTCCTGGCTTGCCCCCCTGAGTGCCTGTGATGTCCTTCTAAGATACCTTGAATACTTTTAGGGTAGGGGGCTATCAATATTCCAGACAATGTCTGAAACATTTTTCAAATAAAAAAAAAAATTCACTACTAAAATCTTTGGTGACATTTACTGCTTGGGTTTCTTTTAGCTGACCCTGACAGAAATGTGAAGAGTCCTGAAAATGGCGTGATTGTGAAACATTACAAAGCATTGTTGGGTGTTATTTACTAAAGGCAAAGACACTTTGCACTACAAGTGCACTTGAAACTGCACTTGTAGTGCAAAGTGGATTTTCTCTTAGGAAATAACCCCCATTGTCACTGAAAACACCAATTAGAGCACAACAAAAATTTTGGAGCGTTAAAACAATAATCCACACATTCTTGATTAACAATCTTTTTAATACCAGCACAATCACATGCATTTAGAAAAGGTTTTTTAAAAAAAAAACATGTTTGTTGTATAACAATTTTTGGGGTCACAAAAAAAAAAGTAGAAATGTCCATTTAAGATAAAACAGGCATGTTTAAAACCAACAAGAAAGACACAAATCTTGAACTTACAAAGTTCACATTTGGTAGAACTTGAAGGCAATATCAGACATGAGTATTTACAAACTGTGTTTGATATTGCGTTCAGATAGGGTGAAGTCACCCCTAGAAAAGCCAAATTTTGAAGATGCACACCAATTGCCGAATGTCAACATGTGCTAGCTGCCATCACGGGGGATCAAGGGACGTGTTTTGTGGGTGCAACCCCTTCCTCACAGCTACTTTATTATTGAGGAAGGGGTTGCACCCCCAAAACGCGTCCATTGATCTCCCGTGATGGCAGATAGCACATGTTGACACACTGTGTGCCTCTTCGAAATTTGGCTTTTCGCAAATATGTCAAAAAATGGTAAAAAATTTTAGCTCACAAAAAGTGCAAAAAAAAGGGATTTTGAGGGGTTTTAAACTCTCCCTAAAACATCAATGATGTTCTTCATTTTTTGTTAAACATCACTGATGTTTTTCAGAATGTTTTCCAAGTCCCTATTACACCCCGTGATCTCACCGATCAGGATCTGTGCACTTTCCGAGGTGAAATGCCCTGGATCCACAACATCACGATCACCTAAAGAGATAGAAACAAAAACACACCATGTATTATAAATATGCCGGCATCCATCTCTTACCTGAGCCTGTGGTCGCAGACACTCAGCTGTTGTGGTGCCAATTTCCACCACGTCTTCCTCCTCCTGCTCTGCTTGGCTTTGGTGGATTTCCCCTTCTTCCAGAGGTGGGGGGTCTGTGGTCTCCTCGGATGAGGGGTGTCCTCTGAGTCTTTTCTCCCCTATGTAAAAAAAAATAGGTATACTTAGCACACAGATATTTGATGGCAGAAATAGGAATATGAAACATGCTTGGAAGTGGGGTACAATTGTCTATTTTGGCAGAGTTCCAAGATGTAGAATTTTTAGTGTGCTTTGTCAAGCTTCAATACTTTACCTGTTTTGTACAAGCTTCACTGATGGAGACACCCCTATAGTATACACTGGAGCACCTGTGTGGGCCCCCTAATAAAAAGGGTGTTCTTGTGTCCCACACTAGTGCTACAGCGTCTAGATGTGTAAACATAATAAAAGATCAAAGTTATGTGGCGCTAGTCTATGTATATCAATAAAATGCTTCCTAGCTGCTCAATAATAAAAACTCTCAATATGCAATAAACGCTTTATCCATTAGGGGGCAGTGAAAGCAACAAGCTGTAAGGTCCTGGTGATTACAACACAATATTAAATATCATCTAGTACAAGTGTACGTGAAAAACGTGACTAAGTGCTAGCAACACCCGGTCACACGAAGTAAATAAATGTATGCTCCCTCAAATTGTGTTATCCAATGATGTGAAATACTCTTCAAATCAATATGTGATGAAAACTAAACTGAAATGTGAAATGCAACACTATCTCACATACAAATGCAACACTATATCACATAATAATGACCGTGATCAAGTGCAAAAACTTGTGACATAAATGCACCAACGTGCATATTGATCCAATTCTAAAAGTGAGTTCCCAGAGTCCAACTCCTCTCCCAAAACAACAAAAAATGAATGGAAAAAATATATAAATACAGTAAAAAATAGTGAAAATGGTGACAGTAAATAATAATAATAAATAATAAACAAGTCCACAATAATGATGCTTCATGCAATGTGATTCAAAGTGTCCATATAGACGGTAGATATCAGTAGCCCTTAGCGTGACTTAGTGCTGGATTCATGCAATAAGACGAACTGGTGCAGCACACAGGTGTTTCCCCCAGCCTCTCACCTCCAGCAGCGGCCCCCAGTGGGCCAAGTCAGGCCAGCGGTTAGTAATCCTCTGTGTGTGATGGTACTCCAGCAGCCGTCCCCCTCTTCCTACAGATGTATCTGGGTCGAGTTCTCTAGCAAATCACCAGCGCTCCCAAAATAACAATGAAGAAGGAGATGCTCCCATAGTGAAGTAATTCCAATACACATTTATTAAAAAGTAGTAACTTACATTATAATCAGAAGATGTCAGCGAAATACTGATTATAATGTAAGTTACTACTTTTTAATAAATGTGTATTGGAATTACTTCACTATGGGAGCATCTCCTTCTTCATTGTTATTTTGGGAGCGCTGGTGATTTGCTAGAGAACTCGACCCAGATACATCTGTAGGAAGAGGGGGACGGCTGCTGGAGTACCATCACACACAGAGGATTACTAACCGCTGGCCTGACTTGGCCCACTGGGGGCCGCTGCTGGAGGTGAGAGGCTGGGGGAAACACCTGTGTGCTGCACCAGTTCGTCTTATTGCATGAATCCAGCACTAAGTCACGCTAAGGGCTACTGATATCTACCGTCTATATGGACACTTTGAATCACATTGCATGAAGCATCATTATTGTGGACTTGTTTATTATTTATTATTATTATTTACTGTCACCATTTTCACTATTTTTTACTGTATTTATATATTTTTTCCATTCATTTTTTGTTGTTTTGGGAGAGGAGTTGGACTCTGGGAACTCACTTTTAGAATTGGATCAATATGCACGTTGGTGCATTTATGTCACAAGTTTTTGCACTTGATCACGGTCATTATTATGTGATATAGTGTTGCATTTGTATGTGAGATAGTGTTGCATTTCACATTTCAGTTTAGTTTTCATCACATATTGATTTGAAGAGTATTTCACATCATTGGATAACACAATTTGAGGGAGCATACATTTATTTACTTCGTGTGACCGGGTGTTGCTAGCACTTAGTCACGTTTTTCACGTACACTTGTACTAGATGATATTTAATATTGTGTTGTAATCACCAGGACCTTACAGCTTGTTGCTTTCACTGCCCCCTAATGGATAAAGCGTTTATTGCATATTGAGAGTTTTTATTATTGAGCAGCTAGGAAGCATTTTATTGATATACATAGACTAGCGCCACATAACTTTGATCTTTTATTACGTTATCTATGCAGGGTGGGTGAGGCCACCTCATATGTAGGCAGCTTTTCTTTGTTTATTACTCTTGATCCTGTGAGAATTGGGTTGTGCGCATTAGTCCTTTATTATTTTCTTTAGATGTGTAAACAGCTGCTGAGTGTCCTCTCCTTACACAGAATCTAGTTTGCATTTCATTCTAGTTACAAACCCATCTACACAACCAAATTATTTGCAGACAAGTAGGCCACAAAAAATGTGGGCAAATGCATATGGCCAAAACAATGGTGTTTTCTAGAATACGAATAATGTGCCCATGAACATGAATGACAGTTAAAGTGGGGTTCCACCCAAAAAACAAAAATACCTGGAAAAATTCTAAAAAACAAAAGCAAAAAAACATTTGGATATTTTTTTTTTCACTTACCTCTAAATGCCTGTTGCTAGGTGGTCCCTCGTAGTCTGCCTGTTTCTTAGCCTGGGCTGGTGACATCACTTCCCCCTCGGCACAGGAAGGGCTCCGCTCTGCTCCCTCCCTCCTGTCAATCATCTGGGACCCATTACAGGTCCCAGGTGATTGAGCGGCCAATCACGGAGCACTGCGCCGCTCGCGCAAGCGCAGTGGGTGCCAGGCTGTGAAGCCCACAGTTGAAATGCCGGCGCCGACGAGCGGAGGGGGGGACGAGCGGGGCTTCGATCCCCCGCATCGCTGGGCCCAGGGACAGATAAGTGTCCAATTAAAAGTCAGCAGCTGCAGTATTTGTAGCTGCTGACTTTTAATTTTTTTTGACGGCCCCCCTGGGTGGAACTCCTCTTTAAGAAAAGCAAATGGAGCAGCACAAACGTAATAAACATAAAGAATAGGAACACAGGACAACTACTTACTTTTTTGCAGCACTCTCCGCATCTTTCTGTACTGCTCGTGCTCTCTTAATTTCAGGTCCGACCACTGCTTCCTGAGCTGATCTTTTGATCGTCGTACCCCGAAATTCCGGTGCAGACTCTTGACCACCTTCGCAATGATCTTGGCCTTTTTGACATTGGGGTTGGGGTAAGGTCCATACTTCCCGTCATAGTCGGCCCTCTTCAGGATGTCCACCATCTCCAACATCTCCCCAAAGGACATATTTGATGCCTTAAATTGTCTCCTTCTGCATTGGGACGTTTCTGCCTCTGATCTTTCCTCCTCCTCCTCGTTGGTGTAATTATCAGACACCTGCTGTGTCTCCGCCATGTGCTCTTCCCCCACTGTGCTGAACAAGAAGGGGCGGGGAATAGACTAGAAAGAACATCAGGGGCGAGCGGAGTTTCACGCATGCGCAGTGTCTATAAAGCATAACGATCTGTGAGCTGAGGAAGGAGTAACGGAGGCGCTGATCGTGATTGCGAAGGTAAGATTTAACATTGGGCCTATACTGCTTCTAGATTGAGGCCTGTATTTGCACAAGTTTAGAAGACTTTAGGCTGACATTAGGGTTTGTCTTGTGTTGTGTCTTGCAGTGAAAATGGATATGTTGAAAGATAAGGACTTTATGCCAATCTTCATTGATATGTTCAGGGAGCTGCCCTGTCTGTGGCAGATAAACTACCCTGAATATAAGAAACAAACAAAGAGGAAGCCAGCGCTGGATAATTTGTTGGAATTTGTGAAGTCGGTGATCCCCACGGCAGACATCACCTATTTGAAGATCCTAATTAGTGGCCTGAGGAGCACTTATCTAAGGGAGCACAAGAAGGTCCAGGATTCCCAGAGTTCAGGAGCTGCAGATGACATTTATGTCTCCAGGCTGTGGTACTATGACAAGCTGCATTTTCTGGCAGGTCAGACTGAACCCAGGCCAGCACTCTCCAATCTTCCTTCCACGCTTCCTTCCCCCACAGCTGAGGCTTCTGATGTCCAACCTGGGCCTTCCAGGCAGCAACATGTGGAGGAGCCCAGCTTGAGGCAGGTATAGCATTCTTCTAAATATTTTTGGTTGTCCAATCAATGATGTTAAATAGATGTTAGTTTGGATTGCTAATTTATGATTGTGATTGATGATGCAAAAACTAAAACCATGTCCCTTTTTCATACACAGGGAAGTCTCAGCCAGGAGGTGGCCGGGCCAAGCAGGCTGCCTGATACCCAGGTCCCTACCCTCCGCCTTCAAAGACAAAGTGGCAGGAAGAGGAGTAACCTGGAGGAGGCTGCCATAGGCCTCTTTTGGAAGGCTACAGAGGCCCTGAGAACCCCCCACAGTGTGGAGGAGGACTTTGCTGGCATAACTGCCTGCAAAATGATGCAGATGGAGGAGGGCCAATGACTCCTGTGTGAGTTCTTAATTTTGGAAGCTCTCAATAAGGGGTTGAGGGGCCAAATAACATGTGCTACCCACATTTGTGACCTCACACATAGTCCTCCTCCTCCTCCTCCTCCAGGTCCTACTCCTCCTCCTCCTCCAGGTCCTACTCCTCCTCCTCCCACATCTCCAACACCAGAGCCACAGCGTGGAAGGAAGCGTGGAAGGAAGACCAGAGAGTGATGGCCTGGGTTTAGTCTGGTCTGGCAAAATATGCAGGCTCTTGTATGACCACAGCCTGGGGACACAGATGTCATCTGCTGCTTTCCGGATCTCTGGGACTTCTGGACCAGACTGTACTCCCTTAGATATGGACTCCTCAGGCCACCAATTTTGCTTGACAATAACCGATGTCTGCCCTGGGGGTCCAAGGCTTCGCCAATTTCTGCTGTTTCTCCAGCGTTGCCTCCCTCTTTGTTTGGTTCTGAGCCCTTAATAAAGGAACTTTTGGTTAAATTATACTCGCCTATGTGTGTTTTCCTTCAAAAAGGACAGTTTGTTTGTGAGGAGGCAGGTACATTTCAAAAATACAATGTGAAATTAACAAGGGACACCAACACCAAACAATCTCCTTGAGATTAAATAATACAAGATACCAATGGTGTTGTGGTAACTTGACACACAAAACACACACAAAAATATTATGGAGTAAAACCAAGAAAAAATAAAAAAACATCAGCCTTAAAACAAATACAAACCCCAAAAAACAAAAATAAAACAGCCTTGAAAAAAATACAAAACAAAAATAAAACAACAAAAAACTAATTTGGTCAGATGTGACAAATCAAAATATATTGAGGGAATCACGATAAATAATAAAGAAAGAAGTTTGTGAGAAGTCTGTGTGAATATGAGCAGCAAAACTACTTCATTCATCTCACATTATAAAGAAGAAGAGAGTGCGCTGTATTAAACAATTTTAAACATTGCAGCGTGACGAAAGTTCTCTATCCATTCCGAACGTTAATTTTACTAGACCGAGCTGTTCCGTCTCAGAATTTCTTCTGAGCATTCGTGGCACTTTGTGCGTCGGAATTGTCCACACACGGTCGGAATTGACGCGATCAGATTTTGTTGTCGGAAAATTTTATAGCCTGCTCTCAAACTTTGTGTGTCGGAAAATCTAATGGAAAAAGTCCGATGGAGCCCACACACGGTCAGAATTTCCGACAACACGCTCCGATCGCACATTTTCCGTCGGAAAATCCGACCGTGTGTACTGGGCATAACTGTTGTCAGCATTTCTGACAAAAAAACTGACAGCTCAGTGCTGCGTATCACAACTGAAGAGCAAACAGCGCTGTCAGTTTTACAGCCTGTCCCCCTGTGTATTAGGAGCCACTATCGACATTTATGTCTAGGTGTAATGCACAGGACTGTAGAGTCCTGCCTTGTTTATTAGGAGCCCTGTGGGGCTTAGCACTCAGTTAGACATATGGTCGCATTCAGTGTATCATGAACCGCTGTTTGTTTCCCCGAAAGGGGTGAGTCAGCAGCCTAGGATGCACTCTTCTTACTATAGCAATCAAAGTCTCTTTTGCTCCTTAGTCTGGCCCTGCATGTTCTGTTCTATGTTTCTCCACACTTTGATGTGATTTTTAATCTAATTTGAACATTGAACATTTCTGAGATTTTAAAGCTAATGTTTTAATTCTAGCTGGTAATATCTACTTACTGGATATCTGGTAAAGTATATCAGTAGTTATATAGGGAAAGGATTGCACTTGAAAACGGTTTATCTAAGCAACATTTTTCCCAGGGTAAGGTTACAAGATTTTCCAAGTGAAATCTAGGACGCCCCCTTCTGACCATGCCCATTATAACCACACCTACAACATCACATCCCTATTTGGAGCCACACCTACAAAATTATGTCACCCTTTTTACCACACCCTCAAAAAATTTGTTTTGAAAAAAGGGGCAAAAGGTAAAACGTGCCTTGGACACTATAGGTAGAGAAATGACGCAGTGAAATTGCAATAACAGTGGGAGTGGCTTAAATGTCTATGGTTAAATAAAACTTGAACCTTTTCTGCTTTGGGTCAAGAGTGCATAAAGCACAGAGTCCGGGCCGGGGGTGTGCAATGAGTGAATGAGGTTAGGAGTGGGTAATGCACCAAGTGCCCTGGGTCCTGCTGCTGTGATATGAATTATGAATTTATATTAGGAATATGCAAATTATGCAGCTGCCAGCTTCTGTCTGTGCCTGCCGGCCTACCTGCTGCCTTCCAGACCTTTAGCACAGAGCCAAAGGAAGTGTTCTGTGCTACAAGACTGACAGCTAGGGGTGCGCATGTGCGGGACTCCCGGGAAGACGTGCTGAACAAGAGCTCCGACCTGGCCGAGCCTTCCGCGGTCCCCAGAAGCAGCATTTGTCAGAGGAACCCCTCAATCCTGACACCCCAGGGCGGCGGAGTGTCTAGAGCACAAGCCTGTATGAGGAGATTCCGTCAGAAACCAGCAGTCAGCCGGCAACTTAACTTCAGCCTGCCCGCCCCCACTGCCTCCAAGATGGCGGCCGCGGCCTCCTCACGCGGAGACACAGGGGAAGGAGACTCCATTGCGGATATCCCCACCACTGAACAGCATGCCACATCTCTGATGGAGCCCCCCGTGAGTACCCAATCAGCTAAGACTGTTCCCTCAGCCTGCACCGAGTGGCTCTTTAGCAGAGTTTTGTCTGACATGCTCCATATCCCCACAATGCAATCACCTATCCACCCCCCAGCCACCCAGCAGACTACCCCTCTGCACTCTCCTCACCAGACGGACATGGCCCAGCTATTGAACTGTTTCTCAGATATGCTTGCTGCAGGCCTGGCTCAGAATGCCACACAAATAACCACATCTATTAAGGCTGATTTACAAAGCTTGGGGGCACGCATAGATGTGATCGAACAAGCAGTAGATCACACAGCAGCATGCACTAACCAGGATACTAATTGTATTCAATTGCTGCAGGACCAACTTGATATCGCCCTAGGAAAGATCAACGATTTAGAAAATAGAAATCGGAGATGTAACTTCCGCATAAGAGGCATCCCTGAAGCTGTAACTAACGTTCATGACACAGTTAAGCTCTTTAAGAAAGAACTCATCCCGGACATTTCAAGCCACAAACTTGAGATTGACAGGGCCCACAGAGCGCTCCAACCACCCCGACAGGATGGACTACTGAGGAATATAGTGGTTAAACCCCACTACTACAAGACCAAAGAAGAAATTATGAAAAGATCTCGGAATCTGGATAACCTTTCCTTCCAGGGAAACAAAATTCAAGTCTTTGCGGACATCTCCAAGACCACAATTCTAAAGAGGAGAGCACTAAAACCTCTCCTTGAAATCTTATCACAGAGATCCATAAAATACCGTTGGTCTTTCCCATTCCGCCTTCTGTTTCAATACAAGGAAAAATCATACGGTTTCTCATCATTTCAAGAGGGTGAACATTTACTCCTGCGACTTGGACTCATCTCCCAGGAAGTTTCCCCTCAGGAGCCCCCCTCCAAACCAAGTTCTTCCAAGAGACCCCCCCAAGAGAACAAACAGCAAACGAAGCAACACCGCGACTCTTTTCCGCCCAGATGACTTCTACTCCGTTGGGCTCTACAAGGCCCTTGTTTTCACCTGTTTTCTTCCAGGATCTCCTCCTCAATTGTGTGGGGACTGTGTACAATCTATCTGAACCCTCCTCTCCACCCATGAGAGCAGAAGCATTTCTCCGAATCCTCCTCACCTGGCCTCCCGTTATGAGGTGACAGGTGAAGGCTCCAAGTTATCTGACATTTCCTATTCCAGAAGATGTACCCCTATCTCCTCTCGATGGACCAGATGCATTAACTTCCTATGTCTTGGCGGCCCACGGGCTTAGCATCAAAATTTCAGCCTACCCTCCCCTTCTTCCCCTCCCTTCCATTTCCCTTTCCCTGCCTTCCCTCTCCCTTCCCGATTACTTGCAGACACCTGCCTAATGTATGTCTTTTTTATTTGTGATCTGTAGTTTTTTTTTCATAGGGTATGTTCTTCTTTTATTATTATTCATGTTTGTTATTTTTTTATAATGCCCTGTAATCTTCACGTTTTTGAGGTTCCATATTACCCCTAAAGTTGGGGACCGGCGGCCCGGTCGGGTTAGCATTGCCACTCCTTCTGTTGTGATCGAGAGGGGTTTTCCCTCTGGTTACACCAGATATACAACCTCGACTGAGGTTGTTCCTGTTTTTCTGAGACCCTTTTTTTTTGGGGGGGTCTTGGTTCTGAACTGAACTTATAAGTTCGGTTCTACATTTTACTAGGCGCCTACGCCTGGTTTTGTTTGATACTTGTATGTTGCTTTCACTAATTATTCTTTCTCTCTCTCCTTATTTTCTCTTTACTCCCCTCTCTTCATTTCTTCCCGTCCTTTATTTATTTCAGAAGCGTGCACAGAGGACCACCATGTTCCAGACACTTCTGCTGAGGTTTCGAGCCCACCCTCCCAGACTCAAGTTTGCTTCAAAGAGGAACCGGGTAGGTTCGTACCACATACACTCGTTTTACTCCACTTGTGACCATGGCTGACTCTTCCCCTTTACAGAGGGCTCTTAAGATTGCTTCTCATAACACCCAAGGTCTTAACTCCCCCGTCAAAAGGCGTAAAGCCTTTCAAAGCTACAATTCTAGGGGTTTAGATATTGTTCTTCTCCAAGAAACTCATTTCCCCTCCACTTACTCTCCCTCCTTCCTCCACAATAAGTATCCCACTTTCTTCCTTGCAAACGCTAATGAAAAAAAAAGGGGAGTTGCTATTCTATTTTCTAAACAGACTCCATTCTCACATGCTTTGACAATTAAGGACACTGATGGGAGATATGTCTTAGTCAAAGGCTCGATTGAGGGTAACCTCTACACCATCATATCCTATTATGCACCTAACAAGGGCCAAGACAAGTTTTTCTCCTCCTTACTTGCCAATCTCTCACCCCACTTTGAAGGTAGGGTGATCATGGGCGGGGATTCCAACATCACGTTTGATCAGGTTCTTGATAAATCGGACCATGGGATTCCCCACCTTAAAAAACCCCCCACACAGAGTCTCCAGATTGCCAGACTCCTCCATTCATTAGGCCTTATTGATACCTGGAGGGAACTCAATACATCAACAAGAGATTATACACACTACTCAGCCCCTCATAAAACCTATGCTAGAGTTGATCACATTTTCATGTCCAACTCTGAGATACACACAGCTTCCCAGGCATCCATCCAAGATGTTCCGTGGTCTGATCACTCCTTAGTGACATTAAAACTCTTAAATTCGTTATCTCCCCCTGGTTCATGATCCTGGCGTCTAAATGAAAAAATCTTATCTAACCCTGTTCACTGCATTATGCTGGAGAAAGATATTAAAGAGTATTTCTTGATTAATGACACTGGGGACATCTCTCCCAGTTCCCTTTGGAGCGTTCACAAAGCGGTAATTAGAGGGAAGTTGATCCAATTCTCTGCCCAATTAAAACGTGAATGACAAGCAGATATTTTGAAGCTAGAAAAAGAGTTCAAAGAACTCAGTTTATCCCATAAACGGAATCCCAATCCCATCACTCTTTCTAAACTTGACACTACCAGATTGTCCCTCAACTCAGCCTTGACCTTCAATGCAGATAGACATTAGTTGCAGTCACTATTTGTGTGCTAATAAGTTTGGCCCCCAGTTAGCGGCCAAACTTACCCCGAAACATAGGACCTTTGCCCTCCCCAAAATAAAATCTCTGTCGGGTTCTCTCACCCAAAACCCCGAAAAGATCCTAGAAGCCTTTCAATCATTTTATTCCAATCTGTATTCTGACGGTTGTCCGATCTCCCAACAAAATTTAGACTCCTTTCTTGAGAATACCCCACTGCCGAAAATCTCTGAATCTCATCGCTCTATCCTGGAGTCCCCATTTCAGGAATCCGAGATTCGAGCGGTCATTAAAAATCTCAAAAAAGATTCTGCCCCGGGTCCGGACGGATTTTCGAACTATTATTACAAAACCTTTACAGACACACTCTCTCTGTATCTGGCTCGTCTCTTTAATTCATTAAGCAAGTCCTCTCCCCTTGATCCTGTTGCCAACTTAGCTTTCATCTCGTTCATTCCCAAACCAGGTAAAGACCCCAGTGAAGTGAGCAACTACAGACCTATTTCATTAATTAATAATGATTTAAAAATTATGACGAAAATACTATCGAACAGACTTGCTTCATTTATAGGTTCTTACATTCATAAAGATCAGATGAGGTTCATCCCGGGAGACAGGGTCCGGACCAGATACGGAGAGCAGTAAATGCAGTTTTCCTAATGAAGTCGGGTTGGGATGGCGCCCCCCCCCCCCCCACAGGAGGGCCTCCTCCTCTCCATTGATCTTCAAAAAGCATTTGATACTGTTGCCTGGCCCTACCTCTTCTTAATTCTACGAAAATGGGGCTTCGGCCCAAACTTTATTAATGTCCTGGAATCCCTCTATCAACAACCTAAAGCACAGGTCAGAATCCAAGGACACCTCTCAGACAAATTCCCTATAAAGAAAGGAACGAGGCAAGGTTGTCCCCTTTCCCCACTTCTTTTCGCGGTGGCTATTGAGTCTTTAGCCATCGCGATAAGACAACATCCAGATATCCACAGAGTCCGCTGTGGCCAATCTATGCACAAATGTGCTTTATTCGCGGATGATGTCCTCCTGTTTATTACATCCCCCCTAATTTCTACTCCCAACATAATCTTTTACATAACTTTGAACTCGCTTCCGGGCTTAAAGTCAACGTCTCAAAATCAATTGCCCTTAATATATCAACCCCCCAAGACACAGTACATAAACTGATGGGTAAGTTGCCATTCTCATGGAACTCCACCTCCATTCCCTATCTAGGCATTAACCTCACGTCCAGTATTGACCAAATGTTTAAAACATAATTTCCTCCCCATGTTTAAAAAACTTACCGATGATCTGAATCAATGGTCTCTCTACAAACTTTCTTGGCTAGGTAAAGTGAACACGGTCAAAATGACACTTCTACCCAGAATATTATACCTTTTCCGCTCCCTCCCTATTCCTGTCCCCAAATCGCACATTCAACATCTACAGTCCGCTATTATCCGCTTTATTTGGGACAAAAAGGTACATAGATTTTCTAAGGATGTGCTTTTTAGACCCAGAAAGAAAGGAGGCTTTGGCTTACCTAACCTGTGGTGGTACTATCAGGCAGCGCAGTTAAGCCAATTTTCCACAATCTATCTTAAGGGACCCAAACCAGACTGGGTAAGCATGGAACGAGAAGCAGTCCCTAATTTTACCCTAGATTTCTTACTTTGGAACATTCCCAAAAAACGCCCCCCTATACTAGCTCCTACATTGTCCCATTCGATGAAGTTGTGTGACTCCCTCCACAAGTTAAGACCTCTAACCTCCACTTGGCAACCACTTGCACACATTTTCCGGAACCCCAGTTTTCCCCCTGGATTAGATATCCGAGCCTTCAAATGGTGGCTAGACAAAGGCCTATACAGAATTGGACATTTCTTTAACTCTAATGGTCCCCTTACTTTAGCGTACTGCACTTCCAAACTCGAAATGCCCCCCTCCAAAAAATTTAGGTTCTATCAAATTACGCATTTCCTGAACCAGTTATGGAAGAGCAACGAAAGCCATCTCTCTGTAACTCCCTATGAACAATGGTGTGTTTCAGCCATGGACACAAGAGGAGGTATTTCGCTCATATACTCATCTCTAGCGGAGCCGTCGGAGAAAATGGCTTACATGTTGAGCTGGGAGCGGGATCTTGACTTCAGCTGGGACCTGGACATATGGCATTCCAATTTTGCGCGTTCTTTTAAAGGTATATTGAACACGTCCCTGAATGAAGCCAGCCTCAAAACATTAACACGCTGGTATTTGGTACCTTCTCGCTTAGCTAAATATTACCCACAAACGTCACCTCTTTGTTTTAGAGGTTGCAACCATATAGGTACTCTCCTACATATATTATGGGAATGTCCTAAAATCAGAATGTTTTGGAATAGGATATTCTCCCTTATCCGCAGAACCTGTGGTTGTGCATTGAAGCAAGACCCAACTATAGCTTTACTTAACGGCCCAATCCCTAAAACCTCCAAACCTAACCAGAAGTTGATTCGGTTCATCCTCCTGGGAGCCAAAATGACCATTACCCGGTCCTGGAAGTCTGAGAAAGTATCCTTCCGGTTAGCTAAACAAAAAATTTCTTGGATAATGTTGCAAGAAAATATTTCCAACACCATCCTGGACACTCTAGACAAATTTAACATTATTTGGGAACCTTGGGCTACTCACTTTGGTCTCCCCTTATATGTATGATTAGTAGTACATATGATCGGTTCCTTCCTAGGCTGGCCTCTATTCACCCTCTCGTGGTGGTCTTCTGTGCACCTCCTTCCCCCCAACCTCTGTCATGCGCTCTTTACCCATTCTCCTCCTACATCTTCTGTTTTTTTCCCCTTTTCTCCTCCCTTCTTTCACTTTACTGCACTTTATAATTACTGTTTCCTTCAGCTCTCGGTATTCTTTAAGTATTACTTCTTTAGCCTAGGGGTTGATCTCGGGGTAGATCGCAAGGCATTGTTCTTTCTGCTCCCTACGCATAAAGTATTCCAGTTCTTGTTAACCGACCTCTGTTCGATCTGCCCTGAGAGTACAATCCAATTTGTTGATTCTTAGACAAAGATGTTGTGCGTGATCTTTTCATCATTTTGCTGTTACTCAACACTCTTAAAGTTACGAGCACTTTTTTCCTCAGCTTCTTTTTAGTTTTATTGGTGCTCTGGGCTTCTGGGCCCCTAGTCTACCAGTGCAGTTAGTTCCCGGATGGGGCGCTGGTGGCGGGGGGTCCGGGGGCCGTGGAGTATTATCACTCCACTATGTAGAGGAATATTGGTTGTTTGATGTAATCATTTAATGCATTCGTTGTACAAATATTACTCCATGTATCCGATGAGCAACTCGTTCAATTTTCTGCATGATGTATTGATTTGATACTTCAATAAATAACTTTTAAACTTAAAAAAAAAAAAAAGACTGACAGCTAATGGATGGGCTGGCAGGCAGGGACAGCAGCCATCAGCTTCATAATTCACATATTTTAACTGATTTGAAATTTTAGCTGGTGTGCAAATGATATTGTGAATTTAAATAAGGATTATAATGGACTGCTCACAGTCAAAAGCAATATTTCAGTTAATGCATATTTGAGCTCAATTTGAAGTTGTTATTGTATATTTGTTTCAAGTACTTATTTCACATGATCAGACCTGGTGATTTGTGCGGGCTAATCCAGCCCTGACACATTGGTGCAACACACAGAAGTCTTGTTTTGCATGTGTCACTCTTTAACACTGCATCTATACATGTCTTAAGCTAGCCATAGATGAAGCGCCTAGCCACTAGCAATAATCGCATGTAAAATCCGACAGCCTGGTTGCACCCAAGTTGATCGATCAACTTTGGTACATTTAGAGTTCCCATTAATGGTTTGAATCTCGGCTGGTCCCTGCTGAACTCACTGAGATTCAAACCGTCCTTGGCCAGTTTTAATTGTGGTTAATGTTAACATCTTATGACAACTGAGAGAATGGTCTCTCCCGAAGGCTTCTACTCGATGGGGGAACTAGAACGACATACCATTTCTAGTAATAACAAAATGGTGGCTGTCCTTGCCAAATGGGAATAGATGATAACTCTAGCCCAGGGGACCTTAATCCTGCCTTGATATTGTTCACTCTAGAGACAATCATTTAATGCATGTTAATGCATTCAATTTTTTAAACATATAAAACAAATATAGACTTGATTCATGCATCTTGGGTACTTTGTGAAAGAACCTGTTCAAATGATACAAAAAGAAACATGCAGATTGGACTAGAAAAGCAATTATTTCTAAATTGTCTATGCATTAAAGTCACTTTCTTGTAAGGGAGGCCTTAACGAACTGATACATTTTCAAAATACCATGTATGTCGCTTAGAATTAAACTTTTGTCAGACATGCCGCCTGGTGAATCTGGCTTTGGTGCCAGATTTAAACAGATATGTAACAAATAATTAGTAGGAAGATAGAAACTATTAGCCTAATGTCATTAAATTAGCAGCTTCTGCAAGTAGTGGCAGCTGCCATTCACATTATGTGGTAAATGACATTGATTTTGGCTTTTAGATGTTGACTGCACTCTGTAGACGGTGAATTGAAACATAGTACTTTGCCACAGAATGAAGTATAACTCAATGGCATTGAAACACAGGGGGTCAGTGAAGTATAGAAAATGTCTTAACCAAAATTCACAGTATCTAAAATATCTTATGTCCTAAACTTGAAACATGAGTATTATTCATAATCTTTTTAAACAAACTACCGGTAATATAAATAGTGCAAATTATTTGTTAAAAGTAGCCTGTTAAAGAATTATGGTCCTTTAAGGTGAACCCATCTTATTAAAAAAAGATTTAAAAAAATATACAAAATGTGTTTTCATTTTTTTATTTTAGTAACACCACCAACTTAATATTAGTTATTTATATCTTGCAGCCAGAACACAATATGATACAAGAAGAGCAGCATCTTGCTGCAGGATCATTTTACAGCTGCTACAGTGAATAAAACCTAAAGGCAGCAAATAGATTTACATACATTGCAGATGGGCACACTTAGGATTGACCTTTTCCTCTCAGTGCACTGCTTCCTCTATCTTCCTATTCAATATAGTAGATGCAATGAGTGCTTTGTGAGTGCTGTCTGTGCTTTTTTTTCATTTGCACTAACAGTTACGTTTTTAAAACATGTTGTCCTGAACACGAAACTGTTAGTGCAAATAAAAAAAGTGTACAGACAGTACTCAATTCTATTACATAAACTTCATAATTTCAGTGCTTAGTGCCTCAGAGCTCTGAGGAAGAGGGCACAGCCCTTTAAACGTGTAAAATGCGCCCTTTTGGTGGACATGTGTTTGGTTATGGATTGACATTGTTATGCTTTTACACAATTTTCCTTTGTAATTATATTGAAATAAGTATTTCTTAATTATTAATGAGTCTTACAGTAATGCACTAGGTTGGTGCACCTCCTTTGTATGCTTGTCTTCATCATTTCAGTGAAATGCGTGGCCACCACCATCGTAGTAGCCATCATTATCAGTAAATGTACTTTTTAACAAGTACATCAATTTGGCATATTTATGAAATATGAGATTCATAGGTTCATGCACTCATATGTTTAAAGCATATTTCTACTTATGCAGTCAAATTTAAGAAAACTCCACAATACAGTGCCTTAAAAAAGTATTCATACCCCTTGAAATTTTCCACATTTTGCCATGTTACAACCAAAAATGTAAATGTATTTTATTGGGATTTTATGTGATAGACCAACACAAAGTGGCACATCATTGTGAAGTGGAAGAAAAATGATAAATGGTTTTCAAAATGTTTTAAAAATAAATATCTGAAAAGTGTAGCGTGCATTTGTATTTAACCTCCCTGAGTCAATACTTTGTAGAACCAACTTTTGCCGCAAATACAGTTGCAATTCCCTTTGGGTTTGTCTCTAGCAGCTTTGCACATATAAAAAGTAAAATGTTTGCCCATTCTCTGCAAAATAGCTCAATCTCTGTCAGATTGGATGGAGAGTGTCTTTGAACAGCAATTTTCAAGTCTTGCCACAGATTCTCAATTGGATTTAGGTCTGGACTTTGACTGGGCCATTCTAAAACACAAATATGCTTTGATCTAAACCATTCCATTGTAGCTCTGGCTGTATGTTTAGGGTCCTTGTCCTGCTGGAAGGTGAACCTTTTCCCTAGTCTCAAGTCTTTTGTAAACTCTAACAGGTTTTCTTCTAAGATTGTCCTGTATTTGGCTCCATCCATCTTCCCATCAACTCTGACCAGCATCCCTGTCCCTGCTGAAGAAAAGCATCCCCCACAACATGATTCTGCCACCACCACAGTGGGGATGGTGTGTTCAGGGTGATGTGCAGTGTTAGTTTTCCACCACACATACCATTTTGCTTTTAGGCCAAAAAGTAAAATTTTCATCTCATCTGACCAGAGCACCTTCTTCCACATGTTTGCCGTGTTCCCCACGTGGCTTCTCGCAAACTGCAAATGGGACTTTTTATGGGTTTCTTTCAACAATGACTTTCTTCTTGCCACTCTTCCATAAAGGCCAGATTTGTGAAGTGCATGACTTAATAGTAGTGATGGAGATTAAATACTGTGCATTTCTATAAAGGACTGGCTTACCAGAATGACCTGAATGATGTGTGCTACAGGTCTGACAGGTGGCGGGTAGGGACAGAAGTCAGCATCCTCATTAAACATAGTGACATATTGAAGAGAAAAAAACTGTAAGGGGAATACAGTGCTCAGGACATTGCTGGGGATGTTTGTTTGCCAGGTACAGACCCTTCAAAGTGGTGGCTGTCTTCCTCAGGCCTACCTTAAATCACTCCAAACATCACTCCAGTTTCATCTGGGCAGGTAAAAAAACACAAGTGTCTAAACCTAGACTCATCAAACATAAATTAGTAGAGGATCTGGCTTAGTAGACCTCGCAGAATACTACAATGCCAACATCTTAGCACAACTGAGAGAATGGTTTCTCCTGAAGGCTTCTACTCGATGGGGGAACTAGAACGACATGCTATTTCTGATAATAACAAAATGGTAGCTGTCTATGCCAAATGGGAACAGATGATAACTTTAGCCCAGGGAACCTTAATGCCCCGGGCTAAGAAAAAAAAAAGAAATCTAAAAAACGTATTGCATTACCACATCCAAGGATTAATAAACTGCAATAAATTGCATTTTGCCCTTGGGTTTAGATACACTCTTAAGCAAAGCAAAAAAAGGAGAACTACAAGGTCAAAAAAGGGTAATAATTAAAACCTGGAGGCATCCAGCAAGTTCCCAAGACTTAAAATCAGGGTATCACACAAATGTAATCCAACATAATATATACGTTTATAATGCAAAAATATAAAGGAATAATACATAAAATGGTACATCACTCACCCAAACAAGACAAAAGAAAAAAGTGCTATTATAGAGTATTGCTTTAACCACTTGCTTACTGGGCACCTAAACCCCCCTCCTGCCCAGACCAATTTTCAGCTTTTAGCACTGTCACACTTTGAACGAAAATTGCGTGGTCATACAGTACAACACTGTACCCAAATGGAATTTTTATAATTTTTTTCCCACAAATAGAGCTTTCTTTTGGTGGTATTTAATCAGCTCTGGGTTTTTTATGCAAAACCATTTTATATTTTGTTAATAAATTTTGCAAACAGGTAATTTTTCTCCTTCATTGATGTACGCTGATGAGGCTGCACTGATGGGCACTAATAGGCTGCACTGATGGGCACCGATAGGCTGCATTGATGGGCACGGATAAGGCAGCACTGATGGGCACTGATGGGCACTGATAAGGCAGCACTAATGGGTACTAATAGGCGGCACTGGTGGGCACTGATAAGGTGGCACTGGTGGGCACTGAGAGGTGGCACTGATGGGTGGCACTGATGGGTGACACTGATGGGCACTAATAGGTGACACTGATAGGTGGCACTGATAGCTGGGACTGATGAGCGGCAGTGATGGGCACTGATGGGTGGCAGTGATGGGCACTGATAGGTGGCAGTGATGGGCACTGATTGACACTGGTAGGTGACACTGATAGGCAGCACTGCTAGGTGGCACTGATGAGGCACTGATTGGCACCACTGTTGGACATTGATAGGTGGCACTTGAGGGCATTGATAGGTGACACTGATTGCTTGCACTGTTATGTACTGGTGGGCACTGATTTGTGGCACTGTGCTGGCAGGTGGCACTGGCAGGCGGTACTGGTGGGCACAGATGAGGCAGCTTCACCTCTTCCTCTTTCGGAAACGATGTCCAGCTGGTGATTGGCTTTTATTTTCTACTCATGCTGTCAGCATGAGAAGAAAACAAAATGATGACAATCACAGCATAAACAGGAAGAGCCATTTATCTGCTTTTTCTTCACTCGCACTGACAGACACGAGTAGAGGAGCCAATCAGTGCCCATTAGAGGTGCCCATCAGTAATGCCTGCCTGCCAGTGCCTCCTCATCAGTGCTGCCTATCAGAGCCCTCTATCAGTGCCCATCAGTGCCACCCATCAGCACCTATCAGTGCCAGCTATCAGTGTCCATCAGTGTCGCCTATCAGTGCCTATCAGTGCAACCTATGAGTGTCCATCAGTGCCACCTATCAATGTCCATCAGTGCCATCAGTGCCACCTATCAGTACCCATCAGTGCTGCCTATCAGTGCTCATCAGTGTTGCATATTAGTGCCTCATCATCAGTGCCACCTCATTAGTGCCACCTCACCAGTGCCCATCAGTGCCGCCTTACAGGGCCGTCAGTGCAGACTCATCAGTGCCTATTAATGAAGGAGAAAACTTACTTATTTACACAATTTTATAACAGAAACAAAAAAACATTTTTTTTTTAAACTTTCAGTCTTTTTTTATTTGCTGAGCAAACTCAGTGCCGATCAAATACCACCAAAAGACAGTTCTATTTATGGGTACAAAATGATAAAAATTTTGTTTGGGTACAGTGTTGCATGACTGCCCAATTGTCATTTAAATGCGACAGTGCTGAAAGCTGAAAATTGGCCTGGGAAGGAAGGGGGGAAGTGCCCTGTATTGAAGTGGATATACAAAGCTTTTAGCTATCATCTCACAATATACACTATGTAACATTATCTTAAAGCGTAATTGTAAATTGGAAAAAAAAATGTAAATTAAAATGTAAAACATAACTTCTACTAAATGTCAAATAGCCTTTGCTTGCCTTGAAAACAGAATGCAAATGTATTATTACCTTAGCAACAGGATTTTGTGCTAGTTGGTTTGTGCATGGTGTTGACATTTGACCCCTTCACTGCCCAATTACATAAACCCAGCTGTGACCAAAATCTACAAGCAAGTACATAACTGTACAGTTAACCTTTACACACCAGCAAAAAATGTATTAGGATTACAGTAAGTCAGAATCAAATGCAACACCATGCAGACATAGTTAGTAAAAAAATCATATTTGTCTTCATTTGACTGGTTTGAGTTTATTCCTTAGCTCTGCTTTCATATCTGTAAAAAATTTATAGGCACTATTTAAAAATAAGTTGTTACTTTATATGTCTTTCCAATTTATTTGTTTACATTTTTATTGGAATGTTAGTACCAATTATTTACTGATGCAGTACCAAAGCAGTGATCAATTATCTTGCTAATTTAAAAATGGTGTTTAACTGGCTGAGAGAAAAAAGCCTAAAAACACATACACAAGATCTGATTTTCCGACGGGAATTATGTGATGACAGGCTTTTGGCAGAAAATCCGACCGTTTGTATGCTCCATCAGACAATTGTTGGCCAACTTTGGGTGGACAAATGTTGGATGTCAGGTTTATAAATTTCTGCGGACAACGGTCTGTTGTCGGATTTTCTGAGCATGTGTACACAAGTCCGTCGGACAAAAGTCCAAAACAAACATGCATGCTCGGAAGCAAGGACGAGCCAGAAGCGGTTGGTCTTGTAAACTAGCGTTCGTAATGGAGAATTAACATTCGTGATGCAGAAAATTATGAAATTTCGAAATGTAGCGCATTCTCTTCTTCTTTAATGTGATAATAATGAAGCTGCTTTGCTGGTGATACTGATGGAGTTCTGCCAAATGTATTTTAAAAGGCTTTTATTTTCTAGTGATATCAAGAAAAATATTATTATACTTGTTTGTTTTTTTTTTTGTTTTTTTGGGCAAGTTACCACAACACCATTATTCCGTAGTTTTTAAGATCAAAGATACAACTATGTTGGTGTCCCTTGTTCATTTTGCATTGTATTTTTTTAAATGTAACTGCCTACTCCCAAACTGTCATTTGAGGTAAAATACATAGCCAATTATTCTCCACAATTTTTTTTATTGTGTATTAAAAAAAGAAAACAAATAAAATTAGACATGCTATCTGCCAATAGAACTTAACCAAAAAGTGCATTCTATGCATCCAAAAATATAGAAAATATACCAAATCAAATCATTATTCAACCAAAAAATAAAATAAAAGCCTCATGCATGTGTCCTGCTTCTTAATATAGGGGGTCAACAATGCCAAGAGTTGGTGAAAGCAGGGGTCCGTCATCTGAAGATAATTTTGAAAATCATCCGGATTATTCTCCTGGAGCTCCCGCAGCAATGTCATATGAGATAATTGGCCACGATTAATACAGCAGCCAATTTTTGGTCCAAGAAATCCTCCTCCTCCTGTTCCTGGACTGGGGTCACAGCAATAACTCCAAGGCCAATAATAAATAACACTTTATCTCCTCCATTTCCGCAACATGTCTTTTTGAAGAACGGACGTTCAGAAACTAACTGAAAAGCGCAAAATGAAAAGCGTCAAACACTCACCAAACTTCTACTAACACAAAATTAGCAGAAGGAGCCCAAAGGGTGTCGCCTGACAATTGAACTTCCTCTTTATCAGCTCGTAGTATGTCTAGTACATCACTACATTCGCGTTTGTTGGCAGACAATTGTGTACTATTTGTATGCAGGACAAATTCACGGCACACGCCCTTCAGACAAAAGTCTGTGTAAAATCTGATCGTGTGTACGAGGCTTAAGTCTCAGTTCACACTATCTGTGATTCCAACTTGTGCAATTTAGAGTGTGACTTTGATATGAATTTCATGCAACTTACATGCAGCTTTACACTCTCTAGCACTCAAGTCACAAGAAACTTGCATCAAAGCAGGAACCTTTTCATAGTCACCTTGACTTTAAGTTACATAGATTGGAATGGGTGCCATTGAAATCAATGGGCTGCGACTTGTCATGCAATCTCATGCATACTAGTGAGTTTGGTTTGGCACCAATTGCCGGATGGCTATGCCGCCCAGGTGATGGCACCCATGATGCCCAGGTAAAGGCATTCTTCTCCTATTTTGCACTGCCTGCATGACATTGGAGGTTGTGTCATGGTGGCGCCCCTATATAGGCATCATCCTCAGTTGGGTCAGGCACACAAGATCTTTTATCCTTACATTGGACACCACACTCAACTTTGGACTACACTCTGCAGTAATAGGTATTATTTGACCTATACAAGTCACTTTTCAGGTTGTCTTTATTTATTTTAATTTTATTTTCCTTTTATTTTCTTTTTTCTTTTTCTTTTGTTATTCTGCTTCTCTTGGTGACGTTTCTTCACTCCTTTTCATACCCCATTCACTTTTTTCTCTTTTTGTTCCCCTTCCTTCCTCTCTTTTCCCTTCACAGCTATTTTCCTAATTGCACTCTTTATCCCACCCTTGCGCTTAGTTTACATTGTTCACTTACAATATTCCATTCATGCATACTTTTTTTCACACAGATCCCATATGGGGTCCTTATCCCGATCATACATTAGGATCACTCCATGGACTCATACCCACTTTGGATGCTGTCCTGTTTTGGTTGCTGTCCTCATGCAAATGAAGGAGAGGGGACACAGGGAAGAAAGAAGAGTGCTGCTCACCCCTGATGATTGAAACAAAAAAGAGAAAGACGAATTCCCCAATTGGGGTTTTTAGGCAGCAAAAAAAGGAAGGGTAGAGAGGCCAATACGTAAAAATGTATCTTTATTGTACAAAAAACTTCAACACACTGGTTAAAAAGAATGAGCTCCCATAGGGTGTTTACCAATACATGACACTCAACACATACACTGTATATATATGTTCATGACAACATGGCATGTGCGTTTGACTTGTGGCAAAATTTATGGACCTAACGCGTTTCGACCTATATATTCCAGGTCTTCTTCAAAGGTCAATTTGCTAAAATTATATCAAGAAATGCATGTGTCAAAAAAAATTAGTGTATATTGGAAACAAGTACATAGCATATCAATACAGCATATTTACCCAATAATGAGTGTCCTAAGCCCAGGAGCTTCTTGTTGGGTAGATCCCTTTAAAATCAAAAGATTGCCCGTTCGCCTTCCCCCGGAGGTCTCATGGCATCGCCGCCGCAGCCCCCATTCCCAGGGGAAGATCCCAAAAGGATGTGGCTTACAAGAGGTCACACTGTAAGGCACCCCCTATGCGCAGACCACCCAGCCGGTCAGATAGGGAAGACACCTGCAGCAACAACCCAGGGAGAGAAGAATAACAAAGATAGAGACAATGTATATTATGTATTGGTGTGCACTCCAACATAAGGTCTAAGAAGTGCAAGAAGTGTATATATGTTTGTATCTGCTTGGTTATAAAAACCATAGCTACCTATATCCACCCATTACATTGGCCATGGCCTGTGTGTACTGGGTGTATGTGTCTGTGCGTAAAAAAATCCGCACAGACATGTACATATGTGTGTGCACACACACATATGTATATCATACTTATGGTTTTGAGGTACCTATTTTAATGTGAGAGATATGGCGGAGTGCACACTATGGTAGGAGAAATAACAGAATCAAGGAGGGAGTAATAGATTGCAAATTAATACCTCAACCCTGTAGAAAAGTGTAAATGGAATAGGGAATGTGATTGATGAGAAATAACACTGGAAAGTGAAAGAAGTTGTAGGAACCAAGGACGTGAATCCCTGATGTGGACAACAAGTATGTGTGAAAAGTGAACACGCAAAAGAGTGAGAAACAAAGACCATTTAAAAATAATGAATGTGAAAACCGGGTGAACAGGTGCCCACAGGTGGGGAAAGAAAATATATAAGGTGTGCCAAGTATGTTACCTAATAGACAAGGTAAAAGCAGTGCAGAAACCACACTATGTTGCCCGGTATGCTTGCACTTAGGTATGACCTGACCCGGGATTGGTCACTGCCTAGAACTGGCTGAATAAACGCCTGTCCAGGTTACCATTTGGCAAGTCTGAAAGTATAAAGTAAATAAAAAATATTGTATACATTTGAGTATTTAATGGTCATTGTAATAAACCAAATGTTATGTTATGGGGCAACAAAAGTGCAATGACGTAAAACAAAATAGTGTACTTACAATGTGAAGCCGCAGGAGAGACCGTCAGCTGGACAGAAAGTGTTCAGAGTGATAAAGGAAGGATGAGGAAGTGTATATAAGCCCCTAATATTAGGGCGGGACTCCACATGGGTTGATTGGTAGCAGGTGCCAGCATTCCACTAATGAGACCGCTCCGGGGGGACCGAGCCCGGGGGCATGGCGGCCGCAGGGCGGCCTCGTGTGACCTCCTCAGCGTTCAGGGCGAGCGAACGCCCCGTCCACTGACGTCATCACCGTCGCAAATGCGTGACGCACCCGCATCACGTGGCACGCGCGGGGCCCCGCGCATGCGCAGTGAGCGGAGACGTCCGGGGATGTCCCTGAACGCCGCCGGCAAGGGGGAATCCCCAATCTGGCAACCAGGTCCACCCTGGGTATCCAATGGGGAACGGCGGGAGGGGGAGCCATCCATAGAGGAGTCCCACCTCCCCGCCTTACCTTGCCGGGAAGACACATCCAGGGGAACCAACCCCGGTACTGGGGCGGCACCAGCAGCCATGATGACTACTCATGGGGGGAAGGGGAGCAAGCTATAAAGGGGACAACATTTCAATGATTGTACAAGATCAAGAAAATACAAGAATGGTATAAAATATAAATGTAAGCGTATCATCCTATATTGATACATACAATTTTTGGCGGAAAGGATTTTCACATAAGACATCCATATATGCAGGATAAATTCACATGTCTAGGTATATGGAGGTAACATGAAATAAGAAACATTTTAGAGCAAAAAAGAGACAACACAAGGTGAAGCCAAAATCACATATACATTGCACATCAAAGAATGTATGCAGAATAAATACATAAGTGGTCATAAATGTCCCTAAACTATCAGAAAGGGAATGGGAAAAAGGGAGGAGGAGGGGGGGGGGGAAGGGGGGGGGGAAAGGGGGGGGGGGAAAGGGGGGGAAAAGAGGGGAGGGGGAAAAAAGGGAAGAAAGGGGAGGGAACAGGGAAGGGAAGGGAAAGACGTAAAAACTGGTAAGAAGGGGGAGCAGGGGAAAAGAGCCCTAAGGGGCACAGTTACTTTCTAATGTTGGCAGAGGGCAAAAAGACCTTATTGGGTCTTACCCGAAACAAACCCTTTTAGAAACGGGGCAAACGATATAGCGTCATTTAGTCCTGGGAACGAGGTGGCATCTAATTGAAATATCCACTTTTGTTCATGTTGCAACAGGATTTTGTTCCAATCACCGCCTCGATTTGGTATATGTACTCTATCGAGGGCGGTGAAGGATACTTTTGGCATTTTATAATTGTGTACTGACACCACGTGTCGGCCCAATGGTAGATAGTAATTGCCAATTTTCATATGATAAATATGCTTGGACATGCGACGATGGAATTCCTGTTTGGTCTTACCAACATAGTAAGCCCCACATTCACAAGACATAAGGTAAACAATCCCTCTTGTTTGACAATTCGTGAAATGTTTGGGCTTGAACAGTGCCCCATTTGGGAGATGGAAGGTTTTGTCCCGTCTGATATATTGGCAGGTAGAACAATGTCCACAAGGGAAGGACCCCAAAGTTACACAATGTTTGGATCTCTTTATTTCATCTTTAAACTCGCTTTGAACTAATCTGTCTCGTAAAGAGATAGCGCGTTTATAGGTAATTGATGGTTTATTGGAGATAAAGTTACGGACCTTTGGGTCATTCAGCAATATAGGCCAATGTCTTTGGATGACATTGTTGACCACCTGGTGTTGTCTAGAGAACCGTAAAATGATCCTAGTGGGGCCAGTGTTGGTACCATCCATTGGCTTTTTATTGTGTTGGGATAAAAGTTCCGACCGGGATTGTGCAATTGCTCTATTATATTCCTTTCGTGAGCAAGAGCGGCTGTAGCCACGTGCCAACAATCTGGTTTGTAACTTATAGGCTTCCTCTTTGAAGAGGGTGTCACTTGAACAGTTCCTGCGTAGACGCAGGTACTGTCCATATGGTATCGACCTCTTCAGGACTGTAGGGTGAAAGCTCTCGGCGTGCAACACTGTGTTGCCGGCCGTGCTTTTACGAAAGAGAGTGCTTGAGATCTTATTGTCAGGAGTACGTATCAATTTGACATCCAAAAATGTCGTTTGATCAGGATCATAGGTCATAGTAAACTTCAGATTGTGTTTGTTTTGATTGATGTGATTCAAAAATTGAAATAACATTTCCTCCGAACCCTCCCAGACGATGAGGACATCATCGATGTACCGTAGCCACAATTTGATGTGGCCCATGTACACCGCGAGGTCCCCACCGTCTAGGAGGGCCCTCTCCCACTCCCCCAGGTACAGGTTGGCGTAGGCCGGGGCACAACAAGTGCCCATGGCCACGCCCTGCACCTGGAGGTAGTGGGAGTTGTTGAAACAAAAAAAGTTATGATGTAGGATGTAGTCAAGTCCATCCACAATGAACTCGTTCAGTGCCTCATCGTATTTTTGGCTTCGATGCAAAAGCGCCCGCACAGCAGCGATCCCCTGGTTATGGGGGATCGAGCTATACAGGGCCTCGACATCGATAGCTACCAGGAAGGAATTCACTGGAAGGGTAAGCTCTTCAATTTTTTGCAACAGGTGTATTGTGTCCTTTAAAAAAGAGGGCATACTAAGGACAAAGGGTTGCAGAAAGGAGTCGATAAGTCGGCTCAGATTTTCCGATATACCCCCATTGCCCGAAACGATGGGTCGTCCAGGGGGATCTGTCTGGCTCTTATGTATCTTGGGCAAACTATAAAAAGTTGCCACCCTTGGATGTTTAATACAAATAAATTCGTATTGGTCCTTAGTAATAACTCCCCTTTCAAATGCTGATTGAATCAGTCTGTAGAAATCGGTGTAGGAGGCTTGTATGAGTCTAATGGGGATGGTCCTATACCACTCCTCATTATCAAGAATGTTTTGGCACATACGTACGTAGTCCTCATTATTCATCAAGACCACGTTGCCGCCCTTATCAGATGGCTTAATTGTAATTTTGGTGTTTTTGCATAAGGAGTCTAAGGCTTGAGACTCCTCTTTGGTTAGATTTTCAGGGCGTACATTCTTGTTGTGTTGGAGCTTTAGGAGATCTCTTAATGTTTGTTTAACAAAGATCTCAATGCTTGGATTCAAATTGAGGGGAGGAAATTTAGCAGAGGGTTTCTTAAAGCATATTGTGGAATTCTTAGTAGACTCATTGGCAGTGGAGAGTAAAGTCTCCAAATCAATTTGATCAATGAGATCCAAATTGTTGCTTTCCTGAAATAGAAGGGTCAAGTCCCGTAGGGCCTTAAACTCTCTCATGTTGAAGCTAGGCCAGTCCATTGTATCGACATTTTCATCTACTTTTGCATGGAGGCTCTTGAGTAGTAGCCGGCGTGCAAAGAGATGCAGATCAGTGATCACTTCAAAGATGTCAAAGTTGTTCTGTGGGCAAAAAGTTAAACCACGTGACAGTACGCTACTCTCTGCTGCAGAAAGGGGATGAGATGATAAGTTAATTACACTGAGGGATTCTGTTGTCCCCTTGTGACAAAAGCGTCCAAATTTCCTGTTCCCCTGTTTGTCTGGGATAGGGGAAATCCCCGTATCGGGTTTAAAGGACTCTGAGGTCCAGTTTTCGGGCGCCCTGATGTTTGATTTGTATGAGTGGTATTTGTGGGGATATTTTGAGGTAAAGGATCTATTTCACTCGTTCCAATTATTGGACCATTCGGTCCAAGATTGGAAAATGTGGGTTGTTCACTTATGGGAGAATCATGTACACTTTCCCCATTGTTCTCCACAATACGTTTTTTCCTTTCCTGCTCAGGTGAACCCCTGTTATTTCGATTTCTTTTGAATTTCCCAGATCCCTTAAGAAGTCCCTTTTTGTTCTGGTTGGAATCAGATTTATCATGGGGTTTGAGTACATTGTTTGTATTCTTTTTGTTGTTAATATTCTTGGGTTGTTGTTGTGCTGTATATTGTTTATTCCTTAGATTGCGCGAGATCTGGGTATTCCATTTATATGCCCGCCCATCTGTAAATGCCGATTTGTCCCTCCAGAATTTTGACTCTTTTTTCTGTAGGATGCCTCTATTATGGGCCGACAGGCTATCCCGAAGGTTCCCCTGTAGTTCCAAAAAGAGGGCATGCTGTGTAAAGGGTTTTAATGCTTCTTCTATATGGTTGATTTCTTCATCTAATGATGCTATTTGTTTATTGTACTCTCGGGTGAGGATAACCATCATCTGCCGAGAGCATGCATCAAGATTGGCCTCCCATTCATTTTTAAGGTCGACACTAATTTGGTCCAGGTTGGGGAAAACCTGGATCCGTAGTCCCAGAGGGTTAATTTTTTCTTCAATATACCTATTTAAGGATTTAACGTGCCAGAAAAGTGCTGATTTTTTCTCCAAGATTTTATTTAACTTTTGGACTAAGGATGAGATCAGGGTTTTCATGCGATCACCCTGTTAAAAATCCGTCTCATATCCCAACATTAGATTGGCCCATTCCTCTCCCTGATAGTTGCTCATTTTGAGAAAAGTACAAAAACCTCTAAAATATCATAAATACCAAAAAGGAAAACATATGAATAACCCTACACCCTGGAGCTCATATTTTTCTTCCCGTGTGTCAACGGGGAAAGGGGTGTTTAACCACCCAAATTTGACAAATGAAGGAGAGGGGACACAGGGAAGAAAGAAGAGTGCTGCTCACCCCTGATGATTGAAACAAAAAGAGAGAGACGAATTCCCCAATTGGGGTTTTTAGGCAGCAAAAAAAGGAAGGGTAGAGAGGCCAATACGTAAAAATGTATCTTTATTGTACAAAAAACTTCAACACACTGGTTAAAAAGAATGAGCTCCCATAGGGTGTTTACCAATACATGACACTCAACACATACACTGTATATATATGTTCATGACAACATGGCATGTGCGTTTGACTTGTGGCAAAATTTATGGACCTAACGCGTTTCGACCTATATATTCCAGGTCTTCTTCAAAGGTCAATTTGCTAAAATTATATCAAGAAATGCATGTGTCAAAAAAAATTAGTGTATATTGGAAACAAGTACATAGCATATCAATACAGCATATTTACCCAATAATGAGTGTCCTAAGCCCAGGAGCTTCTTGTTGGGTAGATCCCTTTAAAATCAAAAGATTGCCCGTTCGCCTTCCCCCGGAGGTCTCATGGCATCGCCGCCGCAGCCCCCATTCCCAGGGGAAGATCCCAAAAGGATGTGGCTTACAAGAGGTCACACTGTAAGGCACCCCCTATGCGCAGACCACCCAGCCGGTCAGATAGGGAAGACACCTGCAGCAACAACCCAGGGAGAGAAGAATAACAAAGATAGAGACAATGTATATTATGTATTGGTGTGCACTCCAACATAAGGTCTAAGAAGTGCAAGAAGTGTATATATGTTTGTATCTGCTTGGTTATAAAAACCATAGCTACCTATATCCACCCATTACATTGGCCATGGCCTGTGTGTACTGGGTGTATGTGTCTGTGCGTAAAAAAATCCGCACAGACATGTACATATGTGTGTGCACACACACATATGTATACCATACTTATGGTTTTGAGGTACCTATTTTAATGTGAGAGATATGGCGGAGTGCACACTATGGTAGGAGAAATAACAGAATCAAGGAGGGAGTAATAGATTGCAAATTAATACCTCAACCCTGTAGAAAAGTGTAAATGGAATAGGGAATGTGATTGATGAGAAATAACACTGGAAAGTGAAAGAAGTTGTAGGTCTTTTTGCCCTCTGCCAACATTAGAAAGTAACTGTGCCCCTTAGGGCTCTTTTCCCCTGCTCCCCCTTCTTACCAGTTTTTACGTCTTTCCTTCCCTTCCCTGTTCCCTCCCCTTTCTTCCCTTTTTTCCCCCTCCCCTCTTTTCCCCCCCCCTTTCCCCCCCCTTTTTCCCCCTCCTTTCCCCCCCCCCCCCTCCTCCTCCCTTTTTCCCATTCCCTTTCTGATAGTTTAGGGACATTTATGACCACTTATGTATTTATTCTGCATACATTCTTTGATGTGCAATGTATATGTGATTTTGGCTTCACCTTGTGTTGTCTCTTTTTTGCTCTAAAATGTGTTTCTTATTTCATGTTACCTCCATATACCTAGACATGTGAATTTATCCTGCATATATGGATGTCTTATGTGAAAATCCTTTCCGCCAAAAATTGTATGTATCAATATAGGATGATACGCTTACATTTATATTTTATACCATTCTTGTATTTTCTTGATCTTGTACAATCATTGAAATGTTGTCCCCTTTATAGCTTGCTCCCCTTCCCCCCATGAGTAGTCATCATGGCTGCTGGTGCCGCCCCAGTACCGGGTTGGTTCCCCTGGATGTGTCTTCCCGGCAAGGTAAGGCGGGGAGGTGGGACTCCTCTATGGATGGCTCCCCCTCCCGCCGTTCCCCATTGGATACCCAGGGTGGACCTGGTTGCCAGATTGGGGATTCCCCCTTGCCGGCGGCGTTCAGGGACATCCCCGGACGTCTCCGCTCACTGCGCATGCGCGGGGCCCCGCGCGTGCCACGTGATGCGGGTGCGTCACGCATTTGCGACGGTGATGACGTCAGTGGACGGGGCGTTCGCTCGCCCTGAACGCCGAGGAGGTCACACGAGGCCGCCCTGCGGCCGCCATGCCCCCGGGCTCGGTCCCCCGGAGCGGTCTCATTAGTGGAATGCTGGCACCTGCTACCAATCAACCCATGTGGAGTCCCGCCCTAATATTAGGGGCTTATATACACTTCCTCATCCTTCCTTTATCACTCTGAACACTTTCTGTCCAGCTGACGGTCTCTCCTGCGGCTTCACATTGTAAGTACACTATTTTGTTTTACGTCATTGCACTTTTGTTGCCCCATAACATAACATTTGGTTTATTACAATGACCATTAAATACTCAAATGTATACAATATTTTTTATTTACTTTATACTTTCAGACTTGCCAAATGGTAACCTGGACAGGCGTTTATTCAGCCAGTTCTAGGCAGTGACCAATCCCGGGTCAGGTCATACCTAAGTGCAAGCATACCGGGCAACATAGTGTGGTTTCTGCACTGCTTTTACCTTGTCTATTAGGTAACATACTTGGCACACCTTATATATTTTCTTTCCCCACCTGTGGGCACCTGTTCACCCGGTTTTCACATTCATTATTTTTAAATGGTCTTTGTTTCTCACTCTTTTGCGTGTTCACTTTTCACACATACTTGTTGTCCACATCAGGGATTCACGTCCTTGGTTCCTACAACTTCTTTCACTTTCCAGTGTTATTTCTCATCAATCACATTCCCTATTCCATTTACACTTTTCTACAGGGTTGAGGTATTAATTTGCAATCTATTACTCCCTCCTTGATTCTGTTATTTCTCCTACCATAGTGTGCACTCCGCCATATCTCTCACATTAAAATAGGTACCTCAAAACCATAAGTATGGTATACATATGTGTGTGTGCACACACATATGTACATGTCTGTGCGGATTTTTTTTACGCACAGACACATACACCCAGTACACACAGGCCATGGCCAATGTAATGGGTGGATATAGGTAGCTATGGTTTTTATAACCAAGCAGATACAAACATATATACACTTCTTGCACTTCTTAGACCTTATGTTGGAGTGCACACCAATACATAATATACATTGTCTCTATCTTTGTTATTCTTCTCTCCCTGGGTTGTTGCTGCAGGTGTCTTCCCTATCTGACCGGCTGGGTGGTCTGCGCATAGGGGGTGCCTTACAGTGTGACCTCTTGTAAGCCACATCCTTTTGGGATCTTCCCCTGGGAATGGGGGCTGCGGCGGCGATGCCATGAGACCTCCGGGGGAAGGCGAACGGGCAATCTTTTGATTTTAAAGGGATC